>CAKNYM010052530.1:465925-573256 GCA_932195095.1 Andricus curvator
AGGTTGAAAGAGAAAGGTATTTTAGAACGAATGGACTGCATATGGATGAATTGAGAAGGATGCATGAGGAAGGAAGGAAGGTATATGAGTTGGTTAAGAAAAACAGCATGGAGAGAGAGAAGACAGCAGGGGAAGAGAGAATAAGAGAGACAAGGTTTAATGGGAACTATGTGTGGATTATGCCAAAGGCGAGAGCGCAATATTTGTGTGAGAAAGGAGAGAAAGGAAGTCAGGAGCTTATAGCGAGGATGAGATGTGGTTGCATGGAGGGTTTCAATAGGTTCTGGCTCGCTAGGGAAAAGAGGAGGTGTGAACTATGTGGGAAGGGGGAGGCAAGAGTGGAGCACTGGTTGGAGGAGTGCGTGGAGGTGGAAAGGAGTGGGATAAGCATGGAGGTATTGATGCATGAAAGGGGGGACAAAAGGGCAGTAGCATGGGTGAAGGGAGTATTGGGTAAGATGGAGAAGAAGAGAAGGAAGGAGGAAGAGGAATGGAGAAGGAAAGATTGTAAATAGAGGAGGAAGTAAATATAAGTAATTGTAAATATTGTAAATAGTAGATAAGTATTAGGTATTAGTCGCGGAGGCAGAGTTTGGTAATGCGAGGCAAGCAAGAAAGTAGGGACATGCGAGCGAGGCGAGGCGAAGCGAAGAAGGCAATGCGATAAGAGCGAGCGGCGTTAGATATAAGGTGTGGAAGGATGTTAGTTTTAAGGGTTAGTTGTAAGAAAATTCTGTAAAAAAATGGAAGTGTAAGCAAGTCAAATTTTTAAGGCCAGCAGGCTAAAAAATAAACGTTTATATATATAATAGTCAAAGTGGCTTTTTATATGATATCGAATAAAGGAATAATAATTGAAATGAATTGCAACCTCTCAAGATTGGTGGAATCTCGTTTCTGAAAAAAGTAGGTTCAAGTGACTGATAATGCAGAGTTCCTCAAGACTGGAAAGAAAAAAATGATTCTGGAAAGACCCTCTTCATTTAGATCTTCTTCTTAGATTTCTCAATTTGCATCAATATCGGAAAACTAAAGCGGAAATGAAAAATGTTTTACAGGAAAATCTTCATATTCGAATGTATTGTGACATGGGAGCATTTCAACATAAGAGCATATTTAAAAGAAAAATTATTTTCTAATTTCTTTTTCCAGAATTCAGTTCACAGTCCGGTAGCGATTTGCCTGATACTCCCCGCCCGGGTGGATGGCGTCCTTCTTCTTCTCATGGCATACCTCAGTCCCCTGCCCAGCCTGAGCCTTCTCTACGTTCCAGGTCCAGGTCTCCTCCTGCTAGGGTTTCTCCTGCCAGGCCCGCTCCTACCACACCTGCCAGGCATCCTGCTTATCGTTTACTTGGACATTCACCTGAACAACTCGGACTTATTCGGCTCATTCCCTACAGGAATAGGAACCAGCGATATGAGTTTCGCAGATACACTTTTAACCCCAATTTACCACTTCAACGGATGGGAAGAAGTAACTATACGGAAATACCAATTTCAGAACAAATTGTATTAACGAGATATAATGGTGACGTTTTTGCAATCTTAGAGAATGATAATTTTCTTACTGGAATATATAGAACCGGTACAGGAAGGCGCCGAGTGAAAATAATCATAGAAGGCAGTGTGTTTATGAACTTGACAAAAGAAGAAGTTAGAGAATGTCCAGTAGGCCCTCTCCGCCCAATATATATGAATTTTGCGTCAATACTTGTAAGTCAGAATTCTCTAGAGCTTAACCAATAATTCAGTTTCAATGAATGTGAAACTTTTATTCAGTGATGCCTGGGAAAAATGTATAGCTAAATTTAGACCTATGTTGTACTTCCTAAATAAAAGTCATGAATATGAATCTCTATTTAAATGAAGTGTTAATTGAATATTTGTTATTATAATATTATTTCAATTATAAGCTCGCTGCGTGGACACGCACACATTTTTCACTTCTAATGTTGTTTTTTACTGAGAAAGAAAAAACTATGGTCTTATTGAAAAATAATCTTGAAAATATTTGTAGATCTATTTGAGATGAACCATCTTTCTCGTCAACATTTTTTTGTAGCTTTTCTAGTTTGACCGGAAAATGTATTTTTTTTTCATAACATCACGGAAAAAAGTGGATAGTCAGATTCACTCTATTGTATTGTTAACTTGAAGTTTAGTTATCCGCATTGTACAAGAATCAATTGGAATAGTTTCCGATACTGCATGAGGTCATCTCAAAATATACAAAACCTAAAGTCAGTATTACTACTTCAAATTTTGAAAAGAAAGATTAGTAGAACAAGTAGCTTCAACAACTATTTGAACTAGTACAGTTGAACCTGTAAGTTGTTTGAATAACTGATTTTCATTTTAAGCAAAGAACTGTGAGTTTGACCCCTCCGCAACATTTTTTAGGAGGTCCATTTGAAATTAAAAAAGAAGACCGATTTATAACTTGGTTAGCAGTAGGACAACAGTGTAGACTAGTATAGTATTTTCGCTTCTGAATCTAGGAGACCTCGCGCCCCCTTCTTCAGGGCTAACCTTGAACTGAATTTTGAGGTCATGTTGTTCTTATATATATATTCTCTACGATGCCTGTGATGGGCCATAGCGCCCCATAGTCGGGACTGGTCGAACTTGATTGGCCAATCTAGTCTTTGTTTAAAAACCCGGGAGGAAGGAAAGCCAAATCGGATTGGTATTATATCCATTGCCCCTATTGATGTTCTTGGGGTGTTTTAAGATTTCGATTGCTTCTCTATGTTTTCTTGGAAAAATGTTGTACGTTTTTGCGATGACGGTTGTTTTATCAAATAAAATGCTATGTTTTGTTTCGATATGATGCGCAGCCGGTGCTGATTGCGTGAAATGTTTGAGCCTGACTTTACTCTCATGTTCCTTCACACGTTGGCTCACCGGCCTCCCGGTTTCTTGAATATGGACTTTGCCACAAGAACAGGAGATTTTATATTTATATTTGTGTAATAGTTTTGTATGAAGATTTGTTCAACGTTTTGTAATTCCTTTTGTAAGTTATCTTTATCTGTTATAGAGACAGCTCTGTATACAAGGGATTTGATTACCGATGGCTTTTTAGATGGGTGATTGTGGGAGAAGGCATGTAGGTATCTGTTTGTGTGGGTGGATTTTCTGTAAACTTCATGTCCTAATGTGTTATCAGATCTTTTGTACACTAGTACGCCCAAGAAAGGCAGTTTTCCGTTTTGTTCAATTTCCATGGTAAACTGGATATTAGGGTGTAATTAATTGATGAAATCGAAGAACTTGTGTAGTTAATATAGTTCATGTCTCCAGATAACAAAAGTGTCGTCCACGTAACGGCACCAAAGTTCTGGTTTAAGATTGGATTGGTTGAAGGTTCTAGTCTCTACAATTTCCATAAAGGTGTTGGCTATTACAGGTGGGATTGGAGATCCCATTGCTGCTGAGGTTTGTTCGTAGAATTGGTTATTGAAAGAGAAGTAGGCAATATTAAGACAGTTTTCTATCAAAGGTATGAAATTGGAGGGGAAGTTTGCAAAGGATTCAATAATATCGGTTGTTTCAGAGATTGGTAGTTTCATAAAGAGAGATACTACGTCGAAGCTCACTAGGCATCTTGGAGTTGCATGTGAATCTGTTGTATGTTTCTGGTAAACTCAAAAGACTTTCGGACATGTGTGATAGAGTTTTCTGTGAAAGGATTCAGTTCTTTGGCGAGAAAGCGTGATAGGTTGTAAGTTGGTGAGTTTATTGCGCTGACGATCGGTCCGAGTAGTATGTTGTTTTTGTGGATTTTTGGGAGACCGTAAAGTTTTGGAGAGACAGGATTAGTAGGTATTAATTGAGATATTGTTTCTCTGTCAAGTTTTGAATCTTTTGGAAGGTTTTTGGTTTTTCTGAATATTGTTTTTGTGGGGTCTTTTTTAAGTTTTTTATATGTATCGTCAGTTAGAAGGTCCATGATTTTGTTGTTATAGTGTTCTTTATTTATTATTACTATTTAGTTACCTTTGTCTGCGGGTAATATCATGATGTCTTTATTCTGATTCACTTCCTTACCTGCTGTATTTTCTTGTTTTATTAAGTTTGAGGAGGGAAGTGGGGCTTGGCGTAAGATGTTGGCCGTTCTACGCCGTATGTCATTCGCTTTTTCGGGCGGAAGGGTATATATTGTGCGGATTCCAAATTACTGATGATTTCTTCATTCGGGATTTTGGAGGAAGCTACTGCAAAATTATGTCCTTTAGATAAGGCTGAAATTATTTCATTGCTGAGAGGATGGTTAGAGATGTTTTTACTGTGTTAGTTAGTGGTGTGTGCCTTACTGGAAGTAATTTGTCAAATTTAATTTTTTGTTTTTGATCTTGTTTGATAGGAAAACAAGAAGTTTCAATTGTTTTCTTCGTGTGCAAATCTACGAATCTTGCCGACGTTTCGTGAACATTAAAGTTCACTTCTTCTGGGCTATCCTGAAACTGAAGTTACAGGTTAGCAAACGCTATGGCAAAAGCTATGGATTTAAAATAGCTAACGATTGACGATCACAATCCTTAGTCTTATATAAAAAAAACATCAAATTCCGTCAAGATTGTACTGACAATGTCAACTATAGCTTATTCTCTAATTTGAAATTATGAAAAATCTTGTATACTCTGGTTTTCTACTTCGTGGTTCATTCTATTGATGAGTATAATAATATAATATATAGTTTCGAAAACAATTGTAAGCTTCTAAGAATATTTTTTCTAAACCCTGCCTGTCTTTGTCCAAAACCAGCTCAAAGTTATACCTTCTTTTGTTGATTTTTTGAGTGTCATTTTTCGGTCCGTGAAAATATTTCACATAGTGATGATCGATGCCCCCCTAGTTTATTTATTTTCCGGAAAAATGAAAAAAAGTAAAGATGGAAAGCATGTATAATCAAAAAATTTATTTTCATGAAATCTTTGTTTTCATCGTTTTAGGTTTTTGACGGATCTGTGCCCACTTTATGCTCCCTTTTATAAATGTTTTTATACATGTTTTTATGATTGTTTCAAACTGCAATAGACAATTTCGAAAATAATGTTACCACCACAATTTTGTTCATTTGGCAACAGATAGTATGTAGTAATTATGATGGTATTTATCGATTCTAATTAATAAAATCACAGTTTTTGACTCTTTAAAGATTTTTCTTCTCGGGGAAATCAGTAATTCCATAGAGAAAAAGAACCCTATAGGCAAAAGACAGCCAAGATTGTGAAATTGTTTATAATAATTATTAAAAATAGTGCAAATAACAATTTTCAAATGTGGATCATTTTAATCTAAAGTTAATAATCAGAATGATATGCAACGGTTTTGATGTACGGGGGCATACTACTCGGTTTACTGTGCACTTTCCTGAGTATATGTTTCTTATACATATTTATATACTTTTAAAATACAAGAGTAACTAAATAAGTACCAATAATTACCGTTTTTTGCAAAAGTTACTAGGATAAAGTTATATTTTGAATCGGCAGCAATAACAATAACAAGTTACTAACGCATCACTGACTAAAAGCTCTAAATTTTTTTAAATTTAGTTAGTCCAACGGATAGTTCAACGGATAGGTATGTGAACGCTTAAAAAAACTTTTTGAAGATGTGAGGCATTTGAGCGTGACGGAAAAAAAGTAGATCGTAAGAAGAACTCTCTAAGCCAGTAACTCTAATCAGCTTAAATTGAAGCGCAGCTTTTCGTCAGTGAATTCAAAAAAAATGCTATTTGCGTTCAGGTTAGTTAAACTGACTTTTTCGAAGAGCAGGATGAATAATTCAAAATTTCGCATAGTGCTTATTGCAATGCAAAAAAGAGGATCGGACTCACTTGCAAAAGTCTAATTCACAATTCTTTGCTTACTATGAAAATTAGTTATTCAAACAGTTTTTGAGATCACTAACTCCCACAGCATCAAAAGCAATTTAAATTGTTTTTTGTACAATGCGAGCAATTGAATTTCAAGTTAACGATACATGAAAGTGAATCTGACCAACGACTTTTTTATGCGATGTTGTAAAAAATCAAGAGAAATCCATTTAACGCTCAAACCATAAGAGATATGAAAAAATTCTGACAAGAAAGATTGCTCATCTCAAATAGATCTGCAAATATGTTTAAAAGTACTTTTCAATACGACGCCAGTTTTTTTTCATCATAGCAAATAACATTAAAATTCAAAAATGAGTACGTGTTCAGGCAGCGAGCTCATACTTAAAACAATATTATACTAAAAAATATTGAATAAATACTTCAGTTAAATAGAGATTAATATTTCTACTTTTATTTAGGAAGTACAACATAAGTTCATATATCTTTCTAAAATAGTACCTAGATACATATAATCACCGGAATAATTTGTTTAGACGGAGAGATAATTCAGCTATATAATATCTTTGCTTTAACAACCTATACATTGGATCATTAATAATAATAATACTTAAAATAAATTGTGCTGAAAATCCCTGCTTCAAACGTTATACCAATATCGTTTGCATGTTTCTAACAATAGTTGTAGCTGAATCAAGGATATATATCCCTCGTTTAGCTATACATTTTTCCCGTGCATCACTGAGTAAAAGTTTTACATTAATTTTAACTGAATTATTGGCTTAGCTGTAGAGAATTATGGCTTACAAGTTCTGCACCAAAATTCATAAAGATTGGGCGGTGAGGGCCTACTGGACATTCTTTAACTTCGTCTGGGGTCAATTTCTTAACCACAGTGCCTTCTATGATTATTTTCACTCGGGGCCTTCCTGCACGGGTACTATATATTCCAGTAAGAAAATTATCATTCTCTAAGATTGCAAAAACGTCACCATTATATCTCGTTAATACGATTTGTTCTGAAATTGGTATTAGAGTATAGTTACTTCTTTCCATCCGTAGAAGTGGTGAATCGGGGTTAAAAGTGTATCTGCGAAACTCATATCGCTGGTTCCTATTCCTGTAGGGAATGAGCCGAATAAGTCCGAGTTGTTCAGGTGAATGTCCAAGTAAACGATAAGCAGGATGCCTGGCAGGTGTGGTAGGAGCGGGCCTGGCAGGAGAAACCCTAGCAGGAGGAGACCTGGACCTGGAACGTAGAGAAGGCTCGGGCTGGGGAGGAGACTGAGGTATGCCACGAGAAGAAGAAGGACGCCATACACCCGGGCAGGAAGTATCAGGCCAATCGCTACCGGACTGTGAACTGAATTCTGCAAGAAGAAAATAAAAAATAATTTTTCTTCCAAATATGCTCTCATGTTGAAATTCTCTCATGTCAAAATGCATTCGAATATGAAGATTTGCCTGTAAAACATTTTATATTTCCTCTTTAGTTTTCCGATATTGATGCAAAGTCTAAAGTCTCAAGAAACTGTGCAGTTACAGTCAGAGTCAGTCACTTAAACCTACTTTTCTTTAATGTGATTCCGCGATATTTGAAAGGTTGCAATTCATTTGAATTATTATTCCTTTATTTATTATCCTATGAACAGCCACTTTTACTAGACAAGAATGTTGTGCAATAGGGCGAAAAGAACTAAATTGCCTTCGGACAGGGACATCTATAAGACGTCCCAGTGTGAATACAATAAAAATATATGAAAGTATAAGCAGGAAGATTGGAGGAGCTTCTGCAAAGAATCGAAAAACATTCCGGAAACAGCGAGGCTCCAGAAGATCCTGGCGAAAAATCCGGAAGCTCGTCTCGGGCTCATAAGGCTCAATACTGGTGAGTTTTCTGGAGATGAAAAAGCAACGCTGAATCACCTGATGGAAGTTCACTTCCCGGGTTTTCAGCGAATCTGTACTGACCAAGAGGAGGAAGGCTAGGGCCAAGAGGAGGAAAGGGCCGACTGGAATTGTACCGCTAAGATCGCTGATTACAAAAAGGTGGAATGGGCCGCAGGGTCCTACTGTCCCTTTGAATCACCAGGGGCGTATGGAATTTATCTAGCGCTTTTACAAAAAGGCATCGATTTAGTCGTCCCTCCTCTGACGAAATTATTTAGAGCAAGTATAGCCCTGGAACACGTGCCATCGGCATGGAAGGATGGCAGAGTGGCCTTCATACCCAAACCTGGAGGGAAGGCTACACTGCTGCAAAAGATTTACTGATCAATCAGCCTAACGTCTTTTATCCTGAAGACTCTCTGCTGTAGAGAGGGCAGCATGCTTTTCAGGCAGGCTGCTCAGTAGGAACTGCGCTTCATGCTGTTGTGGCAAAATTGGAGCAGTAGTTGGAACAAAAAGGGTATGCTGTGGGCGCTTTCTTGAATATAGAGGGTGCTTTCAGCAATACTTTTCCAGAAGTCATCTCTCGAGAGGCTTTGAGATGTGGTGTGCCGGACCAGCTAGTATCCCGGATAGGAAGCATGCTACGCCGGAGAAGATTCGAAGCCAGATGGGGTGAAGCCCTAGTAAGGGGGATAGCTCCACGGGGTTGCCCACAGGGGGGGTGACCTGTCGCCCCTCCTGTGGTGCATTGTGGTGGACGGCCTTCTTCGAAGGCAAGGTAGAGCTCTGGTGCGATAGCTCAGGGCTCTCGGTAAATCCGTAAAAGACCAACCTGGTCATTTTCACGAGAAAGTATAAAGTTCCGAAAGTTGACGCTCCTGTATTCTGTGGTGGGGATCTGACGTTTTCAGATTCAGTTAGATATCTGGGAGTAATCCTAGATAGCAAGCTGAACTGGGCAAAGCACCTGGACCCCAATGCAGGAAATTCGTCATGACCTTTTGGATGTGCAGGAGAGCCTTTGGGTTGACGTGGGGTCTAGGGCCTAAAATGCTTGCATGGCTCTACTCTGCTGTCCGAAAAACCAGGCTCCTACATGCGGTCGTGGTCTGGTGGCCACGGGCAGAACTTAAAACAATGCAGGAGAGGCTGCGATGATTACAAACGCTAGTATTTAGGGGTTTCACTGGAGCAATGGGGACTACGCCCACAGCGGCGATGGGATTTATTCTCTGTGAGGAACTCCTACATTTTTCGATAACCGCTAGAGCGGCATACGCGATGGGCCGCCTGGCAAGAGCAAATAGATGGACTCGGGGGACTAGACACACTAGGCTCCCGAGTGATATCAGTGCACTGCCGATTCTACAGTCGAGGCAAGATAAAATAACAAAACGCTTGAACTTTACCAAAGCTGTCCGCGTCTGCATCCAAAGCAGGGATCTGCGGAAAGCAGATGGTAACCCGTTCCTTCAAGGGGAAATCTGGTATACAGATGGCTCCAGGGGTGAGCATAGGGAAACCAGATATAACATCAGAACTGGTTGGAGAATGCAAAAAGGCATTGAACCAACTTGCAGAAAGGAACAATGTGGGTCTCATATAGGTCCCTGGTCACAGAGGGATCAAGGGCAACGAAAAGGCGGACCAGTTGGCAAAACGCGGCGCAGCCAATGAAATACATAGGACCGGAACCGGTACTGGGAATAGAGTCTTGCTGTGCCGGAATGGCCATTAAAAGCTGGATCCAAACAAAACACCGGAAATACTGGGAAGAAATCCAGGGTTGCCGTCAGGCGAAATCCATCCTGGGTTATACCCATAGGATGGACAGATCTAGAGAAATCCTGGGCTTACCCAAGAAAGATATAAGGGCAGTGGTACGGATCCTAACTAGGCACAACCACTTGAACTATCATATGCACAAAATGGAGTATAACCCTACGACAGAGTGCAAGAAATGCGGCAGGGATGACGAAACATCCTGGCACGTATTATGCCAGTGCCCGGCATTAGGTAGGCTCAGGCAACAGACCCTCGGGCCCATTTTATGGAAACAGAGGAAATTATAAGGCGATCAGTGGTCGACATACTAGGCTTCGTCAAGAGGTCTGGGGTCAACTGCTGTTTTTAAAAATAAACTAACTAAACTAACTAATCATTAAATCTGTATTATAGCGTAAAACGTTTGGGTTCCTTTTTTCTGGTTTCTTTTCTTTGAAGCTTCCTTAGAACCAAAAGTCGGTACTAATGGAAACCCCAGATTTTTCTGTACAAGAGTTGTAGCCGACGTGGCCTTGGTTTCCTCGAGATCAAATACAACCCTTTGGGAACCCTTTGTTGGAATCGAGTGAGAGCTTTCCAATCGGGGCTGATGGATTCGAGGTAGTCTGGTATAATTGTTCAAGGCGAAAGGTGGCGATAAAGTGAAAGGCGATAAAGTGAAAGTGTTGTTAACCGATTTGTTTATTTATATTTTCCTTGGTGATTGAAGGAGTTTTGGTCGATGGTCCAAAATGTTTGTATTTTAAGTGTGATAATTAATGACTGAGTGTAAGGAAAACCTCTAAGGCAGGTTATTACGGTTAAGATCCACTAAGGTTGGAACGTATTAGATTCTGAGAATCCGTTGATGAACGGCAAAGCTCAGGGGTGCCGCCGAGGGTAATATGTTTATAATTTGAAATCATGTGAAGGCTCCTCCCGGGGGGTTTTCTGCTAGCTGGTGGAGGTACAGGAAAATGCGGGAGCTGATACGGAAACTTGTGGAGTAAATAAACTCTATTATTCTATGATCCGGTTGTCTTATTCAACATCCTTTATCCCTTTCTTACTCATATTTGTGTCCAATCGTCAAGGGGAGGGACAAAATCTGGGCGTCTGTTGTTTCGATCGGTTACAAGATTAATATTTCTTTTTAATCGCATTTGATAATTATTAAAACGATTTCTGGTTCATATAATTTTATTTCCCTCCAAATCTTCAAAAGTTAAAATTTCCTTGAATTTTTGGCCAAGTTATTAAAGTTATATTTTATCTTTATTCAGGAACGTCAAATATTAATTTTTTCAAAGAATAATTATGCTAAAAAAATATCGCCCACGACCAATCTCGGATTTTGAGCTCAGCAGCAATTTCCATTCCACGTTTATGAATTTTTTATGATCCCTCTGCCATCACGTAATATTTATTCGTGTCCTTGGTCCAGATTTTGAGTTATGAAACGATTATTATTTGAATCCCCTAGAATTATTTTCTGTACAGGTATTCAATAAAAATGTCTCTACTGCGGAATCAAGAAAATTTTTATTTTTTCTATAGTCATTACTAGAAAGAAGATTTTGGAAAAGGATTCAAACCATTTACTACTGCATTAGAAAAAGTCGTCTGAATAAACGATTACTGTATTAGTAGTAGTACATGTGCAAATCGTGGATATTATTGGATATCATTTTCTGTTGTTTTTTTTCAAATCCAAAATTGATTTATTTGTTCAGAAGTATAACCTTTGTAGGGTGCCCTTGCATGCCCTAGGAAACGCTGTCCAAGGAAGTCGCAGCCAGCGTTTCCTAACTGCCAATCCATGCCATTTGGTCACAACTTTTCTCTATTTTTTCAGAAAACGAACAAATGAGAAGGGCATTGATCATAAAAAATGAATAATTAAATTTCAGTAGGTATGATTTGGACCGCCCTAATTGTCAGTACCGTCTGTGCACATAGGAATGTAGGTCAAACATTTGATTGTTTTAAGTATTGCAGGTAGAGTGGTCCAAAATAAGTGGCTCTTTGAATGTTCACGGGCAAGATGCATTTTGTCAATTCTTCGCATTTCAGAAATATTACGTAACAATTCCGATAAGTAATTAATTAGTTCATCAATTTGCAAAGAAGAGTGTATTTTTTTCGTCTAGGCTGTACATATTTTCTGATACAAACACAGGTAGAGTTTGGGGAAAATATTCTTCCGCATAAAATGCTGATTAAATCAGACAAATTTTTATTTGCGGAAAGTTTCTGAATTTTTTCCAAACCATATATGGCATTATTATACTTACCAACAGAATGAACCACCAAGTAGAAAACCAGAGGATAAACGATTCTCATCTTCCCCAATTAGAGAAAAAGCTTTAGCTCACAGTTATAAAGTATGTATTCTTTTGCTTTACCAGACTAAAAAATTATTATTTCATGGCTCATATGAGGATTAATTTCATCTTTCTTAGATTATCTTTCATATTGAGAGATTGTATTTGTATTTGATAACCCAGTTTAAAGGGAATAAATTATTTACTAAGTTCGCTGAAATTAATGTCACAATTTAAATCGCCCCAAAGTATAATCTTGACAGATTTTGATGTTTTTTTTAATAATATGAAGAAGAGTCATTCAGGTTTAACAAACAAAAATGTTTTCCCTGAGGGTTAAAGCAAGGAAACAATTAATTTCCTTGATATAAACAAACCAATGAACTAAAAAGTCGTTTTTTCGTAATCCAATTGCTGTTCACCATTTATTTGAACAATTTTTATAAGAAAATGTACATTTTGACAATTCTTTCATGAATGGGCTTAACTTTTTGCAGAATCCACTTGAAATATCTTACCAAAGATTTCCATAAAGTGAAAAGTCTTCTCAGTGTGAAAGGAATTTTGTTGGTATTGAAAACCAAAATTGGTAGGATGGAGAGTAAGTGGATTTTTTTAAACAATAAAATATTAAAAAGTTACACTCGTAGTAAATTATCGTTTGGTGAATCTGCTTATGTCACTTCCTCAGCAAATGTACTCCCTAATCAACAAATTCATGTTTCATGAACCATCGTCTGTCTGATGAGAGAATGTCGAGAAATTGTTCATTTATCGCTACTTTTATTTTTACAAATGAAAAAAAGGTTTAAGGCTTTCACACATTTTTTTAATTTTTGAATCACTATGCTTCTATACTAACCAATTTCAGATATTTGATTTTTATAGTGTGAATAGTCAGAAATCTCGGTGAATAGAGAGAAATGAATATCTTGATATTACATAGTGCACCAAAAAAGCAGAAAATGATACTCGCATATCACTTACTGATTTTACTTACAGTTTTTCGCAACAATAGCTGTCAATGTTGCCAGATTTTGTGAACGAATTTCAGAGGATAAAAACGTTATTTTATTTTTGATAACGACGGAGGGTTTTCCAAAGTCAGATATCGATGTTAAAATGACTAAAAGCAGTCATGGGAAGCAACTAGTTTTTTCAACTAGTTACTTTTTGTACCAAGGATAGTGCTAACGAAGATACCTTTGTTAAAAAGTAGCGATTTGGTAACTATTTACATTATTTTCAGTAACAGTAAGTATAGAAATCATTATTTCTTTACTTACTTTCGACATGTAGTTCACAAGCCTTTTCATCACAAATTTAATAAATTGTATTTCTTTTGAAACCTGTTTTGTTGCTCTTAAAGCCTTTCTTGCTTCAAAAATAAACTATATCCTAAAAACAGAAGATCGGAGAAAGAAATGTTCCCTACAAAAGTTATTGCGTTCTAAGGGGAACATTCTAAGGAAGTCATGACCTAAAGACATAGGTCATTTTTGGAGGTCATTCATGGCGAACTTTTCATTTGTTGATTTACAGTCAATAAGGACAAGATATGAGCAGGAAATCAATATCCAGGAAAGAAAGGCAAGATGTTGTCAATATTCAAACAAAAAAAGCCAAGGCATGAGCAGGCTGTTGCCAACAATCAGCCGATGAAGGCAAGATATGAGCAGGATGTAGTCAAAATCCAGCCAATGAAGGCAGGATATGAGAAGTTTGTTGCCAAAACATATTGATGTAGATGCTCAAAAAACTGCTAAAAAGTCAAGATTTCGTTGGGTTTGTATGTATAAAGAATTCTTTCTCGATGAAGAGCATGCCCAAGAACCGTAAGATACTGCTTATGTGTAGGCAAGTAAGTTCCAAGCGTTCGAACGCCTGACCGGCATGCACAGTAATATCATTCTATAGGAGTGAGTTTTTCATCGTCTGCCATAACGTAGTCCACGTAATCTTCATAGCTCGGTCTATAAGTTGGTTGGTTTGAGTTGGTCGGTTTGGGTTAAATGGTTTAGGATTGATGTTTTTGGTTGGTTTGTGTTGTTTAATTTTGGTTGGTTGGTTGGTTTGCGTGAGTTAGATGGGTTTGATAGTTAGGGTTGGTTCCTTCGGGTTGGTTCGTTTGTCTTGACACTTTTGGGATGCTCGCTTTCGTCAATTCCTTTGAGTTGGTTCTTTCTGTCTGGTTCGTTTAGGCTCGTTCGTTCGGGGTCGGTTCGTTCGGGTTAATTGGTTTAAGTTGGTTCCTTTGGTTTGGTTAGTTCAAGTTAGTTCATTTGGGTTAAACGGTTTAAGTTGATTCCTTTAGTTTGGTTAGTTCGGGTTGGTTCGTTTGGTTCGGTTTGTGTTTGATCGTTTGGGTTCTTTCGTTTGGGTTGATTCGTTCGGGTTGGTTCCCTCGGTATTAAAAAGCACTGCTGACTTTAAAACATTATTGCTCGTTCCAAGAAGAAGCGAGAAAGTTTAAAAAGAAACCGTTGGAAAGAAATGCAAGAATATCTCGAATTTCGTACCTCGACTTAAAAATCATCTGGAGGGAGATGGAGTGAAGTGAAAATGAACTTTCGACATCAAAAAATTATGACACTGGACGAGTTGGTTACCCAAAAACCGGCATCGAAGAGGCGTAGGACGAATAATGGATCAAATATGCAGGAATTTGATATCCAGACTCATAACAAGTACAAAGTCCTCGAAGAGAATGATACTGATGATGATAATGGAAGCACAGATGTTATTGAGGCTAAGAAACGTGATTCTTTGAATAAAATGCCACCTTTAGTTGTATATAGTTATGTACAAAATCGATTAAAAAATTTGATTTAAAAAAAATCCCATCATCGTTTATACGAAAGCGGCTAGCAACAACATACCTACCAAAAATATACAACTTTAGAACCCACCATTTTAAACAAATATAAAAGCATGTATTAAGCTCGAAAACAAATCAAGGAGAAGGTTTCAGCAAATCATAAGTATCAAAAACAAAACAAATCTGTCGATACTTTGAAAGCTAGTTGACAAATTGATCCAAAATTGGAATTCTCTACAACTAAATAATAGACTCAAGACTTGTAAATCCTCTGATGAATCATTTTGGAAACTAACCAAAGCCCTCACAAACAAAATTGAGATTCCCCCACTTACTATTGATAACAAAATTTGCTATAAAAATGAAGAAGAAGCTTTTGCTCTTGTAAATCATTTCTCTTCAGTCAGTAATGGAAATGAAAATCTTTGTTCTCAGAACCATGACAAAATAGTGTTTAATACTGTAAACAAATATCGTGATAACATACGGATAAATTCAATGAAATAGACTTAGTAACTTCCACTCGCAAAGCTGAACTAGTAACTAGTGACAGGCCAATAAGTCCCCTCTTTCAATCAAGCAAAACAGTTGAAAGAATGATTGAGAAAATGATTGATAAATTTGGAATGGCAAACAACCTAATTAGAAAAGAAGATTTCGGCTTTAGAAAAGGTCATAGTCCTGCTCATCAACTTGTTAGCTTATCAAATCACATTACTGATAAAAATAATATAATGCATCCTGGAGCACTTTTTTTGATGTTGAAAAAGCTTTTGATACGGTTTGGATTATTGAATTGATATTCAAATTTCTACATTATGGTTTCCCACCCTATCGCATAGCTCTCATAAGTTTCTTTATTTGCTGATGATACGACTTTGTTCACATCAGCATACAGAGCAGATACTATCACCAATAGATTACAAATTGCTCAAGCTATTACATTTACAAAGCGGAGACCTGTCATACAGGAGAAAATCTAAATCCAAGATACTTATATTAATTGGGTAGATAATGTAATCTGTTTGGCTTGTTTATTTGACCGAAAACTTACTTTCACAAAGCATGTAAACTTATTGTCTCAAAAAGCTACCGGAAAATTAGTAACGTTATATCCTCTCATCGATCGAAATTCAAGCTTAAATGTTAGTAGCAAAATAATTGTCTATAAAACGATGATTAGACCATGCATCACATTTGCGAGCCCTCCGTGGAGCTTCAGCTGCGATACTAATTATAGAAAATTACCAATAACCCAGAATAAATTCTTTAGGGTTATAGGAAACTTCAATAGACATACCATGATACAGGATATGCATATATGGTAACTTTTAGAATACATTAAAGACTACATAAGAGGACTATCATCTAAGTACTTTGATAGAATTTCAAATCATAAAAATGATCTAGTTAATAATGTTTTATACGAACCTGCAAAGTTCAAACATAAAAGAATAATGCACATCCTGCATGATGTGTGAAAATTATATTACTCAATTCTCCGATCTTCACATACTTTCTAGTTGACAGTAATGCAACAAACTATTTTAGGCTACTCTGTTTTTTGTTTGTTCTTAGCTTCTCCAGTAAACTAAACCCTTTCAGGGTATAAGTTGTATTTTGAAAATTTTTTATGTTCTTAGTTTCTATTATCGACAAAAAAGATGAGATGGTTAGTCGTAAATACGTTGGAATATCAACCTACAACTTATGTAACATCTACTGTACCAAAAATACAATAGTGAAAATGAGCTTATTATTATATTTTTTAAGAATGATTAAGATAACAAATTAAGACACGCGAAGAATCTCGTATGTTTAGCTCCGCAGAAATTTTTATTCAACGGATGAGATTTTTTCATGATTACTTAGCCATCACGTAATATTTATTCATGTCCTGGATTCGAATTTAGAGAATATAATGTGTTCTTGATTTTATAAATTAAAAAAAATTTTGAGAACAATTTGTCACATTATGCTATGAGTTTTTTTCAGCTACTGAAAAACTAATCGACATCTTTGTTGATGCCACTTTAAAAAATATTATTTTGAAAAAAATCTGCTTCCTCCCCCAACATGCTAATTTTCGATTGTGAAAACCAAAAAAAACTCCTTCCATGCTAAGCAGACCTTCCATTTTATGGATCTTTAAAAAGAATGTAGATACACTTTTTTGTTTAACAATTGAACTATACGATTTTTTGGCTTGAAGCAATAATTAGTTCCTTTTAAAAAGTATCTTACACATATGAAAAAATTGGTTGTTCAATTTTCGTTTTATTTTTGAAATAGACAAATGTAACCTAGATTCATGGATTTTCATATATTTGAATGAACTATGTCACATCATGAGTTTCAGATGTCATACAATATCAAAACTCCGCATACTTTGGTTAGTAAGTAATATGGAGAAGCGAAATAAGTTTCCGTCAAAGTATTAACAAATTTACAAAGTTGAGAAACTAGTTCTGCCAATAACAATAAATTATGTTCGAAAGCCCTGCTATAAACGTTTAGTCAGTATCGTAGGTTCGTTTTTAACCATATTTCTAGCAAGATAAAAAATAAATATCGCTGGTTCAGCTATAAGTTTTTGTATGTGCATTGCTGAGTAAAAGTTTCACATTTTTTCAAATTTGATTATTGGTTTAGCTGCAGAGAATCCTGGTTTACAACTATTATACTAAAGTTAAAATGTATTAGGCGGGAGCGGCCTACTGGACATTCCTTAACTTCGTCTGCGGTCAATTTCGTAACCACGCGGCTTTCTATGTTAATTTTCACTCGGTACGCTCGTCTACTGGTGTCATATATTCCACTAAGAGCACCAGTGGTCTCTACTATTGCAAAAATATCACCATTAGATGTAGTTAATACAATTTGTTCTGGGGTTGGAATATGCGTATAGACATGTCTCGCTACTGTCCGCGTGAGTCCTGAATTGGGCGGAAAATTGTATTTTCGGAATTCGAATCGCCGGTTCGGATTACTTTTGGGAATAAGCCGAATGAGTCCAAGTTGTCCAAGTCCATATCCGAATAGCAGATCAGCAGGAGTTTCGGCATGAGGAGGCCTGCCAGGAGGAGATCTGGCAGGAGGAGATCTGGCAGCAGGAGGTCTGGCAGGGTGAGATCTGGCAGGGTGAGATCTAATAGGTGGAGATCCGGTAGGAGAAGACCTGGACCTAATACGTAGAGGAGGCTCGAGCTGGGCAGGAGACTGAGGTATGCCACGAGAAGAAGGACGCCATTCACCCAGGCGGGGAGTATCAGGACAATCTCTACCGGACTGTGAACTTAATTCTGCAAGAAGAAATAAAAAACAATTTTTTTTAAAGAACATACTCTTATGTTAGGATACCATGAATCCCTCTTGTGCCAATATTATAAAAGCTAACACTGAAAATTTTGTGTAATTTCGACTTTTAAACCCCATGTAAAAATCCTTTATGTCCAGTGTTCTCCCATTTCACAATATATCTGAATATCTAAATTTGGCACACTGCATTTGGGATAAGAAGGTTTGTTTAAAACCTTAATTTTTTTCCAAAATGGGATTCCAATCATTTCCAAAGGTTGCAATGCATCATAATAATTACTGATTGATTTAATATCATAGAAAAAGTCACTTTCAACGTAAGTTAATGCGATATTCAACTTTTCAACAGTTCTTTAATGCTAGCGAAATCTACCTAAAAAGTTTCTCTATTTTAATGACATGGAAATCACACATTAAGAAACTTGCACGGAATCTTATTAAAATACTGAAGATCTGGTGAGGAAAACCAGCAGTGTTTTCAAAACGTAATCGATTCGATGTCTCTTTTTTAGAGAAAAACTTAATTTCTAAATTATCAAATTTCAGATGATATGAATTTGGACCATCCTAGAGCTAGGTACCATCTGTGCACATGGACATGCACAGTCTGTTCAACAAGAAACGTTCCTCGATTTCTCGAAAACTGTTGCAGATTTTTGAACGTTTTTTTTTTAAATTAAAGTACTTTCAAAGGACTCTTAATTTTTTCCGACAGCTGTTTTAGGGTGAATACACGTTTTCCGGCAAGGTTCCTCTTCAAAACACTCCAGACATTCTCGATTGGATTTGCATCTGGGGACTGTGATGGCCAGTCCAAGGTTGTGATGTCATTTTCCGCTTTCCAAGCGGTGCTTCGATGTTTCGGGTCGTTATCCTCTTGCAAGATCCAATCGGCATTATTGGCTCGAAACATCTTTTTAGCAGATCTTAAGAGACCACGTTGATATATTTGGAGCATTTTCTGAGCATTGAGGTTCTCGGTGGTTTCTGAAAGCAGGGGTTTTTGCCTCGTGGAACGGTACTGTATCTTCGATTCGGACAAACGCTGTCGAATGGTGTTGATACTAATGTAGACTCCCTTATTGGCTAGTATAGCCTTGGCATCTCGCAATCGTAAAGTAGGGGTACGCTTGAACAGCTGCACGATCGCTTTATCCTCCTTGCTGGTTGTTTCTCGAGATTTGCCTCTTTCGGGAAGGTCGTCGACTGTTTTATCAACTTTATACCTCTCAACCCACCTCTTCACGAACGCCTTCCACTTCTTGATGTATTTAGCAGCCGCGATGTAGGACATATGTGGACCTTTTGGATGGGTACACAAAAAAAACAGCTTCAAAACGTTTGGCGTAAACGGAAATCCTTTTTAACTCACGTGCGTTCTCTCGGACAGTTCGAACGATAATGGAACGACTTGGCAACAGCGCCGTAGTCCTTTGCAAGTACTTTAATTAAAAAAAAAAACGTTCAAAAATCTGAAACAGTTTTCGAGAAATCGAGGAACGTTTCTTGTTGAAAATTGTTAAACAGATTGTTTTTAGTGAGGCTTGCATGTTTAGAGCGCACTGTTACCCCAATAGTCTTCACCTTCCCCAGGAAAACCTATATCCATGAAGTCACTGACTCTAGACTGACGGATTGGAAAAGGGAAATGTTGATACTTTTGGTACATTTTGAAAGTATGAATAGCTCAGGAACAATTTTCCTTTCACACATATCAGGATCTTAATTCAGCAAAAGCGGTTTTCTGATTGATTGAGTAAGGTGGTGTCTTTAAAACAAATTTATCAATAATTCATGGGATAAAAAACTTTATACGTATAGGTTTTTTGAAGTAAAGAAAAGACTAGATGGGTAGCAGTTCGCTAGAGGTGGGAGACTGCGTTGCTACCACGAAGCGTGCACAAGGGTTAGACTGTACGCACGATCTTGTCCTGAAGCATGTGTGAGGACGAGTCGTGGATCGCCCCAAAGAAGTAAAAATCTAAGAAGGAAAAAAGCAGGTCTAATTTTGTGGCCACATGGGCACATAAGTCGGACATTTGATTATTATAGGTAAGACGGGCACAATTAGGATGGTACCATCTCTGCACTTGTGAGTTGTGAGTTTCAGCGTACACATCAACATTAAATTAAACTAAATTTCTACTCATTTTGGACAAACAGATTGAAGCTTAGAAAATAGAGTAATTGCGATAGAATGTTGAATAAATTAGACGAATTTTTATTTATGGAAAGCTCAAAAATGTTTGCAAAACTGCATATTATATTATTATATTTACCAATAGAATTAACCACCAAATATAAGACCAGAGTTTGGACGATCTTCATTTTTGCCAAATAACGTGTATTCTTTTGCTTCATCAGAGTCGAAAGTTCTTATCTCATGTACCATATTTTAATCTTTTTGAGATTATCTTTTATATTAGGAGCCTGTATTTGTATTACGTAAGGCACTTCCAAAAGAAAAAAAAAGTATTCATCAATTCCGTTAAAATTAATTTCACAATTTATCTAGTTCTTGAATTTATAGTGGAAACAAGAAATACCTATTATTCATTTTTGTAAATTAAAGGTTATTTACTCCTTGAGAAATGTTCAATGCAAAATTTTCATTAAAAAAAAAACACTTTTACTTTAACACCCCCTTTCCTCCTAATCGTTGTGTTGTGCCAGGAAAATGCTCCAAAAATGTAAAATAACAATTTCATTTAAATGCATGATAAATCCGGTACTTTGTTGAATTTTTCGAAACAATTCTTCTTTTTCTGCGAATCGTAAAGAGCCGTTACATTGCGGAATAAATGATACAGTTCATGAAATTTCTACAGGAAAAAACTGACGGTCCTGTAAATTTGCGGCTAAAGTAAAAGTTTGCATCTCTCAAAAATGAAACTCCAATAGAACTTCTTGTGAGGGTTCCTTTTTCGTTCGTTGCTTCTCCTATTAAAAGTCAAAAAAATTCTAAAATAAGGTTCATTTTTCATCTGTATTCAGGAAGATCAAATATTTATTTTTTCAAAGCCTGATTATGATAACAAATCAACGCACCCGAGGAATCTCGTATTTTAAGCTTCACAGAAATTTCCATTTCACGAATAAAATTTTTTTATGATTACTCAACCATCACGCAATATTTATTCGTGTCGTTGGCTTAAATCGAAAGAGATTGTATGAGTATAAAATTTTTTCAGGAATGGTTTAATAGATTTGGCTATGGGGTGAACGCAAGATTTTGAAACGATGATTTTGCTAATTGTTTTATATCTTTTAACCTAAAGAATAATATCCCGATACAATGGTTCAAAAGTTAACAATATAAATATCATCGTTTTCAATAATAATTATAAAAATTTACATTTTCAGCCTCCTTTTCCTAATAAAGTGCATCTTTAATATAATATGATCTAACAATCTGACAAATTGTATATTTCTTCTTCCGTTTTTCGATATTCAGGAAAAATAAGAATGCTCAGAAGAGGATTTGGATGAGAAGGTTTGTTCAAAGCGTAAAAATCATTACAACAATGATTCCTTCATTGAATATCATATAAAAAGTCACTCCCACTATTAGCTGATGCTAAGTATCGATGCTGCGTCTACTGCTCCGATCGTCTATCGAAAAGGAAGGAAGAGCGACCAATTAGGAGCCAGGAATCCTTTCCGTGGTCTAAAGGACGACTCAGACTACAATAATAACATTGACAAAAGGGTGACAACTGCTTTCCTGAAGATTGGCTTACCAATACCGGAGAAAGCGATTGGTGACGTATACAGGCTCGGAAAGATCAGTGGTAATGATTCCGGCCGCGCATGATGACCTGTATATCGTCCGCGTAGTCTATAACGTGGTAGCCCTGACTCGTGAGTAGAAAGAGCAGTTCTTCGACCACCAAGCACCACATCAGGGGTGTTACAACGCCTTCCTGCGGACATCGCGAGTAAACAGTTCCACATGAAGTGGTATCACCCTTGGTCGTTGTTAAGTTCCTGCCGGCCAACATGTGGCAGCTCCATTCCGTGACTTCAGTTGGAGACGGTGTGCAATCACGGCTCTTATTTTAGATTTCTGGCCCACTTAAGGCCTGCGGGGACGGTGAATTCCAACTTGAACTCTATCTGTGAGTAATCTGAGAGAGTGGGTTCGTCTGAGACTCTCCAGATCTTGACATTGTCTCTGAAACTAACGGCACAGAGAGTGATATCAATGACTTCTTCCCTGACCGAGTTGTGAAACGTCGGGGTATTCCTAGAGTTGAGGATGTCTGAATCAGTAGTGATTAGGTATTCCAATAGATAATTGCCTCTTTAGCTGATGTCTGTGCTACTCCACAATGTATGGTGTGAGTTAGCATCGCTTCCCAACGGAAGAGGATTCCCTTACGTTGCAGTATTCCATCAGTGTGTGCCAACACACCAACATACCAACCCTTCTCTGGTTGGTTGGTATGTTGGTATGGCTGCCATATGAAAAGTAGACTGATCCCATGAGTAGCATTCCAATTTCTCTAGGATCTGCGGCTATCGCCATCAGATCTCTCGAAAATAGCTCTAACAGCAGAACAACATCCCTTCGCCAGTATGCAGGCCCTTGGTTTGGCTGCCGTGGTGTCCCTGTAACCAGTATCTCCTTATGGTATCTCGAACTGATCTTCCTGCAATATACTCAAATTCATCTTGAGCATTTAAACTTTCAAACGAAAATAATATCTTGTCTGTCGTCTGTTGATAGACAAGCACAATAAAAGCAGTAGTTATGCATTTGTAACAAATAGTCAAGTGGCCTTGCAGGTAGATTCTTCGGTTGGATTCTCAGTTTTGTGATGTCAAGATTACTTTTACAAGAATCTTTCAATATTTAGTCATTAAATATGATTTCCAGGGCTGAGAAATGATCAAAAGGAGGCTCAAACTTTGCGCATGGGGAGTGGTAGTTTCTTGGCAGAGAAGGGTCCTTTCCCTTTTTTTTAACATAGTTTCTTCATTTTTCTTCTCATTGTTCCCAGTTTCATATTCATTATTTTCCTTAGCGTTCTTCCTCAAAATTGGTCTAAGGATTGTTGCCAGATGTTGGCCATGAAAGAAAAGGACCTCACCGCCTTCTTACAAAATTTTTACAACGGGCTGCGCAAAAGAAACCAAAATTGGCTGGTCGTCTGGGCCTTCTCGCGGGAAACAGAGTATATGCTTTAAGTTTCAACGAGCAGAGTTGGGAGCGGCAGATTTTTTTGACTTAAATTATCGGTTTGGCTGTAGAGTATTATGGTTTGCAACTACTATTCTAAATAGCGTATCTATTGGGCGGTGAGGTCCTAGTGGACATTCCCTAACTTCGGCTGGAGTCAAGGTTGTAACTACGCCGCTTTCTATGTTTATTCTCACTCGGGGCCTTCCTGTGTTGGTGCTATATATTCCACTAAGAATACCACTAGTATCCAGTATTGCAAAAACGTCACCATTAGATGTTGTTAATACAATTTGTTCTGAGGTTGTTATGTTCGTATGGACACTTCTTACTGTCCGTAGCAGTCGTAAATTTGGGTCAAAAGTGTATCTTCGAAATTCAAATCGCCGTGCCGGATTCCTAACGGGAATGAGCCGAAGAAGTCCAAGTTGTCCAAGTCCATATCCGAGTACCTGATGAGCAACACGCAAAGCAGGTCTGGTAGGAGCGGGCCTGACAGGAGAAACCCTATCAGGAGGAGACCTGGACCTAGCACGTACAGAAGGTTCGGACTGGGTAGGTGACTGAGGTATGAGACGAGAAGAAGAAGGTTGCCAACGACCCGGTCGGGGAGTATCGGGACAATCACTACCGGACTGTGAACTGAATTCTGCAAGAAGAAATATGAGATCAGTTTTTTAAATACTCTTTAATATTAGCTGATGCTAAGTATCGATTCTGCGTCTACTGTATATGAATTTCGTTACTATATTTCTTTGTGGACAATCTTATTATACACTACTATGGATGATTATGATCTATGATGGTTGACTATGGATGGTTGTTTTTATATTAGTTATTCGCGCCATCATTGAGCGACATCCCACTTAAAATCCTAAAATCTCAAACTTCAGAATTTCAGTTTGCACTTGGCCATCTAGAAATAAACATGTTATTTTGTTACCGATATTGAGTCTAGCTTGATCCTGCCCGGTTATACCCGTTTGGTTGATACATTTTTTCAAAATTATTCAATAAAAAGAACTAAAGCAGTTGAAAAAAAATAATTTTTATTTGGAACTGAAAAACATGTAAAGTAATTAGGAAATAAAAAATTTGAGAAAACTCCTGGTTTTAGGCATTCTTTAATAGTATAATATTCATCAAGGGGAAGAATTAGTACTTTTCCGACAAGTGCATTTTTACATTCTCATCATTTATGATGGAATCTATTGGATTTGTGTGAATCTGGACCTATCCAGTTTTTGTCAATCTTCGACGCGACGTTTTGAGACAGCCTGAGTGACCAAAAACGGTTTTCACAAACATGTCCGTCTGTTTTGAAAGTATTATCTGATCAAATTTTTCTTTATTATACTCTTCTCTGGTCTAAAAAGACAAATAAAGTTCGGTAGCCAGCCTTCCACCACTAACATTTATGGTTTTACCCATTTATTATTGCTTATAATCATTATTGCAAACTTTCACAGAAATGTAGAAGATCAGCAACTGGTGCTTTTCTCAGATCACCAGTCCCTAATTCAGGTACAGAAGGTTTAATTTTTGCAAGACAGGTCGGTGTCATTTTCATCTTAGTATACCGTGACCACGTTTCATGTCAAGATGTTTCCAGCGATAGGTGCAGATCGTGTCATGCACACGCTGAGTACCTAAAACACATACTATCCGGGTGCTTCACTCACGCTGAAACAACGTATCTCAACATATATATATATATATATATTGGCCCCAAGAATGCTTTATTAACATCTTTGTCGCTCTTGCGGTATTGCATGCGAGGGAGAGAGAGTCAATTGTCCAAAACTAGAAGTGCTAAATTTTTTGGAACGACGATTTTCGAACAGCAGTCTCCATTGCACACCTAAAGCCTGACATCGTTCTCCAAGACTTTGAGAAACGAACTATATTCGTGATCGAATTCTTGGCTCCCGCTGACTAAAACATCACTACCATGGAGAAGAAAAAGGAGGAGAGGTATCAAGACCCTAAAAGGAAGGTGCAACGACTGTATCCAAAGTATTCGGTTAAAGTAATTGTCCTTGTGATCGATGCTGTCGGAGGTGCAAAACTATCACTGGTTCATAACCTGAAAGATATACCCGCGTGTCAGAAACATGTCAAGACACTAGCGAGATGGATACAAAAAGCTGTCATTCTTGGGTCGCTTCGTGTCCTCGAAACACACAAGGGTTTTGTCGATCTGTCGTTCTGATTTCGCCATGCCCTATGGTCACCCATGTATGGTCTGCCAGTGAAATTTTCATAGATGGTGACTGCTCACAGTGGGACCCTGCAGTGGTAGTTTAACCTTTTTTTAAATTATATATGTATACATACATAAATATATTTAGGAACTCCAAATATAAATTTTCTCTAGAAATAATTATGATGAAAAATTAACGCATGCGACGAATCTCGTATTTTTATCTTCAGAGAAATTTCAACTCCGCGGGTAAAAATTTGTTATGATTCCTTAGTATTCACGTAATATTTATTCGTGTGCTTGGTGTAGATTTAGAGAGCATAATCTACTTCGGATTTCAAAATTTAAAAAATTTGTTGGAACAATTTATTAGATTTGACGCTACGTTACTCAAGATCTCGAAGTGATGATTTTGCTTGAAAAACCTTGGACTTTGAATTTTATTTTGGCGAAAAACAGTGATTTTATTTATAGGAATTGATACATGCAGTGATAATTATTACCATATGTTGTCCAATGGCAATTTTTTGGTAATAATATTACACTGAATCTTGGATTATAGAAGTCCAGATAATAGGAGTCTGTTTAAACATTCACGGATGCCGAAAAACATTTTGTCAACTTTTCGCATCTCAGAAGTATTATGTAACAATTTTAGAACAAGTATAATTCTGCCAATATCGAAATATTTGACGACTTATCGCAAGCTTTAGTTAAGTTTACGAGAAATGAAAATCTTACCCAATATTTTTCAAGCCTCTTAGAATAAAATTTGAGAAAAATCTGAATACTGCTGGAAACTCGAAATACAAACTGACCCAAAAACGCGGTATGCAGATAACAAGCGCAATAAAAGCAGTAGTTATGCATTTGCAGCAAAGAGTGAAGTGGCCTTGCAGGTAAATACTTAGGGTGGATTTTCAGATTTGTCACTTTAACATTACTTTTGCAAGAATCTTTGAACAATTTTGAGGGCTGCGAAATGATCGAGAGAAGGCCCAAACTTTGCCCATAGGGAGTGTGGTAGTTTCTTGGCAGATGAGTGTCCGTTGCCTTTTTTTAAACTTAGTTTTTTCATTTTTCTTCTCATTGATTCCAGTTTCATACTTATTATTTTCCTTGGCGTTTTTCCTCAAAATTGGTCAAAGGATTGTTGCCAGATTAAAACCGTAAAGTAAAAGGAAATCTCTGCCTTCTTATTACAGATAGCGTTTGGAACAAAATATTCATTGGGATGGGATGCAGAATAAATGAGGCAAATTGTTCTTTTCGGAAATCTTAATAATGTTTCCAAAAATATATTTTATATTATTGTACTCACCAATGAAATTCATTATCGAGTATAAAACAAGAACAGTAACGACTTTCATATTTTCCAATCAGAAACAAAACTCCATTAAACAGTGTAAGCAATGTATATTTCTTTCCTTCATTAGAGTCAAAAATTCTGATTACGTGGATTATATGAGCCTCAATTTTATCTTTCTCAGATTATCTTTTATATTTCGAAATTGTGTTTGTATTTCATAAGCCGTTTTCAACGGTAAAAAATAATTATTCAACAAGATCGTTGAAATTAATGTGACAATTTATATGTCTGAGTACCCAAGAGTATCACACAGTGGGATGAAAGGTACCCTTCTGGATGAAAATATCCAATTTCTCAAAAATAGTAACAATGTGCATATCTTCATAAAAATTGTTTGAATAATTGGTCAACAGCAGCAATTCTTCTTATATAGCAGCGTACATCAACATCACATATAAAAAATGCAAAAGCTATAGTTTTTAAAATAGCTAATCATCGCGAATAATGAAATGATGTCTTTTATTTTTTTTTTTTATAACATTATAAATATTTTTTTTCACTTCTACCTACTAAAAATTATGTTTAGTTATCTTATTGATTTGTCGTCTGTTTTGACGAATTTGTCATTCTTGAAAGAAATTGTATCACTGAAAAGTTGTACAAAAAATAGAAATCAAAAGACATTAAAAGAAATCTCAAGAAATCTCAAGGAATAGAGAAAAATAAATGTTAAAAACTCAGTTTCTTTGTTGAAAATTCATTTTAGCAGATTGAAAATTTGAGTGTTTTGTGGGAAATTCATCGTTTTAATCAATAATTTAACCATGTATTTTGTTAAGGGTTCGTCTTTACCTTCTAATCTCGACACGATCTTGAAGCAAAAAACCTAAGCTGTCTTTTTAGCCCGAAATACATTTGAAAAAAGCGTCCTTTTCTGAAAAAAATCAAAATAATTTTTAAACTTCATTATTGAAGGTAAAATATTAAATTTTTTCAAATAACGCTTTTTAGCAGTGTAGAGGGCGATAAAGAAACTATCAAAACTCTACTGCGAAACATTTTTTATCGCCGGTAGAAGAGTTGCAAATTGCTTAAACAGATGGTATATTCTTAAAAATCAGTCATCGCTTATTCTCATGAATAAACAATGAAAATCTTACTTTTCAACCCAAAAGTATTCAAAGGGAAAAAGCATTCATTTCTGAAGGTCAAATTTATTTGATCATAAAATTATTATGATCAGTGGAAAGGGTGTAAGAAACTCTATTGAAACTATACTGGACAACATTTTTTTTATCGCCTTTAGAAGGGTGAAAAATCATCGAAATAGGTAATATCTACGGATGTTCAGAAAATTGTAATGCCCCCTTCCCTCGTTAAATATCCTTTGTGTCCAGTGTTCTCCTATGTCACAATACATCCGAATCTGAAATCTGGTATAAAGATTCTTCGTGGCTTCAGGAAGGTTTGCCTGTAAAAATGTTCATATTTCCTCCTCAGTTTTTCTATATGTATGTAAAATGAAAAATCTAGAGAGAGGGTATGGGTGAGATGGTTTGTTTAATAGCCATATATCACTCTTCATGTTTAAGAACCTGCGCTTATCTGTGCACCTTGTTTTTCCTATGTAAGTATGAAAAGGACAGTCATTAATTGTCAATTAAACCTAAATTTCTTATAGAGCTGAGATTCTAATAGAACTTCTGAATTTATTATAAGGTTCTAACTTTGTTAGATAGTTACTTATTACAGAGAAGAGGAGAAATTTTGCTGGTCATCCGTTCATATAAGAAGTTCGAATACGGCTTTGTGTTTTTTTCAAGGCTGAAATCAGAAAAGTTTTGCTATACGCTAAAATTAAATACGAAGTACAAAGTGCAAGTCGGCAGCGGTCCTAACTTCTTCTAGGGACAGTTTGGTAACCACTCCGCTTTCTATGATTACTTTCACCCAGGTCGTTCCACTATGGGCAGCATACGTCTATTCCACTAAGAAGACCACTATTCTCGCATATTACAAACGCATCACTACTAGATGTTGATAATACAATTTGTTCTGAGGTTGGAACGTGCGTATATAGATGTCTTCTCAATGTCCGTGTAATCGTGAATTGGGCTTCAAAGTATATTGTTGGAATTGCAATCACTGGAGCTGATTACTAAAAGGAATAAGTCGAATAAGTCCAAGTTGTCCAAGTCCATATCCAAGTACCTGGCGAGTAGAAGGTCTGGTGAGAGCAGGCCTGGCAGGAGGAGTTCTGGCAGGCGGAGATATGGCAGTAGAAGATCTCACAGGCGCAGATCTGGCAGGACGAGATCTGACAGGATGGGATCTCGCAGGCAGATATCTGGCAGGAGGAGATCTGGCAGAAGGAGTTCTGGAAGAAGAAGACCTGGGCCTAGTACGCAGAGGAGATTCAGCAGGACATTGAGGTATACGGCGAGAAGAAGAAGTTTGCTTACAACACGGACGGGGCTCATCAGCCCATTGGCTACCGGATTGTGAACCTAATTCTGCAAGAAGAAATTGATTATTAATTTTTTTTCAAAGAACATACTGTTATATTGGAATACGATAAATTCCTTCTGTGACAATACTTTAGAAGGGCTCATAACTGGAGTTTATAAAGGTCATGTAAAAATTCTTTGGATCTTGTTTTCTTTCTTTCCGTGATACATCAAAATCTATCAATCTGGTATAAATGCTGTCCATGACTTGAGAAAGTTTTACCTGTAAAAAAATGTATATTATCCCTTCAGTTTTTAGATCCGTTCTCTTGCTCATTTTCAGAAGTATTTAAAATAATTTTCCAAACCTTTTAAAGTCAACGGAGTTTTTCGTACGACTAACACCTTTTACAACTCGTTCAGGGCTAACATTGCCGATAATTCCGTAATACTAGACTTTCTTGAATATAAAAAAATATAACAGCAACGAGTCTTTGGCAAGGTATTTGTAGTTGATTTCATGAGACAACTGAGGCTGTTCATGGAAAAATGGTAAAAATGTGTACTTGTCTATAAAAATTGTTTGAATAATTGGGAAACACCAACAATTTTAAAAGAATCGTAAGCGCATATTCATATCTGTTATATTTCATACGTGCGGTTTGGGAATCGACTAGTCCCCCTACTTGGTTAACATATGATTTTCATCACATACCGCGAAGGAGAGTACGATTTCACGACCTGGCGCTAAACAGCAAAAGTGATGGGTTCTACGATCGATTTTCGTCACTGGTGAAGAAAATTAAGTTTTATCACACGCACTCATCATCGATTGAGTAATCGATCACTTGTACTATTTTGCGCCAGGGTCCCGAAATCGCATTTCCCGCACGGGTATTAAAGAAACATTTTTTGCTTTCTCTAACCCACTGGAAATGATTTTTTCAGTCATTACGTTGATTTCTGACCTGTTTTAATTAATTTAACACTCTAAAAAAAATCGTAAGACTGAAAGGTTAAGAAAAAAAAAGAAGTTCAAACTTTCTTCCTCAATAACAAATTCAAATGTTTATTTAATTTTCTATCATAACAAAATCACATTAGTGTGATAGATTGTTGAGACGACAAGCGCTTGCTTCATGGAAATTGTTTATTATATCTCTTGAATCTGAAGAACTATTATCACGATGGTGTTTGCCTCTCTGTCGTTATTTATTCAAAACGATATTTACAATAAAATGTGCTCGAAATCTGTCCTTTAAAGGCTTTATGAATATCGCTGGATTGTTTCTAATAGTATGTGTAGCTCGATCAGGCATAAATATAGCTGGTTTAGCTCTATATATTTTTGGTGTACCACCAAGTAAAAGTTTTACATTTTTATCATTTCATGTATTGGTTCATCTGTAGAGAATCATGGTTTGCAACTACAATACTGAAGTACGCTTTTATCGGGCGGTTTAAACCTACTGGACATTCCCAAATTTCGTCTGGGGTCAAGTTCGTAACTACGCCACTTGCTATGTTTATTCTTGCCCGGGGCTTTCCTCTACGGGAACTATATATTCCAGTGAGAAAGCCACTAATCTCCAGTATTGCAAAAACGTCTCCACTAGATGTTGCTAGTACAATTTGTTCTGGTGTTGGAATGTGCGAAAAGACATGGCTTGCTTGCCGTCGCAGTGATGAATCAGGAGGAAAAGTGTATCTTCGAAATTCGAATCGTTGGTACGGATTCCTATTAGGAATGAGACGGAGAAGACCAAGTTGTCCAAGTCCATATCCAAGTATCTGAATAGCACGAACTCTGTCAGAAGAATGCTTGGCAGGAGGAGGTCTGGCATGAGGAGACCTGGGACGAGGAGACCTGGACCTAGCACGTAGAGGAGGCTCGGCAGAAGACTGATGTATACGACGAGAAGGAGAAGGTCGCCCACGATCCTGGCAAAGAGCATCATGGCAATCGCTATCGGACTGCAAACTCAATTCTGCAAGAAGAAATAGCAAAGAGTCAATAGCAAAAACACAACACAGGATAGATTGAACTACAGAGGGTCCAGAGACAGTGTGGCAACCTAGTGTCATTCTTGCTGATTGGCTCAGTTGCCTTATAGATATTTTGGTACATATAGATATGCTACGCTATAGAAAACCTCAACGTAAAATGGTGGCATCCTTTCTCAAAATGGCGGCATCCGGCTGGGTTGCCACACTGTCTCTGGACCCTTTGTAAACGGTAGAATGAATGGCCAATCAGGGGCCAGGACTTCTCCTCATGGCCCCGACAAGCGAGCTGCTACACCTCTAGTCTTTTCCGTACTTGGGAAAACCTATATCCGTGAAATCATTGATACTGAACTGGTAGAATGAAAAAAGAGGAATGTACGATCTCGTCCTGAAAGAGGTATGAGGACAAGTCGTGGATCGCCACACAGATTTACAATAAAAACCGGCGTTTGAAATGCAACAAAACTGATGATTTTACTGTAAGTTTGCGCACATAGTGACGGTTGAAGACTTTAATAGCGAGTGCAATAAACCACTGACTGAAAAATGACCCCACATATGAAAATCTTGCAAGTATCCCATCTGTTAATATGTACATATAACTTGAAAATTTTATTGCTTCAAGTGAGACGCGCATAGTTGGGAGGATACTATCTCGACCCTCCTGAGTTCGAAGTTTTAAGGAGTAGCGTTGGGAGTGTTTGATCTGTGCATGTGCCCATTTGTGAAGGTACAATCTGTGCAGGTCTCAATGTCCACTTGCAGATTTGGAATTTCTACTTATTTCGGACAAACATGGATAGAGGTTAAAAAAATAGTAATTGTGATAGAATATGGATTAAATAGGACGAATTTTCATTTGCGAAAAGCTTCAAAGTCTTCCTAAAACTATATCTAATATTATTATACTTACCAACAGAATTAGCAAACAAGTATAAGAACAGAGTATGAACGATCCTCATCTTTTCCAATTAGAAGAAAGACTATACTTGGCAGTGTAAATCATATGTATTTTTTGCCCTATCAGTGTCAATGTTCTTATCTTATCGATTATCTGAGTCTCAATGTTATATTTCTGCGATCATATTTGTAATTTAGAGATTGTATTAGCATTTCATCACCTAGCGTTAAATTCGTATCTTTTTGATTCGTGAATAATGCGATAAGGAAAATTAGAAAAAGGAGAGTTTGTGCAATTAGCCTTGTGTCGTGAATTGGTAAATTCAACTTTAAGTACGGTTGAGTGGTTCTCTCCAAGGACAAATGGGGAAAGACTTAAGGGTTTACATGACCTCCGTTTCATATAATACTTTCGCATACATAATATTATCTTATCCTTACTATTAACACTTATTTACAACTATTTATATACAATATTATATCTAGATTCTTATTCCTATTTTTCATGATAGCCCCATCTGGGACGTGTTATCGAAAGCGAGAGTGCAAGCGAGAGCGAGAGAAAGAGAGAGAGAGCGACAACGCAACCGCATTATAATCTACTTATTCTATTACGTAACCATTCCATTACTTACAAATCTTTACGCTTCTAATATAGGCGACTTCCGTTTCCTTTTACTTTCATTTCGCTTGCCATTTTTTTCATATCCATTCTTTCATTCTTTCTCATTCGCTCCTCTAGCCACCTCCATCTCCTTCATCCGCTCTTCCCCCAGTCCATCCTTCCCTAGAATATTTACCACATTCTCTTGCCAAATTCCTTTACCTTCCATTCCTCTCCTACATCCTTCCCATAAATGCTCCTATGTTTCCTCTTCCTATTCACAGATTCTGCACTTTCTGTTCTTTTTCTTTTCCCAATACATCCCTTTCCTTACTTGTTACCCAATCCAAATCTTGCTATTATAGTCCATCTTCTCTCTCCCCATCATTTTTCTAAATACTTTGGTACTCCTTCCTTTTTTATCATCTCATACCATTCATTATATTTTGATTCCTCAATCATCCCCCATCTTTCTTTTAATTCTCTTTCCCTCTCCCTTTTTTCTAATTCTCCATAGTTCACTCCAGTCCCGTCTTCTATATCTCTAGCATTAAAGAATTCCCTCCTTTCTTCTTCCCATCTCGTTAATTTTATCGCCCTCCCTCTGCTTTCTTCTACTTCCATCAAACACTTTCCTAACTAACTCCTAGCTAACTCCCCTCCCTTTCCCTTAGAGAATCAAGGCTAAGGTTAAGCAGCGAAAACCTTCAAACGCTTGAGGCAGAGACCTGGACACCTAGAATCAGGCATCCTTAGTACTTTTTCAGTCCATGTTAACGCTGCTTTTAGAACTGCTAGGACCAGGGGGACCTTGCCCGCCAGAGTCCTAAGCGCGTATCCTGAAGTGCCCAATTGGCATCACAATTTCCTCATGAAATTTAGTTTGAATCTTTTCAATTTCATCCAAATATCTCAATCTCCAAGCCTCTACAGAATTTAAGAGCACGCCAAGCATCAAACTGCAGGAAAGGGTGTCCATTGCCTTCCAAGAGACTATTTTTGCTGACGTAAGTATCTGCATCACAGTATTTGATGCAATATTAGCCGACGTGACAAATTTCTTGGTTGCGCTAAGAAATACAAATGAGTTCTTGAAAATCTGTCCTAGATAAAGGAAGCTGCTAACTATTTCTATTGGTGTATCAGCGAATGTAAATTTGTAATTTTTTCTTCGCCCTTGTTTTTAAATAATTAGGATCTTGATTTTCGCTACATTGACTGTTTAAAAAATTCTCGTTACAGTATTCATGCAGAATATGGAACTGTTATTGCAGATCAGCTTGAGAATCCGCAAAGATGACTATATCATACGCATAAGCTTAGAAGATAACCTAGTTCCTGGCGTCTTCTGGCCTCGTGCTGAATGAAAAAGTCCTCCAAATCGCTTGTGAAAATTGAATATTCTGTGGGGCTGAAAACTTCGCCCTGTAAAACCCCTTCCGTTATTTCTAATTTGGGAAGGAAATACACTTTGGAAGTCGACAAAGCAGGCAAATACTTTCCTTCTAGGCAATCTGGAAAGCCTGATTGAAACTCAGGAATGAAATTTGGCTTGTTCACCCATATTTTTAATCTATTATTGAGAATTTGCGTCAAGAGCTTAGAGATGGAGTCAGTTACCGCGAAACATCTATAGTTGGCCGGATCATCTTGTCCTCCCTTTTTGTGAATCAGAGCTGCCTGTGATTTAGGCCAGGCTCGAAACACCTCCTCTAAGTCTAACACTTTATCTCAAAGGTTTCCTAGATGAAGACACCAACTCTGATGTAAAAATCCAAAAAATTCACTCAAAATTAGAGCAGAATCAGGTGATTTTTCATTTTTACATTGAGAAAATCTACGTGCTGTTCCGTCGCAGGTGATTCTCGAGTCTACAATTTGACATTCATAATTAGGTATTTCACTTAGGCTTAAAACTCGTTCTGGAAATAAATCTTGCAAATAGGTAAACCACGTGGAAATATCAATGATGTTATATAAGTACAAAAAGTTCAAAGATCTCTGAGACATCTATTAGAGCTTCTCCTTTACTATTAGGTTTTAAGTCTTGGCTCAGTTCGTTTAAACTTCCCACCCTGCAGTTACAGTCACCCCCTAGCACTGATGGACAATTAGAGCTAAAATTTTCGATCTTGATCGACACATCATTTAAAAGATCCAGACACATATTACAGTTTAGGCATGGGTTTAAATATATTAGGCATACAACAAAAGATAATGCACCTGCAAAAAATTTAACAAAAATGTAGTTTTCACTTTGATCATTAATGGCATGACTATATAAAAGTGTATTAAACTCAATAGCGAGGCCGCCCTCGGGTCTGCCCCTTGTGTTTACTCTAATAGTGTTGCTGTATAAAAAAGTATCATTATTTAAACAAAATGAAGATTTTCCCAGCGCTGCTCCAGACATGTTTTGTATAAGCAAACTATATCCCAGTCCACTAGTTCCTCTGCAAGGTCGTTGGAGTTCTTATAGTCATGCATATTCCAGAAAAAGACTCTTGCATTTTGTTGGTGTAGATTTTTGCATGTTTGCTTTCTTCTCCAGCGATGAGCTTCGAGTGCTTTTCTCTCGTTATTGAGGACTGAAAAAACCTTTTAAAGCTGCCTTTTCTCAAAAGAAGGTATTTCAATTTGGGAAGGCGACCTTTTTTCTTTTAATCATCACGTGAAATATTTGATTGTTTTACTGCATTGCTGGATTGGGGTTCTTGTTGATCGACAGCAAACTGAACCTTAGCTTCCTCCAGAGTATAGAATTTGTTATCTAGCTGGATACGATTTCCTTTACTCTTCGCATCTAATCCTTGAGCACTTAGCTCTCTACGAAGAGCATAGAGTTCTTTCTTCTGTTCGCATTTCTCTATCGCCAGATCGTTGGCCATTCCATATCTAAGACCTTGCATTTTTCTAGCTTTCGTGCAAATTAATGCCTTCCATCTGGATGCAATTTGACGTATCAAAACTGGTTTATCACAGAAAATCTCACCCAGACGTAAACCTACATCTATTGCCGTGTCGGGAAGATTTAGATTCACCTTTCCGAATATATCTGTCAAAGTCGAGTATAGATTTTCATTAATTTCCGGGTTATCTAGGATGTTGAAAATAAGAATATTTTTGTCTCTTGCTAAGGATTGTATTCTGTACATTTGCTGAGCCAATGTGTCCCCATTTCTTCCAGGGTTTCTTGTTGCTGGTGTAATTTTTCGGATTTCACTTGCATCTTAAAACATCGCCAGGGCCGGTTTCAAGGATATAAAAGTCAACTTTTATCTTGAGTTTGCCAATAAAATGCACCGAGCGAACGGAAAGGCATGTGTACCCGATGCTATCTTGAGACACGAAGTTATAGAAACAAGACAATAAAAATACGTCTGTTTTAATACCAGTGCATATTACACGTGATGAGAATATGTTCGTTGAAGCCGAAGAAGGACAAAGACACAACGCGTAGCGCAAAGTCAATATATTATCCAGCTTGCAGCGCAAGATGATTTAATTATCGAACGCGAAGCGCGAGAACCAACAGACCCGCGCCCTGGGTGCGCTCAAACTTGTGAGCAAAGTAAAAAAAATGTAGTTAAAGCAGAAAAAGACTGTAAGCCCAAGTCAGTAAAACTAAAATATGTTTCTCTGAAGCAATTGTTATATTTACAACAGCCAACTGTAACCAAGATTTATGGATTTTCATATATTTGAATTAGCTATGCGACGTCATGAGTTTTAAGTGTCATACAAAATCGAGATTTCATGTACAAATTTTTGGTTAGTAAGATATAAGGGAAAATGGTTTAGTTATACATTTTTTCTGCGCATTACTATGTGAAAGTTACACATTTTTTCAAATTGAATTATCAATTTCATTGTAGAGAATTCTGGTTGACAACTACTATACTAAAATGCACATTTATTAGGCGGTAGCGGCCTACTGGACATTCCCTAACTTCTTCTGGGTTCATTTTCGTAACCACGCCGCTTCCTATGTTTACTTTCACTCTGGGCGTTCCTTCACGGGCAGCATATATTCCACCAAGAAGACCACTATTCTCCAATAGTGCAAAAGCATCACCATTAGATGTTGTTAATACAATTTGTTCTGAGGTTGGAACCTGCGTATATACACGTCTTTTCAGTGTCCGTCTAAGCCGTGAATTGGGCTGGAAAGTGTATCTTCGGAATTCGAATTGCTGAAGCGGATTACGTACAGGAATGAGCCGAAGAAGTCCAAGTTGTCCGAATTCATATCCAAGTACCTGGCGAGCAGGAGGCTCGGCGAGAGAAGGCCTGGCAGGAGAAGATCTGGCAGGCGGAGATATGGCAGGAGAAGATCTGGCAGGAGAAGTTCTGGCAGGAGAAGATATGGCGGGCGGAGATATGGCAGGAGAAGATCCGGCAGGCGGAGATCTGACAGGAGTAGATCTGACAGAAGAAGGTCTGGCAGAAGGAGACCTGGACCTAGCACGCAGAGGAGGTTCAGCAGGAAATTGAGGTATAGGACTAGTAGAAAAAGGTTGCTGAGAACCCGGGCGGGGATCATCAGGCCATTCACTACCGGATTGTGAACTTAATTCTGAAAAAAGAAATAGATCATTAATTTTTTTAAGAATATACTCTTATGTTGATATATCATGAATCCCTTCTGTGACAATACTTTAAAAGGGCTCATAACTGCAGTTTATAAGGTTCATGTAAAAATTCTTTGGGTCTAGTGTACTTCCTTTTCACAATACATCCAAATTTCGAAATCTGGTATAAATACTCTTCACGATTTGGGGAAGTTTTACTCGTGAAAAAATGTATATTTTCTCTTCAGTTTTTAGATACATTTGCAAGATGAAATTTCTAACACAAAGATGTGGATGAAAAGGTTTGTTCAAGAGTCATATTTGTTTCTCCATTCTTAACAATCTGCGCACATCTGTGAACGTTGTTATCCTTCTGCATAACAAAGACCGTCAGTAATTATCACTTTCACCTTAATTTTTTGTGAAATAGGATTCCGCCAATCTGCATGTGTCATCATAGAAACCAACGGAAGAACGAAAAATTAGGAGCGTTCTCTTATAACAGCGCTTGATCATTTAAGTTGCGCCAGTTAATTTGCAATTTTAGTGCAGCACTCGTGTTACTAAATTTCTTTTGCAGTTCGGCAAGGAATTAGAAGCGGTCTATACAAATAAAGATTCAAGAATTTAAAAAAATTCCCCAGTTTGATGTATTTCTTTCTTAAATAGGCAAATAAATAAGAATATATTGAAAAATATAATGATTATGGTAACAAATTAATTAACGCTACGAGTCTCTTATATTTAGCTTCGCAGAAACTTCCATTGCGGGGTTAAATATCTTTTCTGATTACTCAGCAATTACGTAATATTTATACATGCATAAATGTTTGTCATGAGTATCATGTGCTCTGGATTTTATGAGTTAAGAAAATTTTTAGAGCAATTTACTAGATATGGCGATTTTTAGAACATGATTTTTATGGAAGAACCTTCGACTTCGAAGTCACATATTTCTTTGATCGTCCAATGAAATAACTTCAATATAAGCGCATCTAAGGCATAAATACAAATATTTCTTTTTCTCTTCAGCCTTATATTTTACTTTTGAACTAGAAAAAAGGTTTTGCAAGAGATGTGCCCAGAATGAAGTCTGCTGAAATACGTACTCATTTTTGACAAATACAGATCGAAGTTTAAAAAAAAGTCATTTGCGGAAAGCTTGAAAATGTTTTCGAAACTATATATCATATTAGTTTACTTACGAATGGAATTAACCAACAAGTATAAGACCAGGGTACAAATGATCCTCATTTTTCCCAATCAGAAAAAGAACTATACTTGACAGTGTGAATAACGCGTATTCTTTTGCTTCGTTAAAGTAAAAAGGTTCTTATCTCATGACCATATTGGCCTCAATTTTATCTTTATGAGCTTATGTTTTATATTTAGAGACTGTATTTGTGTTACGTATGCCAGTTTCGAGAGAAAAAAAAGTATTTCTCAAGATTGATTTTAAAATTGTATTTTTTTTCTAGCAAGGTATACATATTATTTGGAAGGCTGTAATAAAAGGAATTTTTTTGGTATCAAAAACCAAAATTGGCAGGCTGGGGTTGAATAGGTTTTTTTAAAAAAATATTATTTTGAAAAGCTACACCTTTGGGTGATCATCCTCGGAAATAGTAATGTTTCAACAAAACGTAATTAGCGGATTAGAAAGAATATTTAAACGTTCAGCAACAAATTATTATGAACAATTATATTATTTATACATAAACTTCTCCGAAAAATGTGACAACATATAGAATAGCCGAGGGCTAACTAGGATGTCGATTATTTTTTTACAAAAAAGTTACATTTCGAATCAGTAAAGATAACGATAACCAGTTCCTTTCAAAAAGTAACTTGCCGATCACTGACTAAAAGTTTTACTATTTTTCAGATTGAATTATTGGTTTAGCTGTAGAGAATCTTGATTAACAACTACTATACTAAAATTATTATCGTTTTTGTGGTTAAGACCTACTGGACATTCCCTAATTTCGTCTAGGGTCAGGTCCGTAACAACGCCGCTTCCTATGTTCATTTTCACTCGGGGTCTTCCTCTACGGTTTCCATATATTCCACTCAAAGCACCACTAGTATCCAATATTGCAAAAACGTCATCATTAGATGTTGCTAATACAATTTGTTCTGTGGTTGGCATGTACGAAAAGACATGGCCTACTACAATCCGCCGAAGTGTTAAATTAGGCTGAAAAGTGTATCTTCGAAATTCGAATCGACGGTTTGGATTCCTGTTAGGAATAAGACGAATAAGTCCAAGTTGTCCAAGTCTATATCCACCATATGCAGGAGGAGATGTGCCAGAAGAAGGCCTGGCAGGAGGAGATCTGGACCTAGCTCGTAGTGGCTTGGTGGGAGAATATGTGGCAGGAGGACACCTGGTAGAAGCAGACCTGGACAGTGCACGTGGAGGAGATTGAGGTATGCGATGAGATGAAGAAGGTCGCCGGGATGAAGAAGGTCGCCAACTACCTCGGCGAAGTTTACCAAGCCAGTCACTACCGGACTCCAAACTTAAATCTGCAAAAAGAAATGGAGGAATATTTCTTTAAAGAAACATACTCTTATGCTAGGATATCATCAATCCCTTCGGTGGAAATAATTTAAATGGGGACACTGAACATGGTGTGTAATTTCAATTTTTAAACTGCTAGTGCCTGACCTTCTAAAAAAGAGAAATTGGGTGAAAAGCTTTGTTTGGAATCCATGTGTCACTCTCCATTCTTAAAAACGTGCGCACATCTGCATATATTGTTTTCCCTCTGCATAAAAATGACAGTTAAAAATTTAATTAATCTTTTCAATAGTTCTCGAATGTTAGAGAAATCTATAAATAGAATAATCCAAAGACAATCACTGTGAGAGATATAACAACAAAAATTTTGCGTATTTTTATGTAGAGGCCAGTAAAAGCTAAATCAAAAATAGATATATAAAGACTAAATTACACCCGTTAATTTGGAATTTTAGTGCAGCTCTCGCCTTACTATATTTGGTTTTAACATTTTTGAGACATAAGAATTGGTTTAAACAAATAATCATTAAAAAACATTTTAAGGAACAAAAAATTTGACAAACTATGCATAATATATATTTTTTAAATAGTTTGCTTGAAAAACTTAGAAAGATGGACAAAGATTTAAAATAACTGAAAAATTTCATAATTTATTTTTGATAATTACGTGTAAACATCAAATCTTTCTTATCAAAGAATAGTAATGATAACAAATTAGCGCACTCAAAGAATCTTATACTTTTAGCCTCGAAGAAATTTCCGTTCGACGGTTAAACGTTTTATATTATTACTTATCAATTACGTCATATTTACACACGACCTTTCTACCTAATTTTAGAGTATCATGTGCTCTTGATCTTATGAATAAAAAAATCTTTAGGAACAACTGACGAAATTTGGCGATTTTGAGGCAAAAATGCAAATGTCTTTTGGTCTCTCCCATATTTCACTTTTATCCTGAAACTAGGTTTTGCAACAGACTGGAAACCATTCACTCCAAAATTTGGAAGAAACGTCAAAGTGAACAATTAAAGTATTACTAGTAGTACGTGAGCAGATCGTGCAAATTATTGCATACAATTTTTTTTCTTTCTTTCAACTGAAAAATGTATTTATTTGTTGAAAATTATAATATTTTTAGGGCGCCAATACATACCGGTTTGTCACTGGTTTTTTTCAATTTCTGATAAAAAAACAAATTGCAAGGGGGGAACTGACAAAATGAGACGTGCCCATCTGGAAGGGCGCCATCTGTACACGTCTAAATGTCGACGGGTAGATTTAGGACTTTAGCATCTTTACACGTGCCCAGGTGGGATGCTTATAACAATACACATCGGAATTCAGATGCGCCCAGTAGTCCGAAATAAATTCAGTTCAAACTCCTACTTCTTTTAGAAGAAAACAGATAGAGTTTGGCAAAAATATTCATTGGGATAGAATGTGGATTAAATCAAACGAATTGTAATTTGCGGAAAGCTTACGAAAGTTTTCAAAACTATATATTATATTATAATACTTACCAATATAATTAGCTACTAAGTATAGGACCAGAGTATAAACGATCCTCATCTTTTCCAATGAGAGAAAACTATAGTTAACAATGTGAATAATATGTACTGTTTAACTTCATGTGAGTAAACATTCTTATCTCGTGGATGATATGAGTCGTGATTTTATATTTCTGAAATTATCTTTTATATCTAGAGATTTTATTTGTATTAGATTATCCATTTTCAAGTAAAAAAACGTATTTTCCAAATTCTTTAAAATTAATGTCACGATTTGTATAATCTTGTATCCTGATGTGAACCCTTTTTGATGCCTGCAAATAAGGGCTAAAGTAGTGCTTTTCAAGCATGATTGACGATAGATGACAATAGATAGACAAACGCGAATCAAAAGCGAGAATTTTCAGAAACCGGAAGTGTGAATAGACTTTCAGAATAAGATATAGGAACGCATAGTTAGGGCAACTTGGAAGGCTCTATAATAAAAAAAAGATATAGTGGGCACATGGACCATGTTGCGGGATACCATTATTAGAAGTGAGACAAAAGTGTGTGGTACTGCGGTTGTAGAAGGAATGTCTGGTGATGCATGGTAGAGTAATGAAATCTGCGCAGCCTCTCATGAAATGTAAGAAGCGTATCGAAGAAAGTTAAACACCACCGGCCTTAGAGACAAAGAGAGAAATAGACTTGAAAATGATTACAGAAGCATAAAGAAGAACGTAAGACTACTAGTCAAAGAAAGGTAAGACAAAATCAAAACACAAGCAGAGAATGAAATGCAAACCGACTTGCAAGGAAGCAAGAAACTGTTTTATAGACTGGCGTTTATCAGTATGAAAGGAAGCAGAAGTACAGAGTTAGACAGAATGAGACACTTGTGATATAATTAAGAACCTAAAGAATGATATGGTTCCTGGTGTAGACAGTATCAACGCTGAAATGCTGAAATATGGTGGCGAGTACATAGCTCACAGGTTGTGTGATTATCGTTCCAATATAAAAAAGAAAGGTAGATAAAAGCAACTGCAATAATTACAAAGGTATCAGCTTAATAAGAACAATAATTAAAATATATTCAAAAATTCCATTATTAACAGAGTAATGAAAATAACAAAAGAACAGATATGGAAAGTCCAACGTGGTTTTATGCCAGGAAGATCATGTACGGATCAAATATTTAGCTTGAGGCAGATCACAGAAAAATGTCTGAGAATAAATAAAAAAGTGTTCTGTGCATTTGTTGACCTATAAAGAGCATTTGAAAAGGTAGATAGATGTAAACTTTGGGAAGTCCTGAAAGAGTAAGGAGGCAATCGATGGCTCCTATAAGCAATAAAAACAATATGCAGGTAGCAAAGCATGTGTAGGAGTAAATGGGAAACTGAGTGACTGGTTCGATATTATTAAAGGTGTTAGGCAAGGATGCGTTATGTCTTCATGACTATTCATTATATTTATGGAAAAGTGTCTCAAAATGGGCCTCTTCGACGAAGAAGGTGTGAATCTCGGGACAGTGAGGGTGCGTGGGTTAGCGTTCGCAAATACTAAGGTTGTTATGGCAGAGTCAATCGAAGACTTGCAAAGAATGTTGAGCAAACTGAATACAGGTATGAAGAACATGGGCCTCAAAATTAACGCAAATAGAACAAAAACTATGGTGTTTGAAGAAAAGAGTGAGAAAACAATATGCAATAAACAAAATTGGCATCCATGAAAATAACTAAAAATTATAAAAATGATAATTTTGTAAGAAACAAATGATACACTTCGTATTTCTTCAATGGGTTCATTCTTTTTTGTTTCAATTTCTCATACGAAAACTTCTTTTCGATTTCTAGACTTTTTAGAATTTCCTGACCTGTAATAACCCTATATGAAACATGAGAAAAATTATAAAATAAATCAAAATGATAAATAATATTGAAAAGCATTACATAAAAAATTCCACTTTCATGTAATTTGAGATTAAAAAGTAAGTTCAATTTTTTTACGAAAATAAGTTTGAGGTGCTTAGCTATACCCAATGACGCCTTTGCACGTGGGCCGAAGCCTCAAACGAATATTTTCAGCATTAAAAAATTATATTTTGCCTTATAATCGCAATAGGTTCTTGAAGAAAAGAAACCCAAGCAAACTTCAAATTTTTCTTGTACGCTTATCATTAGCGGAAAGGACGGAAACAAACTATACAAAATATGCTACACAACAATTTTTATTGCCGTCAGAAGACTTACGAATCGCTAAAACTAATGTCTCTAAAATAGGAAAGTAACGATAGTTGCTTCCTTTTAGCAATGGAAATTAGGAAACAATTACATTTTAAATCGGTAACAATAAAGATAACTGGTTTCTTCCGAAAAGTAACTCACCCAACACTGACTAAAAGTTTTACATTTTTGAAAATCGAATTATTGGTTGAGCTGTAATGAATCCTGGTTTACAACTACTGTTTTGAAATTGAGATGTATTCGACGGCGGGCGCCTACTGGACATTCTATAATTTCATCTTGTGTCATTTCCGTAACGATGCCGCTTTCTATATTTATTTTGACTCGGGGCCTTCCTGTACTGGTACTATATATTCCACTAAGAGCACCACTAGTCTCCAATATTGCAAAAACGTCACCATTAGATGTTGCTAATACAATTTGCTCTAGGGTTGGCATGTACGAATAAACATGGCTTGCTACTATTCGACGAAGCGGTGAATCGGGATGAAAAGTGTATCTTCGAAATTCGAATCGCCGGTTCGAGTTCCTAAAAGAAATAAGCCGAATAAGTCCGAGTTGGCCAATTCCATATCCAGCATATGACAAAGGACTCGCAGGATGAAACGTGGCAGAAGAAGACCAGGCAGGAGGAGACCTGGACCTAGCACGCTGCAATGGCTTGGAAGGAGGCCTGGCAGGAGGAGAACTGGACCTGGCACGTGGAGAAGGAGCGGCAGAAGACTCAAACATACGACGAGAAGGAGAAGGTTGACAACTATCCAAGCGGGGACTATCAGAACATTCGCTACTTGACTGTGAACTTAGTTCTGCAAAAAGAAATGAAGGATTTTTTTAAAGAACGCACTGTTATCTCGGGATAACATGATTCCCTTTTGTGGTAATACTTTAAAAAAAGGACACTGAAAATTGTGTGTAATTTTAATTTTTAAACTCCAGTTTCCTCATGCTAATGGAGCTCCAATCCGGAGTTCATGAGGTTAATGTAAAAATCCTTTGAGTCCAGTGTTTGCTCATGTCAATGGGTGATTTTCCACATACAGAGCAATTTTGTGTCTCGGACTTCTAACATAGTAACTGAACTAAGTATTGTTTCTTTATAAAATTCGGCTAACTTCTTCATTTTAGCACAATACAATATCTCCGTAAAAAAATCAAGTCACATTATCGTATGCCTTAGCAAAATGCTCCCATATACTCAAAAAATGACTTTTTGGGATGTCTCCACGTAAGCCCCGCCAAGTTTAGAGACGAGTATGTAACACATTGTGAATTATCTTTGAACTAATAATTGATAGTTCGAAAGTTTTATTCAAAAACTATAACATTCATAAGAAATATTTTAATTGATCTGATATATTAATAGAGAAAATTTAATCATACACGTGTCTCCCTAAATGTTTCCGATGGTTACGGTAAACGAATCACCTATACCTTTATTAACTTTTGATCATTTTTTAATCTTATTTTCTTATAATAACTAGAACAAAAGCTACACTACTCATTCGTCAAAACTTCATAACAGAAAATTAAGAACTTTGTTTTCAAAGTGGAAAAATGTAACCGAAAATGTGGCGTATTTTTGTTAGTATCGGATACCATACCTGATAAGAACCTTTATATTTCATAATAAACATCAATGAAAAGATAACGATTCCGTGTAGCATATGATAAAGGAGTTTTTTGTCAGAATGATTCATTGATTACTTTTGTCTTCGAAGCGTAAAAAGTAATTTTGTATTGTTTTTGGATACCGTAACATTGGAAACCATACCTGCTTTTCGCTGTCAGGGACTGAACGGAGCTAATAGAAGCCCTTTTTCAAATAATTTTATAAAAATGAACGTAAATCAAGAATGAAAATTTTGGAACCTACACGTACTGCGCACGAAAAATAAAGCTATTAGAGGGTTGATAAATATAAGAGAAACGAGCATTTCAAAATTAATAATTTTGTTCGCTCGACGGCCCTGACTTTCTTCAGAGGTTATGTTTACACCGGCTTTCGATAAATATTTTTGAACAGAAATATAACCTTACAAAATTTACTTTACATTTTAAGCAATAATTGGTTCCATTACTTCTTTTTACTGTACTTTATTTTATGATAGTCTGAATAGTTTCGGTTTATAAATTATTATTATACCATTAAGCCATTTCCATAGTTTACAAACTATTTGTCGCCACACTTTTCTGTCCTGGCATACTACTCTAACTTCCTTCACGTCCATGCATTTTGTAATGCAAGCTCTCGTGTTTCTATAGCTTCTTATGTCTCCTCGGATTAGTGTCTCATTCACAGATTCTAACCATTTTTTTTTGCGGGCTTCCTCTGGGCATTCTGCCATTTACTTCATCTTTATACACTTGTTTGGTCAGTCGCTCATCTTTCATTCTTTCAAGATGAATGAACCATCTTAACTAATTTCTTTCCCACGTGTCAACTATTGTCTCTTTTGCACCACATTCTTTGAGGATTATCTCGTTTTGGACTTTGTCCATCAGTGTTTTTCCGCATATTGTGCGTAGATGTTTCATGCCAATCGCGTTAATTTTACTCCTGTCCTTCTCTTGACAGGTCCATGTCTCGCTACCGTATAGTACAGTCGGTACGGATATAGAATTATGTATGGCTATTTTAACTTTTGTTGATATGTTTTTATTTGTGAGGATGGACCCTGCTCTACCGATAACCTGGTCACCCTTATTCATGCGCCTATCTAACTCCCCATCCATTTTTCCGTCGCTAGTGGATAGGCTTCCCAGATATACGTACTTGTCAAATTGTTTTAATCTCTCATAATTTAGGACAATGTTGCACATTGTTTTGTCAGTTTTTCCTTCAAACACCATGTTTTTTGTTTCATTTGCGTTAATTTTAAGGCCCATGTTCTTCATGCTTGTATTAAGTTTATTCAACATTCTTTGAAAGTCCTCGATTGATTCTGCCATAATAATCTTGTCATCTGTGAAAGCTAACCCACGTACCTTCACTGTTTTGAGATCTACACCTTCATTGTAGAAGAGGGCCATTCTTAGACACTTATCCAGAAATATGATAAATAGCCATGAGGACATAACGCATCCTTGTTTCGCGCCTCGCATAATATCCAACCAATCACTCAGTTTCCCATTTACTCTTGCACTTGCTTTATTACCTGTATATATTAATTTTATTGCTTGTAGGATCCATCTATTAACTCCGTACTCTTTAAGGACTTCCCAAAGTTTACTTCTATTTACCTTGTCAAATGTTTTTTCTAGGTCAACAAATGAACAGAGAACCGTATTTAAGCATTTTATCGCTAATACTGTCTACGCCAGCAGCCTTACCGTTTTTTTAAGTTCTCAATTGTATCTCTAACCTCAGTGACAGAAACTTTTTCAAATGGGTTTTCTCATGCATTATGCTCTATGTCGCAGTTCTGTTGCCCTATATCTTCACTTCCTAATAATTCTTTAAAAGAGTCTTTGAAAGCGTCTACTATCCCGTCTATATCATATAGCATTTCACCATTGCTGTGTCTCATGCTGACAAACTCTGTACTTTTACTTTCTTTTATCAGTTTAAATAATAGTTTCATAATTCCTTCAAAGCTGTTTTGTATTTTGCTCTCTTCTTCTGTTCTGATTTTTTCTTTACTCTCCTTGACTAGTCGTTTAACTTTCCTCTTTTTGTTTATATAATCATTTTCGAGTCTATTTCTCTCCACATCGCTAAGATCGGTGATGTTTAATGTTCTCTGGTTCGCTTTTTTCTTTTCTTGCTGGTCTGCTTGAATTTCATCATTCCACCACGCATCACCAGACTTTCTTCCTACAACTGCCGTACCACACACTTCAATTGAAGTCTTAACAATGATATCACGTAATAAAGTCCACGCGCCCTCTATATCTTTATTGCTCGTAAGCGCTTCCCAAGTTGCCCTATCTATGCGTTCGCTTAATTTATTTTGAAACTCTATTCGCACTTCCGGTTTCTGTGAATTTTTAATCTTTATTCGCGTTTGTTTCGTTTTTTTGTTCTCTTTCTTCTCCATCCCCGCCCTATGTTTATTTTGGAGACTAAAAAAGGTAATTATCAGTATTGCATTCAGGACCCCTCATGACTCTTGTATCTTTGACTACTTCTCTTAGTCTTTCATCCGCAATAACAAAGTCAATTACACTGCGGTTATTTCCTCTACACCAGGTGTACGTGTGGATCATTTTTTGCCGAAACCAAGTATTGGTAATAAATAGGCCCTTTTCTAAGCATAAGCTAACTAATTTTTCCCCGTTATAATTTTTTCTTGTTGGATCCCCAAAATTACCTAGCACCCTTTCTGTATCTGTATCTTGACGTTGGACGCCGACCCATCCGTTCATATCTCCTAGCAGAATCATTCTTTCACCTTAATCGAAAGTACTTATTGTATCATTTAAAGTGTCCCATAAGGCGTCCTTGAATTCTCGCGGCTCACTGTCAACTGGGGCGTAGCAAGCTATAATAAATAATCTTCTGATTCCTACGTTCATTCTAACCCACAGCAATCTGGGCGATACATATCCTTGATCTTTGAGATGCTGTCTTGCGCTTTCATTCATAATTAAACCGACCCCTTGACTACCATGTGATGCACTATCTACTCCTGACCATATTTCGAAACCGCCTTTCAACACCACATTTTCTATGTTTCTACTTTCGCAACCTTTTTTCTTCGTCTCAGGTACACATAAAATATCTAGTTTCCTTGCATGCATAGTTTCTCGCAGTTCTCTTTCCTTAAGATCATTCACTCCTCTAGCATTCCAAAAACCCAGTCTCCATTCATCGCCTGAAACTCGAACTTTACGTTTACCGTGTATGCATTTCGTCAATCAAAGTTTTAGTCCATTCCGAGGCTACTTCATTGTTTGTATTATTCATGTTTAGATTGTACACTGTCAGTAGCGTCAGTCCCACCAAAACTTCTATTACTGGGTGAAGGGGGGGGGGGGGTGAGCACAGATAAAGGAAACCGAGAGTCTCAATTGATTGGTGATTTATGCTGACAAGGTTACCAGCCTTTAGCAGCGTTGTATTTCCAAGGTTGTACTTCGGTTAAGGAGAAAAAATAATCAAACTGTAAAAATTTTATATTTTGTTTCCGAAGTTAAACGTTCGGAATATTAAGTGCTTTGAAAGGATTATTATTCAAACTGATGAAAACAAAAATGCAGACAATATTATTTTACTGAATATCCAAGTGAATTTCTCCACTCTTATTGACAATTGTGTTCCAATGGAAATTGATGTAAAATTTGCAACAGATTCTGTGAAAAATTCGTCGAGCTCAAAAGTAGATCATAATAATAACGGTAATCAAACTATCAAATACAAATTGAAAGATAATTCACAATATATTGAATACATGTCTCTAGATTAATTATTATTACAGCACAAGCTTCGATGGACGGTGTTCGAAATTTTCAGAAAGAGTGGAGTAATAATAAATATTTAAAAATTGAAAACAAAATTCAGAAGCGCCCAGCTATCCGAAATGAATTCAGATCAAACTGCTACTTCTTTTAGACGAACACAGATAGAGTTTGGCAAAAATATTCATTGGGATAGAATGAGGATTGAATCAGACGAATTGTTATTTGCGAGAAGCTCACGGATGTTTTGAAAACTATATATTATATTATAATAATTACCAATATAATTAGCCACCAAGTATAGCACCAGAGTATAAACGATCCTCATCTTTTCCAATGAGAGAAAACTATAGTTAACAATGTGAATAATGTGTACTGTTTTACTTCATTTGAACGAACTTTCTTATCACTAGGATGATATGAGTCGTGATTTTACATTTCTGAGATTATATTTGATATCTAGAGATTTTATTTGTATTTCATTATCCATTTTCAAGTAAAAAAACGTATTTACCAAATTCTTTAAAATTAATGTCACGATTTATATTATCTTTTACGCTTTAGGAAAATTCGGATTTTACGTAGAAATGTTATATTGCATCGTGATATAAACCCTTTTCGATGCCTAAAAAGAAGGGCGAAAGTTGTAATTTTCAAGCATGATTGACGTCAGAGGGAGAAATAGTGTAATTTTCCCCCCTTAGTTTTGATCGATTCGAATCTGAATGTCCGTAAATTCTCAAAAATTCTATAATTTCTAAAATTCAATAATTTTCAAAATTCTAACAGTGTCCAGCGTAGACCTGCCATACAATTTCTTCACATTTCCCGTACAAATCTCATACACTGTTCAAAAATTCCCGTACAAATTCAATTGAAAATTGAAACCAATGGAAGTTTTTCTATGTACTTTTACCAGGTTTTGGTGGTTCAGAACCCACACTAAACTGTAGGTCCACACAGAAGAGGCTGGTTACGTACCAAGGTGGAGGCCCCATGTCGAGGGGACTAGCCATGGGCGTCAAAGTCGATGGGCGTCAGCGATCTTCTTGCTCTTGATGCATCTACGGGGGACTCACGCTCGAAGTGCGAAAAAGGTGTGTGGTACTGCGGTTGTATAAGGAATGTCTGGTGATGCGTGGTAAAATGCTGAAATCCGCGCAACCTCTAATGAAATGAAAGAAGCATAGAAGAAAGTTGTACACCACTGGCTTTAGCGACAAAGAGAAAAATAGTCTTCAAAATGATTACAGAGACATAAAGAGGAACGTAAGACTACTAGTCAAAGAAAGGTAAGACAAAATCAAAACAGAAAAAGAGAATAAAATGCAAACCGACTTGCAAGGAAGCAAGAAACTGTTTTATAGACTGGCGCTGATCAGTATGAAAGGAAGCAGAAGTACAGAGTTAGACAGAATGAGACAACTGTGATATAATTAAGAACTTAAAGAATGATAAGGTTTCTAGTATAGACAGTATTAACGCTGAAATGCTTAAATACGGTGGCGAGTACATAGCTCACAGGTTGTGTGATTATCGTTCCAATATAAAAAAGAAGGGGAGATAAAAGCAGCTGCAATAATTACATAGGTATCAGCTCACTAAGAACAGTAAGTATAATATATGCAAAAATTACATTATTCTTAGGGTAATGAAAATAACAAAAGAAAAGATATGAAAAGTCCAAAGTGGTTTTATGTCAGGAAGATCATGTACGAATCAAATATTTAGCTTGAGGCAGATCACAGAAAAATATTTAAGAATAAATAAAAAAATGTTCTGTGCATTTGTTGACCTGTGAAAAACATTTAAAAAGGTAGATAGAAGTAAACTTTGAGAAGTCCTGAAAGAGTACGGAGTCAATGGATGGCTCCTACAAGTAATAAAAACAATATGCAGGTTGCAAAGCGTGTGTAAGGATAAATGGGAAATTGAGTGACTGGTTCGATATTATTCAAGTTGTTAGGTAAGGATGCGTTATGTATTCATGGCTATTTATTATATTTATGGAAAAGTGTCTAAAAATGGCCCTCTTCGAGGAACAAGGTGTGAATCTCGGGACGGTGAAGGTGCGTGGGTTAGCGTTCGCAGATACTAAGGTTGTTATGGCAGAGTCAATCGAAGACTTGCAAAGAATGTTGAGCAAACTGAATACAAGTATGAAGAACATAAGCCTCAAAATTAACGCAAATAGAACGAAAACTATGGTGTTTGCAGGAAAGAGTGAGAAAACAATATGCAAAAGCTTCTATCCGATTTCTTGACTTTTAAGAATTTCCTGACCTGTAATAACCGTATATGAAACATAAAAAAAATTATAAAATAAATCAAAATGATCAATAATATTGAAAAAAATTACATAAAAAATTTCACTTTCATGTAATTTGAGATTAAAAGTAAATGTTTTTTTTTTAGAAAATAAGTTTGAGGTACTTCGGATTACCCAATGACGCTTTTGCACGTGGGCCGAAGCCTTAAACGAATATTTTCAGCAATCAAAAACTATATTTTGCCTTATAATCGCAATAGGTTCTTAAAGAAAAGAAACACAAGCTGTCTCTTTAGCCATACAAAATTTTGTTAAATGTGTCCTTCTATGAAAGAGTGAAATTTATTGTTGAGCGTGACTTCTAAACTCTAAATTTTTCTTATACGCTTATCCTTAGCGGAAAGGCCGGAAACAAATTATACAAACTATGCTACACAACATTTTTATTGCCGTTAAAAGACTCACTAATCGCTAGAGACCCCTATTTTATGCGAAGCGCATAATCGCATAATCTTTTAGAATTGAATATTTCTCGAAATCTTTGTGATTTATGAAATTTTTAAGTTAAATAAACAAAATTCGTCTTCGCATAAAAACGCATAATTTTTTAATTTTCGCATAATTTTTTAATCTTCGCATAATTTTGCATAATTTTCCAAATTTTGATTTTCGCATGGAAAATTTTGTTTAATTGACAAAAGTTTTAAAAATTCTAATAGATTTTGCACTAATTTATTAATTTAGCACATTTCAACAGCAAGTATATTTTTTATTTTGTGAAATGTGAGTGTAAAGACTGAGCAATTTTCTAGTGTTGATTTCGAATTTCGCGCGTGTTGCTAATACATGTAGGTTAGGTCGGATGCTGAATACAGCGGCGAAATGCTGAAACTGTCAATTTTAAAATGGCGCCTGTAAGCAAGTCGTCTGTCAATAGTGATCATCGATCAAAGTGCTATCGTTAATTTTTTTCTTTTTTCGTTTATAAAAAGTGACTAAGTGACTTATCACATATACGGGATCGATTTTTTAATACTTGTATTCAGAATGGGGCCCAAAATCACTCCTAGGAACAAACTGACAGTTTTTGATCGTGCAGATCAGTTTAAAAACGAAGGCATGTATGTCTTCGATACGATTAAGAAAATCCTGATGTGCAAATACTGTAACAAACAGATTAAATGGGAAAGAAAATGCATTTTGGAAAATCACTGCCTATCTGAATTACATAAATCGAAGAAAGGAAGTGCTCTCAAACTTGAGACAGTTAATAGAAAAAATATATCAAAGGTACTACTCTTATTTTTATATTTTTTTGCTTATTTTAAGAATCACTTGCAAACAGTTGTAACTGTATACTTTGTTCTGATGGTCTTTATTCATTTCTATAATTAATTAGAACGATAAATTATTTCCATACTATTAATGTTTTTACTTTTTTATATTTATAACTATTTTGTCAGTTTTCTGGGCTTAAAAGTATAAATTATTTTAATATTTAAATAATAGGAAATTTCATTTTTTCACTTAATTGGATATTTAAATCATTATACCTAACACAAAAAATATACCTTTGAAATATAATTTAATAGGGGCTGGTGATTTGCCAAATGCTGACTGGATAAGAAAGCACTACGTTCCTCTTATAACGGAAGAATATGACGCGAAACTCACAGATTCTGTTAAAGGCAAACCTATAATAGTGCACTGTGATGAAACAACAGATAAAAAGGGACAAGCTGTCTTCATAATATTGTTCAAAATTTTGCCTTGCGATCTTAGCGCTGAAGCGAAGCTATTGGTAGCTGGAGTATCAATACTGTCCGCATGTAATGCTCAACAGTGCACGCAGGCAATAGTAAAAGTAGGTTATTACTTATTACTTTATTAGTGTCATTATTATATGAACGATTAATGATTGCTTGTTTGCATTAATTTTACCATCTCTGATATAAGTACTGGTAGATGTTATTATATATAATTTCTTGTATTTTTTTACAGATACTAACGAAGTATAAAGTAGAATTTCATAACGTAAAAGCTGTATGGCGTCCGATAGTGCACCCTACATGACGGTTTGCATAAATACATTGAAAGGATTGATAAATTCCAATCTTATACACATCCAGTGTTGGTCTCACAAACTAGACAAAGTAACAAGAATATGTCCGGATACATTTTTTCGACTAAATGAGTTCATTTCAAAAACAAAGAAAGTATTTAAGAATACAAGGAAACGGAAATATAATTATTTGAACTTTCTGAAAAACAAGTATGAAAAAAATAAAAAGAAAGAGCCTAAACTCTTTCCCATGCCGATCTTGACTCGTTGGGGCACCTGGAAAAAGTCATCTGACTATGTAGAAGAATATGGAGACGACGTTGTGGAATATATTCAATCTTTACCTGACGATGTAAAAGCTGTTAAGTATTTCAAGAGTCTGACGAAAACTGATTTGGACATTATTTTAACAGAAGCATCTTTTGTAAAGGAACACTGCACTGCAGTTAATGACCTTCTATTGCTTGTAGAAGGATCCAAATATGCGATGGCACACAACTTGTATCCGAAGCTTAGACACTTAAAATCTACTTTCTCTCTGATTCAATCTGCAGACAAGATCACGAGAATTGTGGCAAAGCAAACAAAATCACGCTTACTTTCTTTGCCTGCAAAGAATAAAAAAAACGTTGAATATCGAATGTGCAAGATAGCTACTTTAATCTTGCAAAAACTAAACGATCTCATGGAAAAAGATCCAGCCAAAATCTTTTTCGAAGCAGTTGAAACTCTTTTTCACCCTGTTTCTGCAATGATCAGCACCGAGCGCTCAATCACGGAAGCTGTGAAAGCCTCAACTTTATTAGAGGATATGCCGATTTCTCTTCGCATACGCTGTATTTAAAGATAATTTGGTGACAAGTCTCGAAAAAAAACCAAAACCTATAGAAGACATTGTTGTAAAGATCCTAAATGGAATGCTGTCTGATCTTAATCACTTTGATTTCGCTATTAAATGTCTTCAAATGATCTATTTTTCCGTATCAAATGTAGATGCTGAGCGTGCCTTTAGTGCATATTCCGATATTTTTTCTCCCAAGCGCCACAATTTACTGCCCGCGAATGTAGAAGTCATGATGTCTTTATATTTTGGTGATGATCCTGATAGTTTTTAATTACATGTTTTCGTTCTTAATTTGTTCTCTAAGAGATAGTGTATATATATTGTATAAACACTATAAACTATAACATTTTTTATCTTTGTCGTTCATATGTATTTTGTATTTATTTAAAAGGTATTTTTATTTATATCTGTTTCCTATTTATAGATGTGATTTTATAGGTCCTCCTATACTATGTTTCAAAATAAATGTTTAATATCAAAGCTAAAAACTTGTTCTTTTTGCTTTTCGAAGCCTAACAATGTGTTACAACCTTTATGTGTGACTAAAGCAAGTAATAATCATGCCAGTCTTGAACATTTAAATGAATTAAAGTACTGATTTTTTCATCGCATAATATTGCATAATTCAGACCTTCGAAGCAGAATTTCGCATAATATTCCATTTTTCATCGCATAATTTAAAGATTTGAAACAGCACAAAAAATTGTCTCTACTAATCGCTAAAACTAATGGCTCTAAAATAGAAAAGTAACGATAGTTGCTTCCTTTTAGCAACAGAAATTAAGAAAGAATTACATTTCAAATCGGTAACAATGAAGATAACTGGTTTCTTTCAAAAAGTAACTCACCCAACACTGACTAAAAGTTTTACATTTTTAAAAATCGAATTAATGGTTGAGCTGTAATGAATCCTGGTTTACAACTACTGTTTTAAAATTGAGATGTATTCGACGGCGGACTCCTACTGGACATTCTATCATTTCATCTTGTGTCAGTTTCGTAACAATGCCGCTTTCTATATTTATTTTGACTCGGGGCCTTCCTGTACTGGTACTATATATTCCACTAAGAGCACCAGTGGTCTCCAATATTGCAAAAACTTCACCATTAGATGTTGCTAATACAATTTGCTCTAGGGTTGGCATGTACGAATAAACATTGTTTGCTACTGGCCGACGAAGCGGTGAATCGGGATGAAAAGTGTATCTTCGAAATTCGAATCGCCGGTTCGAGTTCCTAAAAGAAATAAGCCGAATAAGTCCGAGTTGGCCAAGTCCATATCCAGCATATAACAAAGGACTCGTAGGATGAGACGTGGCAGGAGAAGACCAGGCAGGAGGAGACCTGGACCTAGCACGCTGGAATGGCTCGGAAGGAGGCCTGGCAGGAGGAGAACTGGACCTGGCACGTGGAGAAGGAGCGGCAGAACACTCAAGCATAGGACGAGAAGGAGAAGGTTGAGAACTACCCAAGCGGGGACTATCAGGACATTCGCTACTTGACTGTGAACTTAGTTCTGCAAAAAGAAATGAAGGATTTTTTTAAAGAACGCACTGTTATCTCGGTATAACATGATTCCCTTTTGTGGTAATACTTTTAAAAAAGGACACTGAAAATTGTGTGTAATTTTAATTTTTAAACTCCAGGTTTCTCATGCTAATGGCGCTCAAATCCGGAGTTCATGAGGTTAATGTAAAAATCCGTTGTGGTCATTGTTCCCTCGTGTCAATTGGTGATTCTCCACATACAGGGCAAGGATTACAGAAAGAGATACACGAAAGTATGAAAATATTATTTCGAGCGATACACATTTCGAGTTTAATCAGAGAGAAACTTTATGTTTGTTATTCTAAAAAATACCTTCCCAGTATTTTCAAACAAATCAGCGGAGTTACTTACAAGCTTGAAATATTGACGCGGTTAATAAATGTTGAGCGTAACATTGTTTGCGAAAGATAGTTTGAAATAATTTCAAAAAATTAATAATCATTCAATTGTGTAATTTCATAAGAAAAGTCGAGAAAATTCTAAAGTAAAATTTCTTTTTTATCCTCATTTATGAATGTGAAATATTTGTTTTGTCAAAGAATGATTATGATGATAAGTTAACGCATGCGACGAATCTCGTATCTTCAGCTTTGCAGAAATTTTCAGTCCAGAGGTAAACATTTTTTATGATATCTCAGCCAACAAGTAATATTTATTCGTTGTCCTTGGATTCTGGTCTTTATAAATTTCAAACATTTTTAGGAACAATTTATTAGATTTGAATATGACCTCAACGCAAGATTTTGAAACGATAATTTGACTCAAAAAACCTTGGGCTTTGAAGCCCATGAATTGTTTTTTGCACAGATATTCAACAAAGTTTCCTTACTGCGGAATTATTTCTTTTTAGCTAAAAAATAATATCTTGTCCCAAAAGACTGGCTTTCAACAAGAATTCTTATAAAAAATGTGATAAAAAACATACGTATATCGCAGTTTGGAACCAAGAACATTTTTGTTTTCTCCAGAGCCATTCCTTTTCATCTGAAGAATAATATTCTGACAAAATAGATTGCCATTCAACAACATAATTATCATTGCTTTAATAAATATGATTTTATTTATAAGAATTGATTAATACAATTATATCGTGTTTATATTATGTGAAAATACTTCACATAATTCAAATCTACTGATATTTGAAACTGATGAAATCATAGATCGATTGACATTTCTTTTCGTAGAATACATTCCTTCTTATATTGCTTCGTTCTGCAATTTGATTAAAACAAAAGAAATAAAAAATGCAACTTCTTTTTCAAATTCAACTTTTCATAAGATATCATGAACGAATTCATTCAATCGACGAATCATTTTTTAAATGGGAAAAGGAAAATTTTGGAACTTTTAGTACCTTAGGAAGCTATGAATAGGTCGGTAACAATTTTACTTTCACGCTTCTCAGGATGTCAATTCAGCAACAAACTGTTGAACCTATGGTGAGTTCAACAAAATCGCGCAAAACCACCTCAGGGTGGATTTACAGTTTTGTCACTTTAACATTACTTTCGCAAGAATCTAAAAGCAGATTTGGATTTGCACCATCCTTACACGTGCACAGATGGGAATCTTCCAACTGTCCCATTCGAAATTCAGCCGTGCGAAGATGTCCAGAATATATTCAGATTAAGTTCGAACTCATTTTGGAAAAAATTAAATATGAGTCGGACGAATTATTATTTGTGAAAAAGCTGACAAATGCTTTCAAAACTATATATTATATGATTATACTCACCAATAGAATTAGCAACCAAGTATAAAACCAGAGTATACACGATTTTCATAGTTTTCTATTAGAGGAAAAACTATACTTAACGGTATAAAAATTTGTATTCTTTTGCTTTACTGGACTAAAAATTTCTGATTTCATGGATTATATGGGCTTCAATTTTATCTTTCTCAGATTATCTTTCATATTTAAAGATTGTATTTGTATTTCGTAAGCCAGTTTCAAGGGTAAAAAAATTTATAATTAAGTTCGTTGAAATTACTGTAACAATCCATATGCGTGGATAGCTAAGAGTATCACACAGAGGGGGAAAAAGTACCTTTTTGGACCAAAATCGTCTTACAGTATAATTTTTGACGGATTTTGATTGTTTTTCTTATAAATGGCTATGTATATGTATGTATACCATTAAGCCATTTCCCTTTCAGGGTAGGCGTGACACTACCCGATTCGGGTAGTGTTTCTAGGTGAAAAGTTTTCTTGTAGTTATAAATAACTACAAGTTTGGGCTCACCACACCCATAATATGCGAACAGCACACAGTATTCTCGAATGGTCACCCATCCAAGTACTAACCGCGCCCAACGCGCTGACGAGAACTGGTTTTTTCAGCGTGGCATGGCCGTTGGCATGAATTTGAAATAACTAATCATTGAAAATAACAAAAATATTACTTTTGTTTATTAGCTTGCTTAAAACATGATGAACAATTTTGTTCGTTTTAGTCAAATCAATTTGTAATTATACTGCCGCGAAATTTTTATCAAAAAATGTGATTCTTTCAACTGCGCGGTGTATGAAATGAATCTTTTATTGTTATAGAAGAATATATCTCCAATTTCGCTTTATAGATCTATGAAGTGAAAGGTCTGCTGAGTATAGGGATAGTGCGTCTGACAGGAAAAATTTTTGTCGGATTTGAAAAAGAAATCCTTCAATGAGTAGCAATAGATACTTGTAGTCAAACAAGTTATTGTCTTCGTGATGTCGCGGGAAAGATAACTGGTTTCTTTCCTGGCATGAGGAGGCCTCTCAGACGGAGACCTGGCAGGAGGAGACCTGGCAGGAAGAGATCTGGCAGAAACAGACCTGGCAGAAGCAGACCTGGACCTAGTGTGTAGAGAATACTCGTACTGGGCAGGAGACTGAGGTATGCGACGAGATTTCATACTCAGGCAAAATAAGAATGCGAAAAAGAGGATCTGTATATGAAGATTTGTCCAAGGATTATATTTCCTTCTCGACGCCTAAAAAATTGCGCACATCTGCGCGCCTTGTGTTCCCTCTAAATTACAATGTTGTTGAACGCATAGCTGATGCGATATTTAACTTTTCAACGGTTCTTCAATTTGAGAGCGATCTGACGGTGATAACCATAATCAAGTATTATTTCTGCGTCTATTGCTCCGACCGCCTATCTAAACGGAAGGAAGAGCGGGCAATCAGGAGCCAGAACTTTTGTGGCAGCGATTCGCTATTTTAGTGACACGATTGAATTTAAAATTCCAGTTTTTATTTTCTTTTAGTTTCTTATTATGCACTACTATGGATAACTGTGCCCCATGCATGGGTTGTTTGTATATTAATTATTTGCGCCACCATTGGGCGGCATCTTTCGTGCTGGTAACCGATAGATGGCGACATATAGAAATTTCTGCAGACTAAAAGAACAGGACTTCCCGGGACAAGTCTTCCTAGGAAATTAGTTCCAACTTTAAAAAAACATGAGAAGCTTTAAACCACCATTGGACGAATCTTTTCGGGACAGGCTCTGAGACAAGTCCTCCCGGGAAATCACTTCCTACATTTAAAATTTAAGAGTTGTAGTGATGCAGTATGGGAAATGTCTTCACGGAACAAGTCTCTCCAGGAAATCACTTTCCACTTCCAAAAAGCAATAGATGCTTAGAGGACCCATTGGACAGGTCTGCTTATGCTTTTTTGGTAATGGGAAGTGATTTCTTGGGAAGACCTTTCTCGGCAAGAACTGTCCAGTGGTGCTTCGAAGCATCTCATGTTTTTTGGAAGTGGGAATTGATGGCAATGGGAATGGGAAATGTTCTCCCCGGAAGACCTATTGAATGTTGCCTTGTAATATCTCCTTTTTTTTTTAAAGGTGGGAAGTGATTTCCGAAAAAGACCTGTCGACCGGTGCCTCGTTGCATCTCATGTCATGTTTTAAAAAAATGAGAAGTTATTGCATGGGAAGACTTGCACCAAGAATATCTGCCAAATGGACTTGTCAATGTTGTTCATAGTGATTTCTTATCAGTAAATGGAACTCAATTGTTTAAAATAGTCCCTGAAGCAATCTGGAAAGAAATTATCAAATAAGAAATACAAATTTCCGTGTTTAATTTTCATTTTTTCAACTTCTCGCCTGCTCTTCTAAAGCTCCGTTACGAAATTCTCCAGCTCGTTCTGGACTGAAATTAAGAAAAATTCTGTAATACTAGTCAGTGCCTAAATTTTAAAACTAAGAAGAAAATAAATGATTTAAAACCTCATGAAAATGATTATATTTGAAAAAATTCCTTGAACTTTCATATTCCGCTAAAGCAATAAAAAATTAAAATCTATGAAAATAGCTACGAAAATTGTGAAAATAGTAATTTTCTAAGGAACAACTAAATAAACTTTTTTTGCAATGGATTATTTCCGTTAAGTTTCAATTTTTGTTACCAAAAATTCCTTTTCTCATTATCAAGTTTATGTTTTATGAGGATTATCAAACAATTCCAATTTCTAAACTTCCTGATTTTCTCTGACAATTTCGAAATTCCCAGGTCATCTCTGACTTTCCAGAATTCCCTTTAGTGTGGCAACCCTGAATGATTTCCAGCACGGACATTCACAGCTGTAATAAATTTCCTGTTAAATTACATAAGTTTTTTAAATTTCAAAATTTTCAAAATTTTTTGGTGATTTATAAATTTATCATACATTTCCAAAATGTTACAAAAGTTTCCAAAAATCTTTTATGTGAGCAGAAACAATGCCTGTGTTCCAATCGTGTCTTAAATTGTCCATTTGTTATAAAAAATATCGTACGCGCTAAGGACCAAAACGGTATTTTTATATTTTATTTTGTAAAAGTCTTACTTATAGTCTTACTAATAATATTAGTCTTACTAATAGTGGTCTTACTAATAGTCTTAAAAGTCTTTGTAAAAGTCTCAAAGAGCTTACGGTATTTTATTTTTGAAACATAATTTTTTTTTAATTTGAATTTTTTGTTTAAAATTCGTTTTTTTTTTCGTGGAAAATGTATCTTTGTAGTTAAAAATACAAGCATTGTGTTAAAAATGTGTCTTTTTGGATTGTATTAAACTGCTTCGTTTATTTAAAATTAGAATCTTTTTTGGTTAAAATATTAATGATTAGATTTTTAGTCAATAATTTATTTTCTAGTTCAGAACTTAACTACTTAGATAAATGTTGATTTTCTCTGTTGAAAGTTTATTTTCTGTCTGTTCTTCAAAAATAAAAGTCAAAAATAAATTTGATTTTTTTCATAGAAGGACACTTTTTGGAAATTTGTGTTAGGTTACAAAGAAAGTTTAGGTTCTTTTCTTCAATTAATTTGAGATTCAAACGTGAAGTTTGATTTTTTTACAATAATACGTTTTCAGTGCTCCAGTATACCCAATAACGCTTTCTTGCGTGCGCCGCAGTTCTAAACGAATATATTCAGCAATGAAAATTTACATTTCACCTTCTAATTTCAATACGTTCAGCTAAAAACTTACAAATAACCGAAACAGATGGCTTTCAAAATAGAAAAGTAACGATAGTTACTTCTCTTATGCAATACAAACAAAGCAAAAGTTACATTTTAATTCGGAAATTATAACGAAAACTAGCTCCTTTCGAAAAGTAATTTATCCATCTCAGACGGAAAGTTTTACATTTTTTAAAATCGAATTAATTGTTTCGCAGTAGAGAATCCTGGTTGACAACTATTGTATTAAAATGCATACACATTATGCGGCGGGCGCCTACAGGACAATTCCTAACTTCATCTGGGGTCAAGGTCGCAACCACGCCACTTCTCATGTTTATTTTCACTCGGGGTCTTCCGGTATTGGTACTGTATATTCCACTTAGAACATCATCAGTTTCCAATATTGCAAAAATGTCGCCATTCGATGATGTTAATACAATTTGTTCTGAGGTTGCTATGTTCATATAGGTACATCTTGATCGCCGTAGAAATCGTGAATTAGGAGGAAAAGTGTATCTTCGAAATTCAAATCGCTGGAACGGATTCCTACTGGGAATGAGCCGAATAAGTCCAAGTTGTCCAATTCCATATCCAAGTACCTGAGAAACAGGAGGTCTGGCAGGAGCAGGCCTGGGAGGAGGAGGCCTGGCAGGAGGAGACCTGGACCTCTCACGTAGAGTTGGCTCGGCAGGAGAGTAAGGTGTGCGTAGAGGAGAAGACGGACGCCAACTACCCGGGCGTGGAGTATCAGGCCAATTGCTACCGGACTGTGAACTTAATTCTGCAAGAAGAAATAGAGGATTAATTTTTTTTTTTGAAGAACATACTCTCATGTTTGGATATCACGAATCCTTTTTGTGGGAATAATCTAAAAAGAAGACACTAAAAATGGTGTGTAATTTAAATTTTCAAACTCCCGTTGCTCGAAGTCAATGAGGCACAAACCCAGAGTTTACAAAGTTCATGTGAGAATTAAAAAAAAAATGCAAGAAGTGTTTGCGGCAAAAACAGCAGAAGGTAGGTTCGCAGCCGAAGTCCGAGTGAGATGGAATCCCATCTTGAAATTAGCTGCAACCAAGTTCATTCCAGAGTTTTTACTGTATATCCATGAAGTAATTCACACTGGACTGGTTAAATGGAAAAGGGAAAGTTTGGTACTTTGAGTACCTTCTGAGAAAAGGAGTAGGTGAGAACAGTTGGGAGTGTCCTATCTGTGCACTTGCCCATTTGCGAGAATACCATATGTGGACGTCTAAATTTTGACGTGCAGATTTAAGACTGTAGCATCATCAAACGCGCGCCGAAATTCTGATGTGCCTGGTTGTCCCGAATAAATTCATATTAAATTCCACTCATTTTGGAAGAACACCCGTAGAGGTTGAAAAAAATAATAATGGGGATAGAATGCGGATTAAATGGTATAAAATGTAATTTTCAAAAAGCCTAGAAAGGTTGAAAAAATCTGTATTATCATTTATACTTGCCAATAGAATTAACCACCAAGTATAAGACCAGAGGATGAACGATCCTCATCTTTCCAAATTAGAGAAAAAACTATAGTTAACAGTTTGAATAATGTGTATTCTTTTGTTTCTTTGGAGTAAATGTTCTTATTTCGTGGATAATATGGGCCTCGATTTTATCTCTTAAAGATAATTTTTTATATTGAGAGATTGTATTTATATTTCATTAGCCAGTTTAAAGTAAAAAAGGCATTTACTAAGTTCGTTACAATAAATTTACAATTTATGTAGTATTTTACGTTTTGGAAAAATTCAGCTTTTGAATCATTTTTATTTTTGATTTGCTTTATTCGTTCTTCAAAATTATGCTAATAAATGAAAAATAGATTTTGTAAATTAAAAAAATTTGGAATAGCAATCAATTTTTGAATTTTCAAAACTTACAGAAATTTAGAGTCTATCTATCAACGCGATCAGCTGATAGCTTGAGAATCACTTTTTTGAGCTCACAATGTCAGCTCATCGATGTATAATTTCCATTATTTACTGAGGTCACACTTTTACTCCCTAGGGTGAGAAATTACACTTTTGTTTCCCTTGACGTCACCATGCTTGGAAAAGCACTACCACAGCCCCGCTCTACAGTAAGGGATAGCAGATGAAATCATGCATGTCTTTCTCATCCATTTTTGGTCACTGAATCCAAAATCGCACTCAAAATTTTTCTATTCGGTCAGTTTTTTTATAGAATTGAGGTCAACGGAGCCAACAAATTCATTGTTGGCCATTTTTGAAGAACCAGTGATATATACCCCCAATTTGTACATTTTACGGGAAAAGTAATTCCCTTCCTTGAAATCAAGCAAACATTCAAATGTGCCCTGTGGTCCTTCAAATATAATATAGGATTTCAAATGGAAAAAGCTCAGTTTCTGAAAAAATGGGGAAAAATTACTTGTTATTTAACTTTTCGTAAATTCAAGTTTAATCACATCTCAAGGAATGTTCAAGGAACAATTTCCACCCAGTAATATTCAACTTGGACACCCCCTTGCGCCAAACCGTTGTATTGTGCCTGGAAAATTACCAATATAATTATTTCTAGGAGTTTCTTTTTAGTTCATTGCTTTCCGATAGATGGCGCTACAAAAAACAGATCTGCAGTCGGTTGAAGGTAAACGCAACCTCAAATACTGTCATATCTCATGTCTATGATCTTTTTTTCACGAACGACTAATCTGTGTAAACTTAGTTTCTTTATTAAATTTTTCCCAGTGAAATTTGGGTTCCTTTTCAGCAAGAGATCTTTATTATTTCAGAAAATTATAATAATTACAAATTAACGCAAGTGACGTATCTTGTATTTTTAGCTTTACAGAAATTTTCCTTCCACGGGTAGAAATGTTTTATGACTACTTAGCCCTCACGTAATATTTATTCACGTCCTTGGTCCAGATTTAAAGAGCATGATGTGTTTCTGATATAATGAATTTGAAAATTTTTTCAAACAATTTACTAGATCATCTGAAACGAATATCCTGACCCAATGGATTGCCATTTAACAACATAATCATTTGTTTTGAAAATAACTTAACACATTTGCTGATCACGCCAACCATTTTACTTCACTTCATATGTTTTGACTGATAGGACGAGCAAGACCGCGCGGGGAATTTTGGATTAAATAAATGTGTTCTATTTTTAAAGAATGTCAATTGAAAAAATATTTATATTGATATAAGGAAATGCTTACGAAATATTATTTAATTATATCAAATTCTATTTTCTCTGACAGCTACTTCGTTTCCCTGACATTTCCCTGACCTTGAACAATTTTCGTACAAGACTGTTTCACAGTTATTTCCAAAGTCAGATATCATTTTTGCGACCACTGAAAGCTGAAACTTTTTTTTTCCAAATGTAAATGTTTTGTTTAAAATTTTTTTTTTTCGTTGTCAATTTATCTTTTTTAGTCGGAATTCCATGTATATTGAAAATTCATCTCTCTGGTTGAACATTTATCTTTTTAGTTACAAATACAACTATCAGGTTGAAAATTCGCTGTTTTGGATTGTATTCGACTGTCTTGTATTTAAAATTTAAATATTTTTTGGTTAAAATATTAACGATTAGATTTTTCGTTGATTTGTATGTTTGAGAGTATTTTTCCAAATAAAAATTCAACTACTTGGTTGAAAGTTGATTTTCTGTTTAAGGAATAATTTTTTTTGTTAATAATTCATCTCTCTTTTTATTTGCTTCAACCATTTTTCTAAAAAAGAAATAATTGTCCCTCAAAAATAAAACTAAGTTTTGGAAATTTTTATTAGGTCACATAGGAAGTTTAGGTTCTTTGCATTATTCAATTTAAGATAAGTTCTAAACAAATATTTTTAGTAATGAAAACTTACATTTTACCTCCAAGGTCAAATATTTATTTTTTCCAAAGACACTTATAACCAGAGAAAAGGGCCAGAAAAACTATCCAAACTATACTGTACAACTTTTTTTATCGCCGTTAAAAGACTTACAAATCGCCCAAACAGATGGCATCTGCAATACAAAAGAAACGATAGTTGCTTCTTTTCTGCAATAGAAACAAAGTAAAACTTACATTTTGAATTAGTAACGATAACATCACAGACCTCAGGTTTTACCTTTTTTTAAATCAAGTTATTTCTTCAGCAGTAGAGAATCCTGGTGCACAACTACTGTACTAAAATTCGCATGCACTATGCGGTTAGGGCCTACAGGACATTCCCTAACTTCGTCTGGGGTCAAGTTCGTAAACACTCCATTTCCTATGTTTATTTTTACTCGTGGCCTTCCTCTACGTGTACTATATATTCCAACGAGACTACCATTTGTATCCAATATTGCAAAAATGTCACCATTAGATGTTGTCAACACAATTTGTTCTGAAGTTGGAATTTGCGTAAATTTATGATATTTTACTAGCCGTACAAGTGGTAAATTTGGATCAAAAGTGTATCTTCGAAATTCAAATCGCTGGTACGGATTCTTACTGGGAATAAGCCGAATAAGTCCAAGTTGTCCAAGTCCATATCCAAGTACCTGAGAAACAGGAGGTCTGGCAGGAGCAGGCCTGGGAGAAGGAGGCCTGGCAGGAGGAGACCTGGACCTCTCACGTAGAGTTGGCTCGGCAGGAGAGTGAGTTATGCGTAGAGGAGGTGAAGGACGCCAACGACCCGGGCGTGGAGTATCAGGCCAATTGCTACTGGACTCTGAACTTAACTCTGCAAGAAGAAATAAAATATTAATTTTTTTCAGAACATACTTTCATTTTTTGATATCGCGAATCCCTTTTGTGAAAATACTTCAAAAAAGGGACACTAAAGATTGTGTGTATTCTTCTCTATAACTTCATCACGTGAAATATGATCAAAGCCTAGGTTATCTGGAACGAAAGACGTCATCAGACCATTCCCTGCAGTCGCAATAGCTTGCACAACATCTTTTGTTTTATGGTATGAATATTCCAGTTTCTATGAATACTTTCAATCTACCTCTGGGAGTAATTCTATGACGACGATCATTTGAGTCTTTGCAGATGATGCAAACTGATTCATTTCATAATGCACCTTCTCATTAGCAATTCCAGTTTCTTCGTACTTGATGGATCGACATCAGGCTCGAATTTCTTCCTAATAGTTAATATATGACAAACGAGGACCTAACTTCAAGCATGCGGTACAAGAAGGGAACACATTATGCTTCAGCATTTTGAATCACAATTAATGGGTCAAATAAATATCAATTGAAGCCTGAATGGAAAGAAATGAGTGTTGCGAAACCAACAAATAAACACTTCGCTTGACTTACTTGAATCTACAATTGTCAGATGCGCTGCCTCAAAGGAATACAAAATATTGCAAAAGCTGTGGACTACGCGATGCAAAAAAAAAAAAATATATTGCAAACAGTCGACAACTGCGGAATTAAACAAGTGAAAAAGAAAAATATTCCCATGCCTCGAGTTTCTGTGTCCAATTATAATGAAAAAACTAATGCCAGTTCATTTAGAAAAGCCTGAGTCGAATCTATCTCGATGTTCGGTAACGAAAAAACGCTAGAGATGACGAGGTTAAGTTGCGAAAGACCGTTCCCATGAGCATGCTTTCAATCCTTAAGATAACGCTCGATTTCAATATGAGCTCATTTGATGCAAAGAACGGCAATGACATACTTTGTAAATTATATATTGGGAAAGTTTTTCAGAAAGTATGGTGGTGCGACACAGACGTTAACCATCTAAAATCTAACGTGATTAAAGCCAACGCCAACGTATGATCTAAAGAACCAGCTTTAAGTCACTTCTGCAATTGGCCAAAAAACCTTCCTTATTGACCCTTCTCCAAATTTTTGACCTTCATTCCCAAACTTTGAATATTTATTTTTTCGTAGAATGATCATGATTATAATCCTTTATAGCGGCAAGCTATCTCTCTAGCTCCGTTATCTCCACGACTTCATTATATGTAGCTAAACGAACCTCCCCGGCAAGATGTGCTCTTCGGAGTAATGCAGCAAGCACTGATGATAGTAGACTCATGGTGCAAGAAAACTGGATTTTCGGTTAATCCGAGTAAGACAAATGCAGTTGTTTTCACCAGAAGGTACAAGTGGGGAACTACGAGTACATTGAAACTTGGAGGACAACAACTGAAAATTAAAGAACGAGCCAAATATCTAGGAGTAATTCTGGATAAGAAGCTGTCATGGACTGAGCACCTGGAAAACAAGTGCAAGAAGCTAGTAGCGACCCTATGGCTCTGTAGGAGAGCCATAGAGAAAAGCTAGGGCCTGAAACCGGAGACACTTATGTGGATTTACACAGCGATCTTGCGACCCAGGTTAACCTATGCCGCGGTAGTCTGATGGAGCAGGGTCGATCTGTCCACTGTGAAAACTCGACTGGAAAGGATCAGGGGACTGATTTTGAGAGGCGTCACTGGAGCTTAGAAGTCGACACCCACGATGACACTGGTAGCACTAATAGGCTTAGAGCCCCTCCATCTTACCATCAAGGCCGTGGCTGCGAAGGCGGCCTGGAGGCTAAATTTGGTGGATGACAGAAGGATCTCGACAGCAGTGAAGATCCCAGTCGACATCGCGAGAAGGCCGACCCTGAACATGCCCAGGGACAAAATGGTCACTCGCCAACTCTTCGAAAAGAAGTATCGAGTTAGCCTATCCACGAAGGAGGAATGGGTTAACGGCGATGCATACCTGCCCTGTGATGGAGACAACTGGTTTACAGATGGCTCGAGGAACGAGGGGAAGGCAGAAGCCGGCGTATATCGTAGAAGGAATGGAATGGGCTTCATAATTGAGTTGAGGTCCTACGCCACAGTTCTACAATCTGAGATTATGGCCATACTCCAGTGTGCCTATAAGGCAAGGGAGTACGGCAATAAAAGGAACATCCGTATCTGCTCAGACAGCAGGGCTGCTAGACTGGCCTTGAATGGAGTCACTCTGCTATGGATCCCTGGACACAGTGGTATCAAGGGCAATGAGTTATTGGATATGCTAGCCAAGCTAGCAACAGGAAGAAATTTTACTGGACCCGAGCCAGTGGTAGGTATTTCCAGCAGGTCAGTCACTGAAGTAATTAACAGTTGGCTGGCTGAGGAAAATCAGAATGTATAGGACTTGGTTTCTGGTTGCAGACAGGCCAGAACACTCTTAGGCTCAAAGCTTAACTCCAACCGAGCTAGGGAAATAATCAAGCTCGGGAGGAATGCAATTAAAGTCCTAACAGAACTATTCATAGGACATGGGAAGTTAGAATATCACAGACATAAGATAGGGCTTGCAGAACGTCCCCTCTGTCGTCTGTGCGGAAAGAATAATGAGACATCTACTCACATCCTTTGTTACTGCCCTGCGATTGCGGGGAAACGTCTAACACTCACAGGTAATTATTTTATCAGTGAGTTGGAGATATCAGCCAATAGCGTGGCTGCGGTCCTTTCCCTATGGAGAGGGCGATGGGGTCATGCTCAGGCTTACAAGGGGACACAACGGGATTACCCAAGCGTCAGGGGCTGCTAAGGTCTCAACCCAGAACTAATAATAATAACTTCCCCGGCAAAACCTCCTGAGTACATAATTAGACTAGAAGCAATGAGATATTAACTGGAATATATGTGTGTGGCGGGGGAAATTAGATGATGGATCAAAATTCTAGAGACGCCTGATGAAAGGTTGGTTAAGATCTGATACAATGAACCACTTCAACTAAATCTATTAAAATCTAATAAGATAAAGTATTACTAGACAACTCAAATTGAACATATGCTAGAAAACCAAGGATTTAAGCATGCATTCGTAAAGCAATGTTCTGAGCTTGTCAAACAGCAATTGGAGAAGATAATGTCAAAATTGCAAAAATGTTCTTGTAATTTCATGAACATAGTCTCATATAATGACTATTTGTCGTAAGAAATCAACTGTAATAAACTAAGCTTAGTCTGTCAACTTCGTCTGAGTGGTTCAAAGAACCCGAGAATTTTCTGGAGAGGACACAAATATTTATATCATGGCGACAGCTTTTGTCAGATGTGTAACTTGCGAAAAATGGATTTCGGGTACCTTGTCCCTGCAACAAAAATTAGTCTTGGTAGTGTGAATGGTACCATTACATAATGTATCGTTACCTCGGACTTGGGGTAGGAAACGTGCCTGCTGTCCATTATGTTCACAGTTTTGCGGCAAAAAGAATAAACGATAGTTTCGTATCCCAACTCCAAGCGAGATGGAACCCAATCTTGAAATTGGGTGCAACCAAATTTATCCCAGAGTTTTTACTGTGTTTTCAAAATGATGAATCGCTAGCGGAGATTTCAAATATGAACTTAAAAATTTCGATAGATACGTGCCCGGTTGGGATTGTACCACCTATACAATTCTAAGTTCGAAGTTTCATTGAGAAGAGTTGGGAGTGTCCTATATGTGCAGTTGCCCATTCGCGCAGATACCATATGTGCACGTCTGAATTTCAACGTGCAGATTTGAGACTGCACAATCATTACACGCGATTCAAAATTCAGATGTGCCCGGTTGTCCCGAATGAATTAATATTAAATTCCTAGTTATTTTGGATAAACACACATAGAGGCTGGGAAAAATAATAATGGGGATAAAATGCGGATTGAATCGGATAAATTGTTATTTTCGAAAAGCCCAGAAATGTTTTTAAAAGTATTTATTATATTGTCATACTTGCCTATAGAATTAATCACCAATAAGACCAGAGTATAAACAATCAGCATATTTTCAAATTAGAGAAATAACTATAGTTAACAGTTTGAATAATGTTTTTTTTTCTGCTTCAGAGTAAATCTTCTTATTTCGTGGATAATATGTGCCTCGATCTTATCTTTCGAAGATTATCTCTCATATTTAGAGATAGTATTTATATTTCATTAGCCAGTTTAAAGTTAAGAAAAGGATTTACTATGTTCGTTAAAATAAATGTTTCAATTTATATAATATTGTACGTTTTAGGGAAATTTGACTTTTAAATGGTCCAAGGGTGCCTCGTTGCATCTTATATCTTTTTTGAAGAGGAAAGTGATTTCCTGGGTAGACTTGTACATTGTCACAACTTGAGACTTTACGTACAGCACAAGCGCATTTTTGATTTTGTAGCAAGAAGCGTGCTCGACCACTTTTGCCAGAAAAAAAGACCCGCAAAGTGCTTTTGCATATAATTCATCCCCATTGCATTTGGTCAGTTTGCTCAATATTCGCGATCGCAGGCATTCATTTTTTATTTCAAATCATTAAGAATTATGATTTTGATAATGACAGACGCAGCTTACTCTCACGATTCGACTGATACGTTAAACTCATTTCTCAGAAAAACGTCGTCTAATCATTTTTGTTTCGTCGTAAGGCAGTGCCGAGTATGTAAGAAATTTGTCTGGATTCAGAACATTGAATTTGTTATGATAGAGTGTGAGTGAATTTTGTTGAACAATAAAATTTAGAAAAATTTCACTTGTAGTGAATTGTGCAGATTTGGGACTGCACCATCTTCACGTTCTTTTCGAAAGCAAAAGTATCATTACAGATTTATGAACTAACATTTCGGGTTTACAAAAAGTGCATACTGCACAAGCAAGAACAAGAGTTGAATTCTTATTCTCCGTATTTTGTTTGCAAATTAAATTAACTTCAATCTTGAACAATTTTCATATAATACTGCTTCACAACAGATAATTACTGTTTAACAGACCCCTGTTTTGAACAAAAAATTTCTGAATAACAACATAAAACAACACAAGATTTTGTTCTGGTACATGCAAGGCCTTTCTGCTAATAAAATTTCGCTAAAACAATTAAATATCTTACCGTTGTGAAATTTTCCAGCTCGTTCTGGACTAAAGTTACAAAAAATTCCATTATACTAGTCAGTGCTTAACTTTAGAAACTAGCAAGAAAAAAAATTATTCAAAATCCCAGAAAAACTCTACTGTTTTCTGATCATGAGAAACGCCTGATCAAATTTTGTAGCGAATTTTCGACAACCAAAATCCTCAGTGTACCGGAAAAGCATTTTATGGTGCAGTGTATGAAAATAAATCTTCGGGGAAGTCTACTTTATTCCCCTGAAACAATAAAAAATTGAAATCTATGAAAATAGCTACAAAAATTATGAAAATAGTAATTTTCTAAGAAATAACTAAATAAATTGGCAACTCTGAATGATTTCGAGAATCTACAATATTTTGTCTTTTTTCTAGGTTCTAAAAAATAGATTATAACCTACATAAACTTGTATGAAAAATCTTTGCAATTCCTTGACTTTCCAGAATTTCCTCACCTGTAGTAACCCTGATCACCCCTCCGAAGAATATATTTCTTGTAAAATTCCCAAAATTTTCAAATCTTTTTGGTGATTTATAAATTAATTATACCTTTCCGAAATGTTACAAAAGTTTCAAAAATTCCTAAATGTGAGCAGAAACCATATCGTACGCTCCAAGGAACTAAAAGCTGAAACTTCATTATCTTAATTTAAACGTTTTGTTTGAAACTCGTTCTTTTTTTCTCTGAAAATTTCTCTTTTTGCGTTGAAAATCCGTGTATATTTTTCAAGGTTCCCCTTTTTTGTAGAGAATTGAACTGCTTTGCACAAATTCTTCTTTTTGGTTAAAAACTCAACGACTTGGTTGAAAGTTAAACTCTTCTGTTAAATTCAACTGTTTTTTATTTAAAATCAAAATCCTTTTTGGTACATTTCAAGTGCTCCAGTATACCCAATGACGCTTTCTCGCGCGCGCCGAAGTTCTGAACAAATATAATATTTTTATTGATAAAAATTTATATTTTACCTTTTATATGGGAGGATCTGAAAGAGAAGGTGAAAGGGTGTGTGCAGAAGAAGGTATCTAGAAAGAAGAAGAAAGGAATGGTGAAGCCGTGGTGGGATAGGGAATGTAAATAGATGAAAAGAAAGGTGAAGAGGAAGTACAAGAAGAGGAAAGAAGGTAATGCGAAAAGGGAGAAGTACGTAGAAATGAGGAAGGGTTTAGATTGATGTGTAAGAAAAAACAACAGGAAAAGGATAAAGATCTGGAAGAGGAGTTAGGAAATGTTAAGACAGAGGGGGACATCTGGAAGGTAATAAATAGGTTTAGGAAGCGTAGAGTGAGGATGAGCGAGAAGATAGGGAGTGAGGAGTAAGGAGTGGAGGGAGTTTTTCAAAGAATCATTTCGGGGCTCAGATGCAAGGAAGAGGGATGGTGGAAGTAGAAGAACGGAGGAGGCAGAGATGGAGGAGTTGAATGACGATGAGATATAGAAGCAGATAAGGAAGTTAAGAAGGTCAAAAGCAGCAGGGATGGACGGTGTAGAGAACAAAGCATGGCTCTTTAGTACACAAGAGGTTAGGGAGAGGCTGAAGGAGGTAGTGAAGAAAGTATGGAGGGGGGAGGGATTCCCAGGAGGGTGGAGAGAAGGATTAATATTGCGACTGTATAAGAAAGGAGATAGGGATAGACAGGAAAATTATAGAGAAAAATAAACGTTCATCTATCTATATTTTACCTTTTAATCTCAATACTTTTAAGACCAAAACAAATTTAAAGAAGCGTTGTAAAAGTAAAAGTTACGTTTTAAATCGGTAACGATGACATCACAGACTTAAGGTTTTACATTTTCTGAAGTCGAATTATTCATTTAGCTGTAGAGAATCCTGGTTCACAACAACTGTACTAAAATTAAGACGCACCACGCGGCTGAAGCCTACTGGACATTCCCTAACTTCGTCTGGGGTCAAGTTCGTAATCACTCCGTTTCCTATGTTTATTTTTACCCGTGGCCTTCCTCTACGTGTACCATATATTCCAAAGAGAGTACCATTCATACTCAATATTGCAAAAATGTCACCATTAGATGTTGTTAATACAATTTGTTCTGAAGTTGGAATGTGCGTAAAGTTATGATATCTTATTAGTCGTAGAAGTGGTAAATTTGGATCAAATGTGTATCTTCGAAATTCAAATCGCTGGTACGGATTCCTAATGGGAATAAGCCGAATAAGTCCAAGTTGTCCAAGTCCATATCCAAGTACCTGAGGAGCTGGAGGTCTGGCAGGAGCAGGCCTGGCAGGAGCATGCCTGGCAGGAGCAGGCCTGGCAGGAGCAGGCCTGGCAGAAGGTGACCTGGCAGGAGGAGACCCGGTCCTGTCACGTGAAGGTGGCTCAGAAGGAGACTCAGGTATGCGAAGAGAAGAAGAAGGATGCGAACGATCCGGGCGTGGAGTATCAGGCCAATTGCTACCAGACTGTGAACTAAACTCTGCAAGAAGAAATAGAGGATTAATTTGCCGAGAATTTCTCAAATTTTGTTCCTCAACTCTGATTCGTGCTCGGAACTTTTGAAATATTCACTCGATCCAAAGATATGACAACAAATTTCTAAGCTGGTCTGCGTCTGGTTTCAGTCGGTGTGCTCCGCTGTCCGCCAAGCTTGCTCAGGCATTCTTAGTCGTATCTCGAGAACCCGCAAAAGATCTTCAAGTTTTCTTGGCTTATATCAATTAAAATATTCAAAGACTGTCTGTTATGAGTTTCACATGTTTTCTAGGACTTCCTAAGGTCTTGTCACAAGTTGAAATTGAGGTAAAAAATTTGAGAAATTCTTGCTTTTGTAAAAAATCCCTACGTGTTCTTTTCTCTTCAGAGGGCAATAAATATTTTTTGAATCTTTCGAAAATGTCTCTCTTCTTTCTTGAATGAGAAATGAAGTTTCAAAATCAGCAGTAATCTTTAGTATTTTTTGCATCTAAACGAACGACTAACCACTATGATTTTAGTTTCTTTATTATAGTTTTTGCAGTGCAATGTCATTAACTCTGTCTATTGAAACAAAATTTTTGGTCTTCTTGGGAAAAATTTATCATTTTGGCTTTCTTATCAGTCAGAGAGCTTTATTTTCTCAAAAATTTATAATGATTAAAAATGAACGCAAGTGACGTATATCCTTTTTTTAGCTTTACAGAAATTCGCATTCCTTGGGTAGAAATGTTTTATGACTTCTTAGCCCTCACGTATTATTTATTCGCGTCCTTGGTCCAGATTTAAAGAGTATGATGTGTTCTTGATTTTATGAATTTGAAATTTTTTTAGAAACAATTTACTAGCTTTGGCTTTGAAGATTGGCTTTTAAGGAAAATTGCCATGGCATTTTTTCTGAAAAACAATATCCTGACCCAATGGATTGTGTGATACGAAATTACAAAGTTGCACTTTGATTACTCTTCTGTAACTATAAATTTGAATTTGAACGTTGGCCTATAAGTTGGACATTTGATTGGTTTAAGTAAGACGTCCATAGTCCATAGTCCAACAAACTCAGAAATGTTTTCTAAGCTATATATTATATTATTATACTTACCAATAAAATTAGCCACCAAGTGTAAAACAAGAGTATAAACGATTTTCATGTTCTCCAATTAGTGAAGAAACTATAGTTAATGGTGTGAATAATTTGTACTCTCTTGCTTCATCAGAGTCAAGATTTCTGATTTCGTGGATTATATGAGCCGCAATCTTATCTTTCTCGGATCATCTTTTATATTTAGAGATTGTATTTGTATTTCGCGAAACAGTTTCAAGGGGAAAAAATTATTACCTACGTTGGTTGAAATTAATGTCACAATTTATATTTCTAGATACCTAAGAGTATGACACAGTGGGGAAAAAGGTACTACTAATGATAAGTCATATTTCGTGAAACAAGGTGCTTTTTTCCACTGTGTGGCATGGCACAGAACTTCTGTGGCATGCCAGAGATAGAAGTACAATTAAATTAGCATTTGTCTTGGAACTGAAAGATACCAGCAATTTTTTAGCCTGAAACTTTTAGATAAAAGTACTATTAAAACTCAGAAACCTTCGAGCAGAATAAAGTAGAGACACTATTGTTATTAATTAACTGAAAATTGCAACCATTTTAAACGTCAGCGTGTATAGTTCGCTTGTCGTAAGTGATAGCGTAAATAAGCACAGAGGATGATTTTTGAAGGATAACATAAGCTTACAAATGAGCCATCGTCAAACCTTCAACGATCAATAGTTTACGAAATATGAATTTGGTAATTAAGGGTCAGTCTTTGCTGACTGAGCGACGTATGACTATTTTTCATGAGTCGGGTTCAGTAACGTTAAAAGAATTAATAGCTTCAATCAGTTTGAAAATATAACAGTAAAGAGTCTTTGAAAAGACATTTCGAGTTGATTAGGTAAGAAAATTAAGCCTATTGATGAAAGATTCTAAAAATTGTAGCAGTAGCTATTCTTAACTAATTTCTACTGACAAAAATGTTTTTTTCTCAGCAATTCGGCCAACACTGTCTCTTCAAGAAGTAGATTGACCAACGGAGAATTCACTGAGAGTGTAACATTCCGAAATATTCAACACTGTTTAAAATTGAATTATTGGTTTAGTTGTAAAGAATCCTGGTTTACAACTACTATTCCAAAACGCGAATTCATTACGCGGTTAGGGCCTACTGGACATTCCATAATTTCTTCTTTTGTCATGTTCGTAATTATGCCGGTTCGTATATTTATTTTCGCCCGGGGCCTTCCGTCAGTGGTACTATATATTCCACTTAGAGCACCATTAGTTTCCAATATTGCAAAAACGTCACCGTCTGATGATGTTAATACAATTTGTTCTGAAGTTAGAATGTCCGAATAGACGTGTCTTGCTACTAGTCGTCGAAGTGCTGATTCGGGATGAAACGTGTATCTTCGAAACTCGAATCGCCGATACGGATTTCTGTAGGGAACAAGTCGAATAATTCCAAGTTGTCCAAGTCCATATCCAGCATATAAAAGAGGCCTCGCAGGAGAAGACGTGGCAAGAGGATGAGTTGCAGGAGGAGACCTGGACCTGGCACGTAGTGGAGGCTCGGCAGGAGACGGCCTATCAGGAGGAGATCTAGACCTGACATGTAGAGAAGGCTCGGATCGGTCAGGAGACTGTGGTATATGTCGAGAAGTAGAAGGTCGCCAACGAACCGGGCGTGGAGTATCAGGCCAATCGCTACCAGACTGTGCACTTAATTCTGCGAAAACAAGTAGGAGATTAATTGTTTTTTAGAGAAAATACTCTTATGTTGGGAATCGTACGCTTCTTTCGTAGCTCATTTCTCAAAATGGGGTCATTAAAGTGGGTTATTTTGATAATCTATGTGTGCCTCATAACCTCCAAAAACGATTTCGTCCTAGAGTCATTTGATTCGTTATAACGATGGTATGAATTTTTGTAATATGCTTGGGCTTTTATACATTACATAGAGCGCAAACTATTCGAACGTAGTCACCAATATATGGTATTTGAATGTTTGGAAAGACATCATTGAGGGCTTTCCAGGTTTTCAATAGCCCATTTCCTGCTTCCATAACTCACCGTATTTTGGTAGCGAGTCTCGATTTGTTTGCTTCGAATGCACTGTACTGCTTACCTTATCTTGAATAGTGTGGCACCTTAAAAGTAAGGCCCAGCTCTTCCAGCAGCAACAAGAAATCTCTGAAACCGTGATCAATTACAATGACGTCATTTTCATCTAACCATCCGCGCAGTTTACCAGTATCAGATTGAAGCAAACTAGAGAAAATACTGGCGTCACAATTTTTTCAATTTGTCAAATATGTGCCTAAACATGTAGAATGTAGCCAGTGGTCTTTACCAGCATCATAGGTTTCACTAAAGGTAGCCCTTCATGCATCAAAAAAGTTTTTCTTCTTAAAGAATAAATTGAAAGCTTTTGGATGAACATAAGTTCCATCGGCTACAAGAATAGCTTTATCCTAACCATTTGCAAAGAGAGTTTTTGCGACTGCCCTGGTATGCTTCTCTATAACTTCATCATTTGAAATATGATCGAAGCCAAGGTTATCTGAAACAAAAGACGCCATCAGACCATTCCTTGCAGCCGCAACTGTCCTGCCGAATTTCCTTCTATCTATTACGAAGACGGTAGACAAGATAGAATCCGAGATACCAGTATGCAACTTCATCAAGAGTAGTACTAAAAATTTTTGTGTAGAGCGATTCGTAGTTGAGCGTATATTGTCTTCTACAGATTTAGCGACACGATAGAATTGCTGTTTCATTAGACCCATGTGTCTATGATAACCTGCATCGGCCATCAAAGAGTTATCATCGAAATCTAGTATTTTGAATCACAATAAATGAGTCGAATGAATATCAATTGAAGCCTGAATGGAAAGAGATTAGGCTTGCGAAACCAACAAATGAACACTTCGTTAGTTGTGCAACATGTGGAAATTACTTGAATCTATAATAATCAGATGCACCGCCTAATAGGAATAAATGATATGCTGGTAATTGTAACCTTAACGCGGTGATGGGGCTTACTTCTATTATAGAATATCAATTATAATGGAAAAACTAATACCAGTTTGTTGTACTTGCCAATAGTATTAACCGCCCAGTATAAGACCATAGAATAAACGATCCTCATCTTTGCAAACTAAAGGAAAAACTATAGTTTACAGTTTCAATGATGTGTATTCTTTTGCTTCTTTAGATTAAATGTTGTTGTTCCATGGATAATATGAGCCTCGATTTTATCCTTCTAATATTATGTTTTATATTTAGAGATTGTATTTATATTTCATTAGCCAGTTTGAAGCAAAAAAAGTATTTAATAAGTTTGTTGGCTTGACGGAAAGCGGATGAAATCATGCATGTATTTTTAATTGGTTTTTGGTAACTGAATCCAAATCCGACCGGAAAATTTTTCTATTTGGTCAGGTTTTTCCAAAACCTTTTTTTGAAAAAGAAACGACTTCCGCCCAGGGCAATTTCATTAAATCTACCTATATGAACTCATTCTTTGGTTTTATTTGGAAAAATGTATTATTTTGGGTTCCTTATCAGCAAAAGAGCTTTACTTCTTCAATAAATTATAATGATGAAAAATTAACGCAAGTGACGTATCTCGTATTTTTAGCTTCACAGAAATACTTATTTCTCTGGTACAAATGTTTTATGATTGCTTAGTCCTCACGTAATATTTATTCATGTCATTATTCCAGATTTAAAGAGTATAATGTGTTCTTGATTTTATGAATTCGGAAATTTTTCAGAAACAATTTACTAGATATGGGTATGATACGAAATTACAAATTCAGACTTTGATTGCACTTGCGTGACTTGAGTACTATCTCTGTACTTCTAAGTTTTATGTTTCAACAAGCAGTTTGGAAAAATTTAATATAAGAAAGCTTAGAAATATTTTCAAAGCTATATATTATATTATTATACTTACCAATAGAATTACCCACCAAGTATAACACAAGAGTATAAACGATTTTCATGTTTTCCAATTACGGAGAAAACTATAGTTAACAGTGTGAATAATGTATATCCTTTTGCCTCACTAGAGTCAAAATTTCTGATTTCATGGATTATATCAGCCGCAATTTTATCTTTCTCGGATAATCTTTTATATTTAAAGGATTGTATTTGTATTTCGTGAGACAGACTTCAAGAAAAAAAAATTATTACCTATGTTTGTTGAAATTAATGTCACAATTTATATGTCTAGATACCCAAGAGTATCATACAGTGGGGAAAAAGGTACCTGTCTTGCTCAAAACTTTTTTGTATAACTAACTAAAAATAAGTTTGGTTGGATGAGCTATTTCAAATTCATAGCCCGCTTCGTACATTTGGACTCGACTGTGTTATAAACGCCTATTTATCAAACAATAGTCAAAATGTGCCTTCTTCACGAAAATTGTTCAAATAATTGATAAATAGTAACTTCTCTTAAGTATTTGTAACCACACGTTAATATCTGTCATACTTCACACAAAAGCTATGAAGACGTACGGTCATTTCTGAAGAAAACATCAATGTCCATTATGAAATATACTGTCAGGCGATTTTTTGCCAAACATGGTGCTTTCTTCCACTGTGTGGCATGCCACAGAACTTCTGTGGCATGCCATTGATAGAAGTACAATCAAATTAGCATTTGTACTGGATTTGCAAGATACCAGCAATTTTTGTAGCCTGAAACTTGTAATGATAATTGTTATGAACAAGTTCTATTAACAAACACTGAACATTATAGATTGCTCATTTGGTTAATTTTTTTCAAAGAACATACTCTCATGTTGGAATATCATGAATCCCTTTTGTGGCAATATTTTAAAGGGTCACCCAGACGTCCCGGTGTCCCAAGCCAATAGGGCTCAAAATAGGAGTTTATAAAATTCGTGTGAAAATCCTTTGCGTCCAATATTCTGTCATGTCACAATACATCTGAATCTCAAATTTGGTACAAAGATACTTTATAGCTTTTGGAAGGTTTAGCTGTAAATTTTTTAAAATTTTATCTTCAGTTTTTGGGTGTTTATGCAGAATAAAAATTCTGAAAAGAGGATATGGATGAGAAGAGGTTCTAAGATGGCCAAAATATATTCAAATTGAGTTCGTACTTCTTTTGGACCAACCCAGATAGAGTTTGGAAAGAAAGCTTTCATTGGGTTAGAATGTGGATTAAATTAGACGAATTGTTACTTGAGGAAAGCTTAACAATGTATTTATAAGTATATATTATATTATATTAATAAACTCGTCAATAGAATTAACCGCCACTAATAAAACACGAGTGTAAAAGAATTTCGTATTATCCAATTAGAAAAAAAACTGCAGTTAGCACTGTAAATAATGTGTATTCTTTTGCTCAATTGCAGTACAAAATTTTTATTTCATGAATTACATGGCCCTCAATTTTTGTTTTGAAGGGAAAAAATTGTTTACGAGTTTTGTTGAAATCTGTGTGACAATTTATGTGTCTGGACACCCAAGAGTAATTCTAATAAACAAATCCACATTTGGCTATTTTTCTATGAATAAGCTTCATTTCGTTTGCGTAATCAACTCGAAATGCCTTGACAAAGACTTCTTTCTCTCATATTTTTTAAATTGTAAATGGATTCGCAATTATAATCAAATGCAAATTTTGATCATTTTTCATAAGTCGGATCAAGTAACTTTCGAAGAATTAATAGCTTCTATCAGTTTTGAAAATATTACAGCAAGTAATCTTTGAAGAGACATTTAGAGTTGATTTCGTAAAAAAATTAAGCCTATTGATGAAAAATTGCCAAAATTGTAGCAGCAGATATTCTAAAGTAATTTAAAAAAAAATGTATGAACGATACAGCCAACACTTTTTCTTCAAGAAGCAGATTAACCAAAGGAGAACTCACTAAAACTGTAACTTGTAAAAATATTTTACGTAGTTTAAAATTGAATTATTGGTCTAGCTGTAGAGAATCCTGGTTTACAACTACTGTACTAAAACGCGAATTCAATTCGCGGTTAGGGCCTACTGGACATTCCATAATTTCTTCTTGTATCAAGTTCGTAATTATGCCGGTTCGCATGTTTATTTTCGCCCGGGGCCTTCTGCGAGTGGTTCTGTATATTCCACTTAGAACACCATTAGTTTCCAATATTGCGAAAACGTCACCGTTTGATGATGTTAATACAATTTGTTCTGAATTTGGAATGTAGGAAAAAATTTGTCTTGCTACTAGCCGTCGAAGTGGTAAATCGGGATGAAAAGTGTATCTTCGAAACTCAAATCGCCGATCCGGATTTCTGTGAGGAAGAAGTCGAATAAGTCCAAGTTGTCCAATTCCATATCCAGCATATAAACGAGGTTCCGCAGGCGAAAACGTGGCAAGAGGAGGCCTGGCAAGAAAAAGCCTTGCAGGAGGAGACCTGGACCTGGAACGTAGTGGACGCTCGGCAGGAGACGGCCTGTCAGGAGGAGACCTAGACCTGACACGCAGAGAAGATTCGGACTGGTCAGTAGGCTGAGGTACACGACGAGAAGCAGAAGGTCGCCGACGACCCGGGCGGGGAGTATCAGGCCAATCGCCATCAGACTGTGCCCTCAATTCTGCAAGAAAAAATAGAAAAATAATTGTTTTTCGAAGAACGTACTCTTATGTTGGGCAACCAAATTGTTAATGCATATATGCTATTATGGGGTTGATTATTACTTTATATAACCAGTACGTAACCCTGGGGTTTAAGCCCTAGGTTGTTCCTATTGCGCATCTACAGGAGCGAAAAGCCATCTTAGCGTTCTTTACTATGTTTATCCCTGACTTCATGAGTTCCACTAAGGTACCCTCATGCTTTCCTGTTACCAGGATTGTCGGGTCATTTACATAGCTTTGAGTGTAAGAACCGGGTTTGTTCAAAACACTAATCAGGTCATCAATGACAAGCGCCCCGAGGGTGGATGTGGGCATCCTCTTGAAACTTTGGCCTTCACTTCATTACCGTGTACTGAAGTATGTACCGTTCTCCTTTTAAACATGGAGAGCATCTACCTGTTTACGGTGTCACTAACTCTCTGTGTTTGAGCAGAACCGTACATGGATTCAATCGGGGTGATACTCAATGACCCCTCTATGTCTAGAAACGCTGCAGTTGCTACTTCAATTTTCTGCATTATATTATTAATGCAGCAGATAAACGCTAGAGAGCGTCTACGGTAGGCCTGCCGTTTTGAGAGTAAACTTGATTCCTATGGAGAGGTTTTTTCGTCAGAATTTCCTCTTGCATGTAAAGGTTTACAAATTTTCCTAGCGTTTTGAGCATGAACGAGGTCAAGCTGATCAGTCAAAAGGATTGTGCTTCAAAGTACGTATCCTTGCCCCCTTTGTAATGAAGATTTCCTTAACCTTCTTGCATGCTAGCAGGGTGTATTCCATTGCTAAGCATGCCCGAAAGATGCAGCACAATGGACCCACCAGGGACTGAAATATTTCTTCATTTGACACAGTGAATATTTTATCATCTCCTGCAGCTTTAAATGGTTTTAATTGTTTTACTACTAATCTAATATTTGAATGGGTAACAATACGATTGGCTACTCTCCAATCTTCTATTCCGGCTTCAATAGTTTATTCCTGTTGAGAAGTTTGACACGCGGACCGCTCCCATATTCGTATAATCAAACTCTAATCTCGGAAAGTGTACCCTCATCAGGTGCTCTAAGATTTTATTAGTCATCTCAGCCAATTCGCCCGAAGGTATCATTGAAGCCTGCTCTTGTCATTAAAAATCACCCTTCAAGGTTTTCTGAAGACTAGCAGTGTCAGATATATTCTCTATTCCCTGATAAAACCACATTTATGATTCCTCACGGAATTTCGCATCTCATTATTATAACTTGTTAAGGTTGCCTGTAGAATTCCCATTTTTCAAGCCCTGTTGAAAAACGCGTCGAGTATCCTTTTTCAGGTTCTCAATTCTAGGATTCCACTAGGGTGCATCCCTGTCTGTTTTCTAAACCCGGAGAGGATAATTCCTTTAGGGCTGCTATAAGTTACAACCTCAGTTCTATTGTCTGTAAGGACAAGCATATCTGTCTCTAAAACGATACGGTCGCATCCAATGATACATGCCATCCCTTGAATATTTCACTAATACTTATCGAACATAAGGTCTAATCAATTACCTCGCGACATCTGGATGTCACAAAGTTAGATGTGATACCCACATTCAATAAACTTAAATCAGTTGTTAAAAGGTAATCTAATGAAGAATTAACTCTGTGTTCAGTGTCCTTACTACCCCGAAGTGCATCATTAGCTTGTAAAATCTACGGAATGAGTGGAGGTAGAAAATCTTTAAAAATTTTTTACAATTACTCAGCTGTTACAAGCTGACAGCAGAAGCTTGACAACGAGAAAAGAATGAAGATAGAATACTTAGACAAAGCCAAGTACCTAGGCAACCCACTTAATTTCAACCCCGACCAATAACCACTAGACCTTCAGTAAATACCACACCCCAACAGGCGAGAGTACCAAATTCAAATTTCCCACTAAGCGACAGATTGAAGAAGTCCTGCCACAAGTGTGGAAAACTCGGTCATTTTGCATCCCAATGTTTTTCAAAACCCCAAAATTTTCAACTGGGACAGTACCAAAAAAGATCACCGTGCGTAAAAACTATTCAGCAAACATCAGGAACCCCAAGAAGAATGTTTAGAAATGAAGGAGATGACAACGGAGGAAATACAGGAGCACATAATAGAATATTATATCATAACAAATTATTAGTAGATAGCGGAGCAGCAATCAACATAATTAAGAGAAACCATTTACAGACCGACCACGAAACCTTTAAGTTTCATTAAAAATTCTCAATCACCACGAACGAACGGAAGCCACTTATCTGCAGTATTTTGGAAAAAACAACTATTCCACATAGTAGAAGAAAACTTCCCATTATTAGAAGATGGAATAATAGGATTGTCATTCTGCCGCATATACCCTAGATATACTAGAACAAAACTGATTTGATCATCGACAAATGTAAACTACCATCAGAGTTCGAGGGAGACTACCTTCCAGGAAACTCAACAAAAATCTGTAAAATCAACGTACCCTGACAAAGAAAATCAAGTAATTTGAATAGAAGGTGAAAAAGAAATTCCTGACGGACTATACACAATATACAATAATAAGGTGGAAATACCATATTATAACTATTCCCAGAAACCCATCAAAATACCAGAGGAAATTGGATTCAGCAGAATTACGGCTATATGGTCACGAGACGTAGATCTTGACCCAAAAGGGGGTGATTACCCTTCAAACTACTTCAAAAGACTGGAAAAACTCCAAAATTTCCTGAACCTAAAACATATCGAACCAAAAATTAGAGAACGGATAAAAGAAATTGTGACTCAATACTCAGAAGTTTTTACTTTAGATGGAGACCCCCTACCTGGTACAAATCTAACTGAACATGAAATAATCCTCAATTCCGGAAAAATTATGAAATTGAAATCCCATAAACTACCCGAGACACACAAGGAGTTCGCACTTAACGAAACAAGTGAATTACTGAAAAAAGGTATAATAAGAGAGTCCCAGTAGATTATCGTCAGATTAATAAGGAGACTGACCAGGACGCATACCCTGTCCCGCTTATAGACGATATCCTCGACCAGTTAGGAAATGCGAAGTTCTTCTCAGCCTTCGACCTTAGTGCAGGATTCCAGCAAATCCCAACGAAGGAAGAGTGCAAAAAATATACAGCATTCTCTACAACATAAGAGCATTTCGAATATAATAAGATGCCATTTGGTTTGAAAAACGCACCCGCTACCTCCCAACGTATGATGGACGATGCGTTCAGAGGAATAATTGGGAAAGAATGTATCGTTTACATTGACGATATTGTGATATTCGGAAAAACATTAGAAGAACATAACAAAAATTTAGTCACTGTCCTGGAAAGAATAAAACAATTAGGCTTCGAATTAGAACCATCGAAATGCGAGTACCTTCGTCCAGAACTAGAATACCTAGATCACCTGATCACCGCAGAAGGAGTAAAACAAACCCTATTAAGATTAAGGCAATCCAGGAATTCAAGCAGCTGAAAACACCTACAGACGTGCAATCGTTCCTAGGATTAGTTGGATAATTTAGGAAGTTTATACAGAACTTTTCATCTATAGCTAGACCACTCAACAGGCTAACGCAGAAGGACACAATTTTTGATTGGACTCCAAAGTGTGAAGAAGCTTTTGCAAAATTGAAAACCGCATTAACAACATCATCAGTATCAAGGTTCCCCGATTTTAAAGAAAGATTCACACTGACAAACGACGCATCGAATCAAGGATTAGGCGCAGTGCTATCCCAGGCCGGACACCCTTGCTTCTTTGTTAGCAGAACCCTTAATAAAGCAGAAGAAAAGTACAGCACCTCAGAAACAGAACTCTCAGCTATATTATGGGCAATGAACAGGTTACGTCAATACTTGCTAGAAAACAAGTTCCAAATAGGAAACAAGTTTCATATAGGAAACAAGTTCCAAATAGGAAACAAGTTCCATATAGGAAACAAGTTCCAAAGTAGCAGACTTCTTATCCAGACTATTCTCAATCCACACGAGCGATATTGCACAACAAGCGCTAGACGGAATTGATTTAACTACCGTCGATGAGCTATCAGATACCGAAATTTTGGGTACACCAGTGAAACGCCCCACTATCAGCAAGGACAAAATACTACAGGGAAAAATTGAAATCCCAGTCAGAAGAATGTGCGAATCAGTAGAAACTAACGACGATCCTGATAATGCATCTGGATCTGAAACACCTCAACAAAACGAACTTTACAACGACTTTATGACATGGCGATTGAACCAAACGCAAGGAAAATTACAAACAAAACCCAACGCCATTGGAAAACTTTGGAAAGTAATAAACAAAGAAGACATGCTAAAATATAATGAAGAAGATTGGTGACGGAAACTAGGCTGGTTTATCGAAAAAGTTATCAGCAAAAAACTAACATTGATAAGATTTATATTCGGTGACCCACTTTTCACACCAATAGAAGAGGAACTGATATAGGAAATGATGAAATACCTATCTAACTTGTATCCACCAAACCTTTAAAGATAAAAAACAAAACTTAGAGACTAAGTTCAATCTAAAAAAGGGGGTTGTTACGAGCTGACAATTGCCCCCATTTTACGTCTAATTAGCGTCTAATTTAAACTAGTTATCTGTTCTTTTAAAAATCACGTAATCGTCAGAGTTTCTTTTACCTGATCAGGTTCTAAACTTTCAAACAGTTGTTATTCGGATTTTGTAGAATTAGTTTCTGCACAGATATTCAAAGAAATTTTCTTTACTGCGGAATCATTTCTTTCCGGCTAAAAAATAACATCCTGTCACAACAGATTGGCTTTTAAGAACTACTTTTATTGTTATAAACAATGTTTAGGAACAATTGTCCTAGACAAATACACCTGTATTGCAGCCAGGAAAAAAAAATATTTTTCTTTTCTCCGTAGTCATTTCTTGACATCAGAAGAATTATATCCTGACGACTGCAAAGTTAGACTTGATTATTTATATTTCAAATATTCAAGAAGATTCTTGTTTAAAATTCTAACAAAATTATTTTTGGACTTTATAATTTCAATCGGGCCTTTTTTCTAATCAGCAAGCACTTGTCTAGAGAAACATTTCTAATTTCCTTTAGTTGTGTGTTGACGTTTTCTGATTTTCTATAATTGCGGGCGTTATCGTGGTAAAAGAAATCTAAATTTTGCATGATTTAAAAATTTTGAATTTCGACTGAAGATTCAGTGATATTTAAAAACTAACCTTTTTTAAATTGTACGATTTCTAAATTGATTAAAAAAATATTTCTCTGTATAAACGTATATGTATAATTAAATGCTGTTATACAATTATCATTATCTGCTTACATCTTTATTGCTAGAGGAGGTTCATTAATCTCTCTAACTAACGTAGAACTGTTGAGAGTTTTCGTATTTTGAAACAAAAAACAGATATCACACTTACCCCTTAGTGTGATTTTTAATTAATTATTATAAAAATATAAGAAAAATCTACAATTTTTGAATAATAATATTATTCTTGAAATTATGTTTGCTCTTCCGACCATGGAATTTTGTCCTATATTCTATGGAAAAAATCAGAAATACGAAGAGTGAAAATAGGAAGAATGTCTTTCCTACTGTGTTTTGTAAACTTCAAAGTCTTTTCTGGGGAAAACAGAAACTTTTTTTGGTGTAAGTACAAGCACAGAGTTTGGAAACAATTTAATATAAGTCGGACGAATTTTTATTTGTTGAAAGCTTAGAAATATTTTTGAAATTATAAATTATATTATTATACTTACCAATGAAATTAACCACCAAGTATAAAACAAGAGTATAAACGATTTTCATGTTTTTCAATCAGTGAAAAACTATAGTTAACAGAGTGAATAACGTGTATTATTTTGCTTTATTAGACTCGAAAATTCTGATTTCATGGATTATATGGGACCCAATTGTATCTCCTTCATATCGTGTTTTATATTCAGAGATTTTATTTGTATTTCATAAGCCTGTTTCGAGGGAATGGAATTATTTACTCAGTTCGTTGCAATTACAGTCGAAATTGATATGGCTGGATACCCAAGAGTATATGTAAGAATCTCTTTGGTTATTCTTATTGAAATACTTTGCATTCTAATTATGAGTTGAAAACCACCTAATAATTGTTGTAAATATCTCAAAGGATAAATCCCGGGTAATTTAAAAATTAAGTGTGGAATAAGTTGCAAGACCAGGAAGGTCAGATTGATGATGATCACAAATACGACGAAAGCAATTGATAACATTTAAAAACGAGATGTACGTTTAAAGAAGAAATACATATAAAACTGCAATGTTAAAGCATATTAAAAACCATGTGACAATAAATAGACTAAAATTGAGGATACTGATCAGATAAAAAAGCTTGTGACAAGAAAAAAATAAATCGAAGACATCACTTATGTAAAAGTGCAACCATAAATAAATACGAATCACTCAAAAAAAGAAAAGTTTCAGTTACTATCTAAATTTCAGATGAGGAGCGACGTATTTTTTCAAAATAATGGACTATGCAGTCGTCAAACATCCAAGAAACTTTAGGGCTATCAGGAATGTCTAATTAACTGTAAATCCTTTCATAATTACCATTGTGGTGTTGATAACATTATCCAAATGGATTATATAATCGAGAATAATCGGCGCCACTCATGAACGAATGATGAAACAATTTTCGCTTGCCCTAAAGCGCACTCATGTGGCAGACAATATCGTTACATATCTCACAGTGAAGAAAAGGTACACTGGAAAAAATGGTTAAGCTGTCCCAGATAGACGTTTAGCTGGATTTCGTCTTCTAAGAAAATCTAGCTGTGTGACTTAAATTTCTAGCTGTGTTACCTAAATATTTAGCTGTTTTAGCTAATTTTGCCATTAAGAAATTATCTAGCTAATTTATCGCGGAGGAGAAGAAGTAGCAGAAGGAGACCTGGCAAGAGGAGGCCTTGCAGGAGGAGAACTGGATCTAGCACGTAGTGATGGCTCGGCACGAGCAAATGTGGCAGGAGGAGACCTGGACATGGAAAAGTGATCAAAGTAAACAATTACTTTTATAACTAGTAGTAACTGAGCAATTCTTGAACATTATTGGATATCATTTTCTCTCCTTCATTTTTTAGTCTGAAATGTATTCATTTCTTGAAAAGTATAATAATTATTTTGTGGCGCCAATACATGCCAGTTTGCCACTGTTTTTTATAATTTTTCTGGAAAAGGAACGAATTGGAGGGATGTAAGTGGGGATGCAAAATCATGTGAGTGTAAGCATAGTGGTACAGATTAAATAGATGTTTGAATGTTCACATACACTGACAAATATGCATAAAATATCCAAAAAAAACTATTTGAAAAATTTGTTTGTAGTCATTTTTCAGGCCTCGGAAAGGAATTCTTTATCTCATTGAGTTCAATGCGTAAAAATAAAAATTCTTTCTGAGGTTCAAGTTTTGAGAAAAAATTATAAACCTATTTATTTAATAATCTCATTTATTAATTTGCTGCCGCCCCCGTGGTAGTGGCAGGCCACTCCCATATTTGTTCATTGCCAATAGAAGAGTTAAAATTCACCAAAATAAACAATATCCACGAAACTCTCAAAATTATCATTCCCTCCCCCTTGTGAAATATTTAGGCAAATTACAAAAAATGTTGACTATAAGAGACTATATAATAGCACAACACTCTTCCAAAGTTCGACTTAGATCGGACAAATTTTGTTTTGGGGTGGTATATATTTATAAAATAGAAAAGTATTGATAGTTCCTTTTTTTTGCAATAGTAACTAAGAAAAAGTTAAACTTTTTTTAATCGAATTATTGGTTCAGCTGTAGAGAATCCTGATTTACAACTACTATTTTGAAATTCATATGTATAAGGCGTGTAGGGCCTACTGGACATTCCTTAACTTCGTCTGAGGTAAGGTCCGTAACCACGCCGCTCCCTATGTTTATTTTCACTCGGGGCCTTCCTGTATTGGTGCTATATATTCCACTAAGAGTCCCACCAGTCTCCAATATTGCTAAAACGTTACCATTGGATGTTGCTAATACAATTTGTTCAGGTGTTGGAACGTTCGTAAAAACTCTTCTGGATAATTTCCGTAAAATTGGTGGATTGCGATTAAAAGTGTGTCTTCGAAATTCGAATCGCTGGGAGGGATTCATACGGGGAATAAGCCGAATAAGTCCTAGTTGGCCAAGTCCATATCCAGCATATAAAAGAGGCTCTGCAGAAGGAGACGTCGTAGAAGAAGAGCAGGCAGGAGGAGACTTGGACCTAGCACGTATTGATGGCTTGCCAGGAGAAAATGTGGCAGGAGGAGACCTGGACCTGACACGCAGAAAAGGTTCGGGCTGGGTAGGAGACTGAGTGATGCGATGACTCGGAGAATGTCGGCAACTGTCTGAGCGGGAATTATCAGGCCAATCGCTACTTGACTGTGAACTTAATTCTGGAAGAAGAAACATATGTAGGATTATTATTTTTTTTTAAGAAAATGCTCTTATGTTGGGATATCATGAATCCTTATTGTGGCAATACTCAAAAATAGGTCACTAAAAATGTGTGTAATTTCAATTTTTAAACTCCCGGCGCCCCACGTCAATGGGGCTCGAACTCAGAATTTATAAGGTTTATGTAAAAATCCTTAATGGACAGTGTTTTCCCGTATCACCGTACATCCGAATTTGAAATTTGGAAAAAATACTATTCATGGCTTGGGTAAGGCTTACATGTAAAAAGTTTCATATTTACTTTTCATTTTCCAGACATTTTTGCAAAATAAAAATTCTAAAAGGAAGATGTTTGTTCAAAAGGTCCCATCTGTTGACGTGTCCATCTGGGAGGTTACCATTTGTACACATCTTAATTTCAGCGTGTATATTTGGGAGTGCACCATCTTAACACATGCACAGATGGGACACTTTCAACTGTACACATCGGAATTCAGATGCATTCATTTGTCCAGAATAAATTCAGATTAAATTCCTACTCATTTTGGACAAACAGAGGTGAAGGTTAGGGAAAATTAGGAATTAAGATAGAATGGGAATTTCATCGAACAAATTGTTATTTGCGAAAGCTCAAAAATGGTTTCAAAACTATAAATTATATTATTATGCTTACCAATAGAATTAACTACTAAGTATGAGACAAGAGTATAAACGATTCTCATCTTTTCCAATTAGAGTGCCAAATTACAGCGCATAGAATCTATATTCTTTTGCTTCATTAGCGTGAATGTTCTTATTTCGTGAATCGTATGTGCATCAATTCTACCTTTCTGAGGTTATCTTTTTTATTTATAGATTGTGTTTGTATTTCATAAGCCGGGTTTCAGTACAAAACATACTTACCAAGTTCGTCAAAATTATCTCATAAGTTATATAAGCTTGTAAATTTCAAGTAAATTCGATTTTTACAAGCACGATCAAGCGCAGGTATCCAGCGAATACCTGCGATAAAATTCCTGTATATTTATCGTACAACTTACGTAGGCTTTATGAAAATTCGTCTCCAAAATTAATTCCAAATTTTTATCCTATACAAACAATTTTCGTGACAATTTCTTGGGGTTTTCTGAGAAAAAGAGTGGAAATAATAATAATATTCGTGTCTCCCTTTTGTGCGGCGATTCAAAGTTGCTCTGAAGACTCTCCTTCGATATCCCCACTACTGACAGGCTAAGCAAAGCATGTATATTCTCTCTCTCTCTGCGCTCTCTTACTATGCGATCTCCTCGAAACTCATGATGATTCGAGGGACTACTCACTACAAAATCTGGAAATCTTAAAACTGTGAATGAAGCAATCTGTATTGAATTATTGTATAGACTTCCAAGAAATCGTTGAGATTGCCGGAAGTTCCGAGATTTCCGACTATGCTCGCGATCAGATCTCACGTGGGATAATACAGACTCGGCTAAACTCAGAAGCTTTCGGATTCAGTCGGCTGTTCGTTAGACGCATAGGAGTTTATGTCGGAATGCTCCACACTACCTTACCTCTTCCCACACTTAGCCAATGATTCCCAAGATTTCTCTCGAATATAGGGATTGCTGAGAGATTTCCAAGAGTTCGTCCAAGAATTCTCTCAAGATTTCCCGCGCAGCAATTAAAGATTTCATAATGAGTAACCCCTCGTGATGATTCCTCACGTAGAATGTCAAAGCTAATCCATCAACGTTTCATTTCTGCCGTGCGGCCCCACTGTCACACACTGGTTTATTTTATATTTTTGAAACAGCCAACTATAACCCCAAATCATGGGTTTCTATATAAAGACTCTGATTGGCTCTGTGACGTCCTTGGTCATGGATGTTATACAAAGTCGAAACTTCACGTACACATTTTTGTTTAATAAGGAATACGGAGAAATAAAATAAGTGTGAATCCAACCATTAGAGTATCACACAAGTTGAAAAACTAGCTTTGCTATTAATTCCACATATATTAATTCCAACATTTTATTACCATCATATCCAGGGTTTTAATATTACTAATTCAGATATATAATATCTTTATTTTCGCGATATGTATACGTGATTCATTGATGATAATAATACTTTGATTGAGTTATTGATTCAGCTGTAGAGAATCCTGGTTCACAACTACTATACTAAAATTCTCATCTATTAGACGGCGAGGGCCTACTGGACATTCCGTAACTTCTTCTGGGGTCAATTTCGTAATCACGCCGCTTTCTATGTTTATTTTCACTCGGGGCCTTCCTCTACGAGCAGTATATATTCCACTAAGAGCACCAGCAGTGTCCAATATTGCAAAAACGTCACCATTAGATGTTGCTAATACAATTTGTTCTGGGATTATAATGCGCGTGAAGACATGTCTTGTTACACTCCGTACAATTGGTAAATTGGGATTTAAAGTGTATCTTCGAAATTCGAATCGCCGGGACGGATTTGTATAGGGTATAAGCCGAATAAGTCCAAGTTGTCCAAGTCCATATCCAAGTATCTGGAAAACAGGAGAGCTCCCATTAGAAGGCCTGGCAGGAGAAGACCTATGAGAAGGCGACCTGGACCTAGCACGTAGAGAAGGCTCGGACTGGGCAGGAGGCTGAGGTAAGCAAAGAGGAGAAGAAAGCCGCCAGCGATCTGGGCGAGGAGTATCAGGCCAATCTTTACCGGATTGTGAACTTAATTCTGCAAGAAGAGATAGAGGATTCATTATTTTTTCAAAGAACATACTCTCATACTAGGATATCATAAATATCTAAGATTCGACAAAGAAAACAAAGAACAAGAAGTATTTGGATAGACAGAAAAAGAGAGTATGATCGTTTGAAAACGAAAAGTGTAACCTGTCATTGAAACACAATCGGATCGTCTCTGTCTATCTCAAATGGTAGAAAGAGAGGTCCGAACGTCTTCAAGCATCGGAGCTCCACTGTAGTGGTTTATTGTGAAAAATTCGTTTTTCGTGGATGGTTAATCTAATATTTATGAAAGTAAGTGATTTCATGTCAAAGAACTTATTCGTATGTATGGTTATGGAACTGCGCGCGTGCATTATGCGTTATACGCAAAAGTGCGTGCTTCTCACTTGAATTGTTTTTTTACAAAGTTTTTCGCTTATACATACAAAGTTACGAAAAAGTGATGTGCTGTTGGATGCTGCTCTTTGCGAATTGTTTTATCAAGTGAGAGACAGAGAATCTGGACCGATGATTCAAGACAAAGCTCACGTTTTAAACGAGATGCTCAACGGCCCGCAAACGTTTTAAGTACGTAAGCAGGAAGCACATTCATTTCAAGATGTAACAGCAAACTTTCTTCCTCATTTCCATTAAATGTTTAGTTTACCCTTGTCTCCGTATTGGAAAAACCATTTTCAAAATATTATTCACAACCCAGTAAAATCCGCCGAAAATATATTTTTTTGAACTCAAAAAGTTGAAGAAATAAATAGGTATTCTTCAAGATCAAAAACCATGCTCGAAAAGCACTACTTTAACAGATCTATTAATATTCATGCTGAAGCCGGTAATTTAAAAAAAAATTTAACATCACTTATTTTCATTCGATGTGTGACAAGTTTTCAAGTGTTTGTTAATTAATTTTCAACTGTTGAATAAAATAGTATTCATTTAAAAACTTGTGTTCACTTGCAAATCATAATAAGTTATTATGTTTTGGGTTAAATTATACAGTTTATTGATTTTGATAGTCATATTTTTATCTTAATGTATTTGGGAATCATTTAAACAATTCTCATGTGTTTAAAAAATTTCCACCTCTGCTAATAGTGAGAAATTATAATTTTCTGAAATGTTAAACGAACTTTTCGCTGTAAATCTTTAAACCTTACTATTTCCTTGAATTATTGGCGAAGTAAGTGAATGTTGAGAGTGATATTTTTTTGGAAAGACGTTTGCAATTACATAAACAAGTGATAAAATTCCAATATTTGTTTTTGTAGAGAATGATTATGATGAAAAATTAACGCACGCGACGAATCTCGCCTTTTAGGCTTCGCAAAAATTTCCATTCTACGCGTATGAATTTTTTATGATTACTTAGCCATCACGTAATATTTACTCGTGTCCTTGACTCCGATTTCAAGAGTATAATCTGTTTTGGATCAATTTTTTTTTCTTTTGTAGAAGCAATTTACTAGATTGCGCGCTGAGTTGAACACAAAATTTTGAAACGATGATTTTTCTCGAAATACCTTGGATTTTACAGCCATGTATTTTTTGTTATCCAATAAAATAACTTTAGTATACGCGGATTCAACTCCAGCATCAAAACCTTTAAAAAGTTGTTATTTAAATGTCGTAGAATTAGTTTCTGCACAGATATCTAAAAACAATTTCTTTACTGCGGTATCATTTATTTTTAGCTAAAATATAATATGTGGGCGCCTGCATGAAAAGGGTCCTTATGGGCCTTATGGGCCTACAAAAAAAAATTAAGAATCCAGCATCTTTACACGTGCGCAGATGAGACTCGTTCAACGGTGCACATCGGTACCAGACTTGCGTGGTTGTCCGCCAGAATTCAGATCAAATTCATACTTATTTTGAACAAACACAAATTGACTTTGGAAAAAAATTTAATTAATTCGGACGAATTAATATTTGCAGAAAACCAACAAATATTGTGAAATATATATATTATATTAATATACTTACCAATAGAATTAACCACCAAGTATAAAACCAGTGTGTAAACGATTCTCATCTTTTTCATTTAGAGAAAACACTGTAGTTAACAGTGGGAATAAAGTGTATTCTTTTGCTTCTTTAGAGTAAATATTCTTATTTCGCGGATAATATAAGCCTCGAGTTTATCTTTCTAAGATTATGTTTTATATTTAGAGATGGTATTTATATTTTATCTTATTTTTGTACAACTTAAAATAATTTTTTGTGGGTTAAAGTAAGGAAATTTTTTGTATGATGTTGTAAACAAATTAATGAACAAAAGTAATTTTTTCGTGATTTGCAACCATTTGCTATTTTAAATGCTAACTTTTGAAAAAGTACATTCGTTATTGTTGGTTATCAAAAAATACTATTGTCAAATATTCATTTTATTGAAAAAAGAGGGACCTAGTTTCTTTTAAAAAGAGAATTACCCATCATTGAGAGAAGTTTTATATTTTTCGAAATCGCATTATTGGTTTAGCTGTAGAGAATCCTGGTTTACAACTACTGTACGAAAACGCGAATTTATTCCGCGGTGAGGGCCCACTGGACATTCCATAGCTTCGTCTCGTGTCATATTCGTAATCACGCCGCTTCCTATGTTCATTTTCACTCGGGGCCTTCCTCTACGGGTACCATATATTCCACTCAGGGTACCACTAGTCTCTAATATTGCCAAAACGTCACCATTAGATGTTGTTAATACAATTTGTTCTGAGATTGCCATGTGCGCATAGACATGGCCTGCTACTAGTCGTCGAAGTGGTAACCTGAGATCAAAAGTGTATCTTCGAAATTCGAATCGCTTGAACGAATTCCTAAAAGGAATAAGACGAATGAGTCCAAGTTGTCCAAGTCCATATCCAGCATATAGAGGAGGAGACGTGGCAAGAGGAGACCTCGACCTAGCGTGTGAAGGAGGCTCGGCAGGGGGAAGCGTGCCAGGAGGAGACCTGGCAGGAGGAGGCCTGCCAGAAGGAGACCTGGACCTAGCACGTAGCGGAGGCTCGGCTAAAGTAAGCGTGGCAGGAGGGTGCCTGGCAGGAGGCGATCTGGTCCTCGCACGTAGTTGAGGCTCGGTAGAAGGATACGTGGCAGAAGGAGGCCTGGCAGGAGAAGACCTGGACCTACCACGTAGTGGAGGCTCGGCTAAAGGAAACGTGGCAGTAGGGGGCCTATCAGGAGGAGGCTTGGCAGGAGGCGATCTGGACCTTGCACGTAGTGGAGGGTCGGTAAAAGGATAGGTGGCAGAAGGAGGCCTCGCAAGAGAAGCCCAGGCAAGAGGAGACCTGGACCTGACACGTAGGAATGGCTGAGGTATGCGACGAGAAGTAGAAGGTCGGTCACTACTATTATCAGGCTCATTGCTACTTGACTGCAAACTTAAATCTGCAAGGAGAAATAGAGGATTAATTATTTCACAAAAAAAACATACTCTCATGTTGGGATATCATGAATCCCCTTTGCGGTAAGACATTAAAAGGGTACACTGAGAATTGTGTACAATTTTGATTTTTAAACTGCCGGGACCCCAGGCCAATGAGTTTCAAATCCGGAATTTATGAGGTTAATGTAAAAATCTGTTATGGCCCGTGATCTCCCGTGTCACCATACATCTGTAAATATCATATAGAGAGTCATTTTCACCATTAGCTGATGTAACATTGAACACTTTAACAGTTGTTGAGTGTTAGAAGAATCTATAAATAAAATAATCGAAAGACGATAATCATAGAGAGAAAACAAAACATTTTATTGATCTCTGTTAATATAAGAATGAAACTTTTATGTAAACGGAAGGAAGAACGACCAATTAGGAGCTTGGACATCGTCTCATGGCAGCGATTGGTTATTGAAGTCACGCGCGTTAATTTAAAATTTTAGCGAAGCACTCACTTCTCTGAATTATTTTGAAATTACTAAGAAATGAGATACCTGAAAATTTTTAAAAATTTCTCGTTTCGATCCCTTCTTTAAAATTAGGCTAATAAATGAAAATACATATTTAAAAAAATCATGCAACTTAATATTATATTTTTTTAAAAAGCACTTTGCTTTCAAAACTAAGAAAGAAGGAAACAAATTCAATTTTAAGCTAAAAAACATTTTAAATAACTGAAAAATTTGAAAAGACTCGGCTTTCGTGTTCTCTACAATTAGGTAAATAAATAATATAATTGATATTCTAAAAACGAAAAAAACAAACAAAAAGGTCCAAAATTTTGAAAACTCCAATTTTTTAAAACAATTTATAATTATTTGCCTGCGCCTTTTCATACGATAAGCAGAAAAAATACTTAAATAAAATTCATTATTTATCTTTATTCATGAATGTGAAATATTTATTATTTCGAAGAACGATTATGATAATAAATTGACGCACGCGACGAATCTTGTAGTTTTATCTTAGCAGAAATTTCCATTCCGTTGTTAAACATTATATATGATTACTCAGCCATGACGTGATACTTATTTGTATCATTGATAGAGATTTAAATAGTATGATGTTCTTTAAATTTTATGAACTTAAAAAAATTTCATGAATAATTTACTACATTTAGCGATTTCGAAACGATGATTTGTGCTGCAAAAACCTTGGACTTTGAAGTCACATATTTTTTAATCGTACAATAGAATAACTTCAACGTGGGCGGATTCAACACAAAAGACAAATGTGACAATTATTTTAAATGAGACGTGCCCATCTAAAAGGGTATTGGTTGAGATAGAATGTCGACTAAATTAGACGAATTTTTATTTGCGGAAAGCTTACAAGTGTTTTTTTTTCACTATATATTATATTATTATACTTACCAATAGGGCTAACCGCCAAGTATAAAACCAGAGTATGAACGATTTTCATATTTTAAAATTATAGAAAAAACTATAGTTAACAGGGCAAATCATGTGTATTCTTCAGCTTCATTAGAGTAAATGTTCTTATTTCATGGATTGTATGAGTCTCAATGTTATCCTTCTGAAATTATCTTTTATGTCTAGAGATTGTATTCGTATTACGTAAGCCAGTTTCAAGTAAAAAAATACGTATTTACAAAGTTCGTTAAAATTAATGTCACAATTTATATATAATTGCTTTTTGGCTCTCAAATCTGAAAATCGACAAGTTGAAATAATTGAAAATTAAAATGAAACGTTTTTTCCACGTAATAAAAATTTTGTTGATTTTTAAATTATATATTTTTTAGCCAGCTTTGAAAGTTATTTCAAACGCCTCAGAAATTCTGAATGACCAAATAAAGATACACCGGAGAAAGAGTTAAGGAAGTAAAAGGATAGAAAATAGATAGAGCCAAACTCGGACATAGTGCGCCCGGATATAGCCCTTCCGAGAATTGACGCCGCGCTGCGGGTATGAATGAGAGCAGCTGCGGGGGGATGCGCGGTGTTGATTCGAGTGTGACAAAACAGGATCGTTGCGGTAAGGCGCTATACACCAACGGCCTACCCGTGTTACTGCGTCTCATGACGTTGCCTCAGTTCACTCGAAGCGGGAAGCACATACATAGCGAATAAGCACGATGGCGATCTCGCGTCGACCAGCTGAGGGTCTCTGATGCCATAAGACAACTGAATGAATGAAAAAGAGCAGTGAATATCAATTCATTTTAATCAAAAATGTTATACTATGTACGTTTTACAATAAATTATTTACTGTATGATTTCTTGTTAATTTTTCATTAAAATTCCTTCCAAATTGGTCGTGCTGTCGTAGCTACCTAATAGGCTGTATGATTGGACAAAGAAGAAAAAGTATTGGATAGACAAAGAGAGATTATGAAGGTTTCGAAACGAAAAGTAAGACCTGTCATTGAAACACAATCGGATCGTCTCTGTCTATCTCACATGGTAGGCAGAGAGGTCCGATCTACTTCAAGCATCGGAGTCACACTGTAATGTTATATAACCCCAACTATCAAGTGTTGACGTTGAGAATTGTAAAAACTGTAATCTAATATTTTTAAAAGTAAGTGATTTTCTGTTAAATAACTTTTTCGTTTGTCTGCTTATGAAACTGCGTTATGCGCATTATGCGCTGTACGCAAAAGTGCGTACTTTCCACTGGAAGTGTTTTTCGAGATGGTTTGGTTACTTAATAAATTAATTTATGGCGTGTTTTAATGAATATAATGGACTAAAAAGAAATCGTATCACAAGAAAGTGAGACGAAAAATATTTAAACTTTGTTGTTAAGTAACAAATTTTGGTATAGTCGGAGTAAAATATCTGCAGTTATTAGGTACATCTCGAAAACTGGTGGTCATTTATAGAAAAATCTAAAAAATTAAAACTAGAATATATATTTCATTAAAGTAATTTTTATTTTTGAAACAGCCAACTATAAACCCGATTCGGATCATATACAAAGTCGAAACTTGAGGCACAAATTTTTGCTTGATAAGGAATACGGAGAAATGAAATAAGTTTGAATCCAACCATTAAAATATCACACAAGTTGAAAAACTAGCTTTGCTATTAATTCCACATATTTTAATTCCAAATAGGTCCTTCAAATGTATCTACTTGTAAGGCCAACTACTAAATAGTTATAAATTTCAAACCTCCGTCAAAATTATTCAATTATTTCATTAGCATCATAATCAGAGTTCTAATATTCCTAATTCAGCTATATAATATCTTTGTTTTCTGGAAATCTGGAAGTTTGATCAATTTCGTCGGTTCGTTTCTGACAATATTTGTAGCTACATCAAGAATATATATGGCTGGTTTACCTTTTTTTTCGTGAGCTACTAGGTAACAATTTTACATTTTTTTAATTAAATTATTGGTTTATCTGTAGAGAATCCTGGTTTTCCACTACTATACTAAAATATAAATTCATTAGGCGGCGAGGGCCTACTGGACATTCCTTAATTTCATCTGGGGTCAGGTTCGTAAGCACGCCGCTTCCTATGTTTATTTTCACCCGCGGTCTTCCTCTACGGGTAGTATATATTCCACTAAGAATACCACTAGTGTCCAATATTGCAAAAATGTCACCATTAGATGCTGCTAATACAATTTGTTCTGGAGTTATCATCTGCGTGTAGACATTTCTTGTTACTGTCCGTATAATTGGTAAATTTGGATGAAAATTGTATCTTCGAAATTCGAATCGCCGGGACGGATTCGCATGTGGGATGAGCCGAATAAGACCAAGTTGTCCAATACCGTATCCAGCATATGCAGAAGGCATCACAGGTGGAGACGTGGCAGGAGGAGACATGATAGGAGAAGGCCTGACAGAAGGAGGCTTGGCAGAAGGAGGCTTGGCAGTAGGAGGCTTGGCAGGAGGAGGCCTGGCAGGAGGAGACATGACAGGAGAAGGCCTGACAGAAGGAGGCTTGACAGTGGGAGGCCTGGCAGGAGGAGAAATGACATAGTCTGCCAACAAGCCGGGCGAGGAGCATCAAGCCATTCTCTAGTAGACTGTGAACTTAATTCTGTAAGGAAAAATAGAGGAGTTTTTTTTAAAGAACGTACTCTTATGTTAGGATATCATGAATACCTTTTACAGCAACACTTTCAAAGGGCGCACTGTAAATTATCTGTAATTTCGATTTTAGACCTCCCGGTTCCCCACGCCAATGGGGCTACAGATATTGCCCGAGCGTAGATGAAGCTTTACCTCTAAAATTTTTTATATGTTCTCTTCAATTTTCCGTTATTTATGTGAAATAATAAATTATTGATAATTGAAAAGACAAGAAATAATTACAATATAACGACATAAATAACAAATAATATAGTTAAAATAAACGCAGGTTCTAGTTGTTTGGTCTTACGATCAAATTTAATAAAAAGATAAGGATTATTCCAATTGGGAATTAAATTTTCATTTTATCTTTTCAGAATTGACATATCTATATAATTCAGGGTGTTATTATTTTCTAATTCAAAAATGAATTGTAAAGATTTTTCTGTACTGTTGAATGTATTCATCAATTTTGGAATTTTATCAGTAGGAGCTATTGTAAAAAATTTTACTCTGAATGATCCTTGTCTTTTTATTCAATTTTATCGTAAGACCAAAATAATAGAATTTACGTTCCTATTGAAGATAACTATTCAAATAGATCGGAGAAAGAATTGCATTTCAAATTCTTGAGAAGTTTTTTTATTTTTTAAGATAATTAACGAATGTTGAGAGTAACGTATTCCTCTAGAGATATCTGAAAATTATTCAAACAATCTCTATTTATTTAAATTATTGAATGGTAGAAGTGAATTTTTTTCAGAAAGACTGTTTGGGAATATTTTAATAAGTCTCATTTGTTTAAACAAAGTTTATCTCTGTGAATCTCTAAAAATTACTATCTCGCCTTTTAAGTTTCGCAGAAATTTCCATTCCACGTGTATGAATTTTTTATGATTACTCAGCAATCTCGTAATATTCGTCCATGTCTTTGATCTTGATTTAAAGAGCATAATCTGCTTTGGATTTTTTTTTCTTTCGTAGAAATAATTTACTAGATTTGGCGATGAGTTGAACACAAGATTTTGAAACGATAGTTTTCTTCGGAAAAACATTAATGAATAATATTAGAATAATAATATTAAATAATCTTTTTGTTAATTTCGGGAAGCCAACAAATTGAGGGGATCGATCACCAAAAATAACAGATAAAATTTCAAGCACTATAAAAAAGACACTCCAATTTTCGGTACCGTATGTGCACATGGTTACGTAAGTTGGGAATTTGATTAATTTATGTGAGACGTACACATAGACTGAAAAAAAAATTTATTAAGTCGGACAAATTGTTATTTGCGGAAAGTATAAATTTTTTTTCAAAAATACATATTGCATTATTATACTTACCCAAAGAATTAACCACCAAGTATAAAACCAGAATGTATACGATCCTCATCTTTTCCAATGAGAGAAAAAATATAATTAACAGTAAAAATAATGTATATTCTTTTGCTTCATTCGAGTGATTCGAGTTTTATTGTTCTTATCTCGTGGATAATATGGGCTTTCATTTTATTTTTCTCGAATCACCTTTTATATTCCGAGAACGTATTTGTATTTCATAAGCCAGCTTCAAGGAAAAAAAAATTATTTACTAAGTTTGTTCAAATTAATGTCTCAATTTGTCTATCTGGATACCCAAGAGTATCGCAATGGGGGAAAATGTGCCTTTTATAGAAAATTTTTTTGTACAGTTCAAAATACTTTTTTGTGGATTAAAGTAAGAAAAACTTTTTTATAATGTTATCATGAAATTAGAAAACAAAAGCTATTTTGCGGTAATTCGCAATCCTTATAATTATTGTTAAATTATTGTTAAATTAAACCATATCTTTTTGTTAAACATAAACTTGTCTGAAGAATCTGAAAAAAATTAGAATTGCCGAAGGCTAACCAGAATGTCGATTAATTTTTCACTAATTTTCTATCTGCAATTGTATCGTTGTAAAAAATACTATTTAAATAATCCTCATAAACATTATTTCATAATGGCGCTAAATAAGGATAGAACTTGTGACTGAAAAAATATAATTTTTTATAACTATTTAACCAATACTTTTTTTGTTGAAGACTTATACTGTTAATGATTTTGCTTTTTTGTTAACATTTATTTTTGCGGGTTATTTTCTCTTAAACTTAAATATTTCTTTTAATATTCGTGTTTTTTTTTTGGTTGGAAATTCATTATTTTGGTTGAAAATTGATCTCTTTGGTTAAGAATTTACGTTTTGTATTCGGAAATATAGCTATTTGGTTGAAAATTCGTCTTTTATTGCTTTTATTCAACTGCTTTTGACTTAAAATTAAAACGTGTTCTGATTAAAATATTAATGACTTGATTTTCCTTCAAATCATTTTTTTGGTTGATGATTTATCCCTTCTTTTATTGGGCGTATACGTTTTAAAAAATACCTGACCTTCAGAAAGGAAGGACAAAATAATTTGACTTTTATCATCGAAGGACACTTTTTAAATTGTTTAGGCCAGAAAGAAAGTTTAGGTTTTTTCCTCCATGTTTAAAAAGTTAACTTTTATTAATCTCAATACTTTCTGAGAGGAAATAACACAAGCCATTTTTTGAGCCCAAAAGAGGTTTGAAAAAGCGTCCTTCCATGAAAAAAGGGCGTTAAAACCCCTATCGAAACTATACTGAACAAAATTTGTTTCTCGCCGTTAGGAGAGCTGAAAATCACCAAAGTACACAATATCTACGAAAATTTTCGTTCAACTTAGATTTTTTTGCAGTAGTAAATAAGGAAAAGTTACATTTTTAATCGGTAACGATAACGATACCTAGTACCTTTTAAAAAGTAACTTACCTATCACTGACTCTTGGGTCATCTTCGTAATTATGCCGCTTCATATGTTTATTTTCACTCGGAGCCTTACTGTACGGGTACCTTATATTCCACTAAGGGCACCACTACTTTCCAATATTGTAAAAATGTCACCATTAGATGCTGCTAATACAATTTGTTCTGGAATTATAATGTGCGTGTAGACATTTCTTGTGGCAGGAGGAGACATGACAGGAGAAGGCATGCCAGGAGGAGACTTGGTAGGAGGAGGCCTGGCAGGAGGAGACCTGGAACCAGCACGTAGAGGTGGCTCGACAGGAGACCGAAGTATAAGTTGCCATGTTTGTAAAGACATGTCCTGCTACCAGCCTTCGAAGTGGTGAATTGGGATCAAAAGTGTATTTTCGAAGTTCGAATCGCTTGCACGGATTCTTAGAAGAAATAATAATAATAATAATAATAACAGATCTTTATTATAAACCCAGTCTACATAAAATTGAATACACAAAAGCAGATGAACAATAGGAACATAAAAGGCAGAGGTTCAGCTCGAGCTGCTTTCCAACCTATCCTTAATAAGCCGAATCAATCCAAGTAGTCCAAGTCCATATCCAGTATATTCAAAAGGCCTGGCAGGAAGATACGTGGCAGCAGAAGACCTAGCAGGGGGAGACTTAGATCTGGGACGTAGTGAAGGCTCGTGCTGGGCAGAAGACTGAGGTATGCCACGAGAAGGAGAAGGTCGGCAACTACCCAAACGGGAACTTTAAGACCAATCGCAACTTGACTGTGAACTTAATTCTACAATAAGAATTAGCGGATTAATTTTTCTTTAAGAACATACACTTATGTTGGAATATCATGAATCCCTGTTGTGGCAGTAGATCAAAAGGGGAAACTGAAAATTGTGTGTAATTTCAATTTTTAAACTCCTGGGGCTTCACGCCAATGGGGCTCAAGCCCGAAGTTTGTAATGTTCATGTAAAAATTCCTTATGACTAGTGTTCTTCGGTGTCACCATGCATCAAAATCTAAAATTTGGTATAAAGACATACTCGTCATGGCTTGAGGAAGGTTTGCCTGTAAAAAATTTTATATTTGCTCTTTAGTTTTCAGATATTTTTTCAAAATAAAAATTCTGAGAGGAGGATGTGTATCAGAGGTTTTATTCAAGAAACATATTTCACTCTTCATTTTTAAGAACCTGCGCCCACAAAAAAACGTTGCCCATTTTTCACGGTTTTTTCATGGTTTTTTGGAGTTAAAAAAAAACGAAGAATGATACGATTAATTCAAGAGAGTTTATAGGCACTAAAAATATCCAAATCACGAATCCGAAGTCAGAATTGCAGTAAAGCCCCGCTATAACCAAAATTTCAAAAAAGAAAATGAAATATCGAACACTGGTTTTCTTTTATCTTTTCACGCCTTGGACTTTCCGATGTTGTTTATAGTGATTCCTTATCTGCAAATGGCACTGAGTTGTTCAAAATAATTTTCCAAGCTATCTGAAAAGAAATAATCAAAGAAGAAATTCTAAATTCCGTGTCTTATTTTAATTTTCTGACCTGCTCTTCTAAAGTTTTTCATTTTTCAGTATGAAGTTCGGGAGTATTCGAAGTATTTTTTAGGAACTGTATACTGCTATAGAGTTTTTCGTAAGACTAATCCTTTTTCTAGCTCGATCAGGGCTAATAGTGCGGAAAATTTCGTAATATTAGCTTCAGCGCCGGTTATTTTAACGGAAAATTTCGTATTACCAGTCAGTGATTTATTTTTAAAACTAGCAATAAAAAATGGAATTAAAACAATTTGTTTTATCAAAACTTCCTTTTCTCATTATTAAGCTTATATTTTATGAGGGTTATAACAGAATTCTAATTTGAAAACTGCCTGATATCCCCTGACCATTTTTAAATTCCCATGCATACTTACTTACCCACACAAAAAATTTGATCAATCAGTCAAGTATCATAAGAACAAATCAATAAAACTAAAATGTATTTGATTAAAGTAATTTTTATTTTTAAGACATCCAACTGGGACCCCGATACATGGATTTATATATTTTCAAATTACCAATGTGACGTCATCTGTTTCATATGCCATACAAAGTCAAAATTTCACGTTTAAATTTGTGGTTTGTGAGAAATACGGAGAAATAAAATAAGTTTGAATCAAAGTTTTAAAATACTACCAAAGTTTAAAAACTAGTTCTGATATTATTTTCATTAATTTGAATTCTAAATAGGCCTTTGTAATTGTTTGAATTCTAATGTAAACTGTTAAATTAATTATTAGGCCTGTTTCAAAATTAATCCTATATTTCATTAGTCGTATTCAAAGTTCCAAATCATTTTTTTAAATTGAATTATTGGTTTAGCTGTAGAGAATCCTGGTTTCCAACTACTATTCTAAAACTCACATCTATCAGACGGTGAGGGCCTACTGGACATTCCCTAACTTCGTCTGGGTTCATTTTCGCAATCACGCCGCTTCCTATGTTTACTTTCACCCTGGGCCTTGCTTTACGGATAGCATATATTCCACTAAGAGCACCACCAGTCTCCAATATTGCAAAAACATCACCGTTAGATGTTGTTAATACAATTTGTTCTGCCGTTCGAATGTGCGAAAAGACTTGTCTTGCTACTAGCCGTAGAAGTGGTGAGTCGGGATTAAAAGTGTATCTTCGAAATTGAAATCGCTTGAATGGATTTGTATAAGGAATAAGCCGAATGAGTCCAAGTTGTCCAAGACCGTATCCAGCGTATGCAATATTCAATCGCATGGCAGGAGGAGACGTGGCAGGAGTAGATGTGGCAGGAGGAGCTGTGGCAGGAGGAGCTGTGGCAGGAGGAGATGTGGCAGGAGGAGACCTGTCAGTAGGAGACCTGGACCTAGCACGTAGAGGTGGCTCGACAGAAGACAGATTATCAGGCCTATCGCTGCCGGACTGTGAACTTAATTCTGCAAGAAGAAATAGAGTAATAATTTTTTTCAGAAAACATACTCTTATGTTAGGATATGGTAAATCCCTTTTGTGGCAAAACTTTAAAAGGGGACACTAAAAATTGTGTGTAATATTAATTTTCAAATTCCCGGTGCCCTAGGCCAATAGGGCTCAAACTCGGAGTTTATAAGGTTTATGTAAAAATTCTTTGTGTCCAGTATTCTCCTATGTAACAATACATCCAAATCTGAAATTTGGTTTAAATATTCTTCGTGATTTGTGAGAGGTTTAGCTGTGAAAAATTGTATATTTTCACTTCACTTCTTCGATATTTATGCAAAATAATAATTCTTCAAAGAGGATGTGGATGAGAATATTTGTTCAAGAACTATATTACAATCTTCATTTTTAAGAACCTGCGCACATCTGCGCACTTAAGTCTTCCCTCTGCATTAACGCACGCGCCGAATCTCGCTTCTTTTAGCTTCGCAGAAATTTCCATTCCATGAGTAAATATTATTTATGATTACCCAGCAATCACGTAATATTTATTCATGTACTTGGTCCAGATTCGAAGATTGTGATCTGCTCTTGATTTTATGAATTTGAAACATTTTCACGAAGAATTTATTACGTTTGGCTATAAGTTTCGGCACTGATATTCCAAAAAATTTTCTTTACGACGGAATCATTAATTTTCTGCTAAGAAATAACATCCTATTACAACAGATTAGCTCTCAAAAACTATTGTCATTGTTTTAAACAATTTTTAGAAATAATTATAAATACACGCATATTGCAGTTTGGAACAAAGCACATCTATCTTTTCTCCAGAGTAATTTCTTTTCATCTAAAGAATAATGTCATAAAACTATGGATTGCTATTTGACAACATATGTATCGTTGCTTTTAAAAATTCCTATAAAGAAATTCACAGATTTCCATGTTTCATTGAGTAATAATATTATTCTTGAAATCAAAACAAATAACTGTCTAGAAAATAAAAATTACATATGATCAGAAAATTTTCATTTTTAATAATAATTGTTGATAACAATCACAAGCGTGTTCTGAAGAGGAGAAGCAATAATTCCACAGAAGAAAATTGTCAATGTTCAAAAACGCGAGAAAAGTCAAATTTGTTGTTAAGATTGTTTAGAACAGTTTATAACAATAAAAATTGTTGTATTTTACTTTCGGGGTGAGTTAAATTAATAATATTACAAAACTAATAACGAAATCGACATATTACATTCAAACGCCGAAAATGTAGCAGATGCCAGTTTTATCCATCAATTTGTTTATGGCAATTAAAGAAACAAAGGAAATCAATCTATAATGAAAATTGATATTCTTCTGAAGTAAATATATTAATTGCACACTAACTGTTTTTATAAATATTTGTTTGATATATTTGAGACTTACTTACCAATGGAATTAATCAGCCAGTATGAAACCAGAATATAAACGATCCTCATCTTTTTCAATCAGAGTAAAAACCATAACTAGTAGCGTAAATTATGTGTATTCTTTTGCTTTATTAGAGTCAACGTTTTTATCTCGTGAACAATATAAGCCTCGATGTTATCATTCTGAGCTAATTTTGTTTATATTTATAGATTGTACTTGTATTTCATAAGCCTATTTCAATTGGAAAAAATTACTTAATACAGTCTTGAAAACTAATGTCACAATTCATATAATGAAAATTATTATAGTTTCCACCAGTAGCGGACTAGAAACCCAAGGGTATGAAAATAGGAAATGCAAAGAGAAATGCAAAACAGCAATTTTGTGTAAAAACTTTAAAATTTAACTTTAAAATTGTAAAAAAATACCAAAAATTTGAATTGAATGATTCTGGGGGGGGGGGGGGGGGGGGGGGGGGGGGGGGGGGGGGGG
>CAKNYM010052530.1:573356-587589 GCA_932195095.1 Andricus curvator
CCCCCCCCCTTCAAGATTTATGAGCTTCAAAAAAATATTTAATAAATTTTCATTTTGAAATCGATTGATATTCAAAAAAATTTTCAACTGAAATCCAATAATTATTTATTGGAAGTACCAATTTTTGGTATAAAACAAATAAAACAGAATAAAATTGTTTACAAAAATCGTGAATTTAATGATTTTGACCCCATAAAATATATGAGCTTCAAAAAAAAATCACCTAATTTTCATTTTGAAATCGATTGATATTCAAAAATTTTAATCTGCTTTAAAATCCAATCATTATTTATTAAAAGTACCAATTTCTGGTATAGAATGCCAACAAAATCAAGAATTTGAGAAAAAATTTATTTTGAAATCGATTGATATTCAAGAATTCTACACTGAAAAAACTGGGGGTTCACTAATGTTGCGGCTCAAATAAAAGTTGGTATCCTTTCGAACTTGAGCTCCAATAGATACCTGCAGAGACCCAAAAGGGTTCGTTTAGAGCGCACTTGAAAAGAACAACATAAAGGCGCATTCACAAACCAACCGCTTGCAAATTCGGGTTGGTAATTTCGCGATTTACAGAATATGTCGGTAAAGCAAACAAAAACGATATTATTATTTATTATGCGTACAATTTTCGGAAAAAGCAGACTGTTTACCCTTCTAGAAATAATTAATTGAAAACAATTCAGAATGATAGGAAGAAATTTGAATTATTTCTATCAATCGTTCCCAATAGGACCAATGCGTACTAGGATTTTGAGGTTATGAAGTGGCAATTTGATGGCAGCACTTTCGTCTCGCGGGAATTATTCGAAAACGTTTATTTACTTTTTTTTCGATGCAACACATTTTAAACAATATGTTCATGAAAAAAATTAAATAAATATTTTGTAACAATTTCCGCAAGCTGAGAGAGCTGTCATCAACAAATTCGCCAATGAAGTGAAGTTTTTTCATCCAATTATTGATTTCATTGTCTATAATTGTGTATAAAAAAATGTAATTTATTAAATAAATTACATAAAATATTTTAGGTAATTATTTTTTTTTAAATGAAAATGTAACTATTATTCCAGTTGAATATTCCATAATTATAGTTGGAAATTCATCTTTTTTTTTAACTTTCTTTTCTTTTTGCCTATGAATTTATTTATTCAATTTTTGGTAGAAAAATTATCTTTTTTAGTTGGAGATTCGTCTTTTGGTAGAAATTCATCTTCTTGGTCCAAAATTCAATTATTCTAGTTAAAGATTCATCATTGCAGTAAAAAAATTCATCTGCCTGGTTTAAAATTCAACTATTTCAGTTAAATATTTAGACTTTTATTTGAAAATTCATCACTTCGTTTGTTTGGTTAAACATTGATTTCTTTAACTTAAAATATAATTATTTAAGTTTTGGTTGACAATTGATCTTTTTTAGTAAAAATTAATTTTTTTCTCTGAAAATTCAACTATTTTAGTTGAATATTCATTGTTTTAATTGAAAACTCTTATGTTTGGTTTAAAATTAATTTTTTTTTCACTAAAAACGTGTCTATTCCATTTTTGGTTGAAAATGATTCTTGTTTTAGTTCAAAATTCAACTATTTGGTTGAAAATTTGTCTCCTTTAATAAAAAATTCGACTATTTTGTTAAAAATTCATGTATTTTGTTGAAAAATTGTATTTTTTGTACAAAATAATTCTTTTTATTTGAAAATTAATCTTCTGGTTTAAAAATTCATCTTTTTGGTCGAAAATTCAAGTGTTCCAGTTAAATATTCATAATTTTAGCTGAAAATTGATTTTTTATTTTGTTTAAAATTCAACTATTCAGTTGAAGATTCATAATTTTATTTGAAAATTCATCACTTTGGTTGAAAAGTTTAACCATTTCATTTTTTTGTGAAAAATTGATATTTTTAGTGGAAAATTCAAGTATTTTTTGAAAATTCATTTATTTTGCAATATTTTGTTCTGTTGTGTCAAAGGATGTTCAGAGTGAACGTCATGAATTAAAATAAATGTTTGCGTTTACGGCAAATATGAATATGTTACTTTTAGTTGACCGGGAAAATTGAAAAACTTGACCGGGAAAAACCGGGAAATAACCGGGAATTTGAAATTGTCCGCCGAATCGCCACCCTGAAGATGTATGTGCTTTGGGAAGGAAAACCATTTGTTGTGATGATTCCTGCATGTATTTAATACAATTTTGAACTATTGCACCTGTAAATATCACAATTTTTAATGTTTAAATTTAAAAATAGTTCAATCTGTAACAGTTTTTAAATAGTTCAATCTACAAGTCCATTTCTGTCAATTATCGTGTTTTTCGCTGTATATGATGTTTTTGAAATTATCAAATGTGTAAATTAATTTTTTATGATAAATCATCAGTTTACAATCAAAGAAATTAATTTTCAGATCACAAAGTAGACTTTTAGAGTAAAAGGTAAATTAATTCTTTGATTTTACTCTTTACAAATGAATTATTGATTTTAAATTCAAAAGAAGGAAGACTTTTCTTCACAAATGTCAATTCTGAATAATTCATAATATTTTTTGTACTTTAAAATTATTAAACAATAATTATAATAATAATATTATAATAATTATGTTGTAAAAAATTGATTTGCATATTTTATCATTTCAAATAAGCGCGCGATCAACATGCAGTGAGGCTGCTGGTGCGACGCATGCGCATTAAGACTTTAGAAAAATTCGTTTCTCTACAGTCAAATTGGTTATCTATTTTTACATTTTATGTTAAAATTATAAAGCAAAGGAAATATTGTTTTTGCAACGACCCTACAGCACTTCTAATAATATATATTTGTACTTTTAAAAAGTGACATGACGAAAAGTTTCTTGCATATGAATAAGCCTTTATGTTTACAAGCTTGTTACATAACCTGCAAATTACATCTATCAAGTCATTATATCTATTTTAATTAAGGTAATATTTTGTACCTTTATTGTCTTCATGGAGTTATGTCCATCAGAGTTTGATTACATGTGTGCTTTCAGGTAAAAATTGTATTAATAATTAAACAAAATGTCTAAGTGGGCAAAGCGAAAAATAGGTTCTCTAGAAATAGGCTCATTTACAATTGGGATCCTTTAGAACCCCAAGTGAGGTATCATTTAGAGCTCATTTATCGTTTTGGGTTCCTTTTTAGCAAGTGGGGTTCATTTTTGTTGCAGCTCCTTTGGAACCAAAAATGGGTTCTAATGGAAACCCCAGTTTTTTCTGTGTAGTTTTCTTTGAAATTTAATGACTATTTCGTGAAAAGTTACTACTTTTCGGGATAAATGATATAGTTGATAAATATGAAAAATAATATGGTTTGTTTAACATATTTGACACTATTTGTAATCTCTGAAGTGAGTACGAGGCCTGCATACATGTCCCAGGAGTAGAGAAATGATAATCTATAAGTTAATTGAGAGTATTGTTTTTATAAATGAAGCATCAATTGTTTTACGAGGCGTTGACAGATCAGGCGAGTTCCACCGCACAATTGTCTAAAGTTTTATCGCCATCGTAATATGCAAGAACTTTCTTTCTCTTTCACAGAAACACGTTAGGCATCTCGACGAATGTAATTGTAGCATTGCTTACTAATTATACTCTTTGAGCTTCCCATGATTTTACAGTAATCTGCATTCGTAGTTTTCTGGTTACTTTTTTATCATTAGATATTCTTAATTTAATCTTCTTTACATATACATATGCACTAGTCTATTTGCTCCCATTAGTAATCATAGCGCTTACCAGTATCAATCAATACTTCTTCTTGTAAGCATACACACTGTAAAATGCGATGACTGTAAAATGTGATGATTAACAAACAAATATCACATTCCTACAGTCTTCTGACAAAGAATCTCCTAAGTACATTGTCCCATCGTTCATGCAGAATGTTGATTGTTCTACAATTATCAAGATAGTTCATACTGACGTTGCAGCTGAAAAAACAGTATATCTATGAAATCTACTTGAGTCATTGCTATCTCAGTTCAGCCAATTCTGACTATAGTCTATCCCAGAATTTGATTTAATAATAATATAACAGGATAAAATGACAATGGTATCAGAGGTATTTGGTTTCAAAGCATGGATGCATGTGTTTAGCTCTCCATACACCCTGATTAGGTATTTGTGTATTTTGAAATCCTTAAACCGCTTCAGCAGTATTATCAATATTTCTCAAAATTTCCTTCATAGTATTTATAAAATATCTCATAATGTTCACCTAAATAATTTTCATTACAAATCTGAGCTTGAGTAGAACCTTTCTCTTTGATACTTGTACTCTTTTAACTAGACCTGAATGGGCAACATGTATAATGGAAAAAGATTATATGCAAATAATCTTCAGCTTTTTCTGATGATGGAGAAGAAGAAATGCATTTCAAACATTTGCGAATATGCTCTTTTATTTTTTCACCTTGTGTTGGAAAGCAGTGAGTTCTATTAATGTAGTCTCTTATCATTAAAGGACTCAAATAACCGATTTTATCATGGTACTAATATCGTGTAGTTTCTCATGCTCACCGGAACATAGAAGAGTTCTGTCTTGACGTTTCGCTAACATATCACGTATTCCAACTATTTTTGTATCCCAATTTTGATATACTGACAGAATCGATACAAAAGGGTTGTAAACTACAAAAACCAAATTTTTTTATGTTTTGGTACAAAACATCAAATGGACTACTTACGTCCATTACCAATGGAATTTGTTTCAATTGGGTACCAATAACCATATGTTTCTAATTCTACAGCCGGAAATTTTTTGATTTATATCTGTCTTATCTAGTTCCTGTTTGATTAATTTGCAATCCGTTGTAATTTCGAAAGAGATCCCTTGAAGATAGATGCGAAAAAGTCTCGAAGCATAAATTATCACTGCCGTTTCTAATTCAAAACTATGATATCAACTCTCTACTTCTGTAGTTCTTTCTGAGCAAAATAAAACAGAGCTAATTTTACATCTGGCTTTAGTTGCAATAATTCTGCTTTGAAATGTATCGAACTAGCATGAAAATGTTTCATTTCGATGAACGTAGATTGATGATCAAGGCTTTTTCATTAATTTTACATTGTCACTTCGTTTATGCAGAATGAAAATGATCAAACTTCCACCATATTGTTCACAAAAAAATGTCAATGCAGTTTTATGCCACAAAGCTCCCAAGTACATGGTTTGATCGTTTATGCAGAATCAAAATAGTTCGAATTTCCAGAACATTTTCCACATTAACAAGAAGTTGCAGCAGCTTCCTACCATCGAAACTCCTATGTTCATGGTCCCATCGCTTATGCACAATGAAAATAGTTCCAATATTCGCTATATTGGCCAAACGAACTTGACGTCACCACCGGCTTTTAAATGTGGAATTTCTCATCAATTGATCGATAATGCACAATCAATTAATTTACGCACAAACCTCTCTCAGGAAATTTCTCATTTGTAAGAAATAGGGACATACGAATCTTTCGAATCAAAACCTTCACACGAAATGGGTGACGCCTTACTGAACAGGAATACTGAATTAAATTCAAATAATTCTCGATATACCTTTTACTCAATTCTGCCCCCTTCACAATCATTCACGTCACCTCAGAAAAATTCTCAATAAACTCTAGATGAATCTGAGACAACTTAAGAAAATATACAAAATATGAACTCGGAGTAATTTAATTGTTAACATCCTGTTCTTTCTCCTTGCTAAATGGAATGTCCATTTCAGTGTACTGAGAAAATTGGACCAGACTAACGTGATAAGATAAAGAATGAATATTGGAATTTAGGTTTTTTTGCAAAGGAACGTAGCTTTATTTTACCTCAATTTGAACGAAGCATAGTGCAAAGGTGGACTAGCTGTACCCAACAATTAAAATTCTCCTACAGTTTCACCTATTTCAATGGAACAAAAATAAACGTTTGTAGAGTATTTTTCTCATCAGCCTTAGGTTATAAGCTGAAAAGCGAAACTTTTAAATTTAATACACTCAAGAGTTCAAATCCAGTGTCACTGGCGCTAGCATCAGACATACGAGAAAAAGTTTTTCAAAATGAGTCTCATGTTCAGCTAAAGAAATTAGATGAAAACCATGTTGAACCTTATCATCAAGATGTTTCACATTATTGTTGATGACATGCTTCTGAAGAGCAGTGTTTGTGAAGTGATTTGACGATAAAAGATATCAATGATGATTTTCTGTTGAAAAATTCAGGATTGTGTTGTTCTCACTCATTTTATAGAGCTGTTGTCTCTCAGATGAAGATCAAGGTCTGCTTATCAAAAAGATACACCGGCGTTAAATTACTTTCAGCAAAAGCTTTGTAACTCTTGGATCAATTTCAGAAAATAAGACGCCACTTGATGTCATTGGGCATGAAGAACTAAGTGGACGAAAAAAAGAAGACATTAAGAGCACTTGCGATGCCTTTTTCTTCGAGTATCAAGACCATGAAACTATAACTCTCTGGTTGGAGTATTGTTCGGCTCAAAATAAAATGTTGTACTCCCTGATGTTTCTCATTATCATTATTAATTCTGAAAAAATAGCAGTAATCAATATCAACGTTCTTCATTTTGAGGCTGGACATGTCTATATAGATCTATGAAGGACATCTACAAAGAATCAAAAAAATACCTACGATTTTTAGGACTTTCGAAACGCCGTTCAAGAAGCTAACGAAATGAATGTAGATGTCAAAACAATGACACATCTTAAATTCATTCTTTGGTCAAATCACTCTTTGGTACTAAAACTAAAAAGTGTATCTTCCCAGACTCATTTAAATGACATGGAACATTACAAAGCTACCAGGGGAAGTTTACTGTAATATTAATATTCAATAGAGGTAGATTGCTCTAATGAAATAATACAAAGCTAAGTTGCTTTGTTGAATGCTAAAGTTTATGGAAGAAGGTGGGAAAATCTATGGGGGTACAAGAAGAGAGAATCCCATCTGGTTTCTCCGACCACTCGGAGCGAGAATCCATCAATCATTGAGGTGGTTCTTCGCCGGTAGCAAGAACCTGTAGAAACTCGTCGTTTCACAAGCGGCGTCACAGAGGAAGTTCGAATCTTCTTGGCTTCCTTCTCTCTCTCTCTTTGTCATCAGGGTCACTATGTAAAAAGTTTATAATAGTCCCGGGGCGTTGTGCTCGTGTGGACGATAAAAAAACAGTCTTATGTAGAGATGCGACTGTTCTTCGTTCTGTTGAAGAGACAAAGAATGATTTTAAAATAAAAAAGATGATGTTCCTAAGGGTATTTGAAATTCAGATTATGTCTGATTCACTAGGGTCTGAACTATTTCAAATCTTGGAACACAAACCATTCATATGTGGACTCTCCCCCCACTTAGAAGAAGTAGCCAAAAAGGGTTTGCAATTGTATTGATAACAGGTTAAAAAAATTATTTTAGAACAGGAGAAATATATAGATTTTGTACGAAAGTAGTGGAGTCAATTATTTTAAATGAAATTAATGTAGGTACTTATTTAGAATTGCTTTCAGTTTAGAAGTAGAGGGTTAGGTTGCAAATCAACTCTAAGCTGTTTCTCGATACTTTAAGTGCCTCTTCTAGTAATATCCTTTGAAGACACAGTGTACTTTGTTGGCTATATAATGAAAATCATACTAATCAATTTTATTAATAAAATTATTGAAACATTAAATTTTTATTTTATCTACTATTTTATAGTTGAGGAATTTGTTGAAGAGCATCCTGAACCTTATCATACAGCTGTCTCATATTATCACATTTATATTTTATATACTATTATTATTATATTAAATCTAATTAGAAATGCCTTACATTTTTCAATCAAAAATGGAATAGTTACATTTTTTGTTTAAATAATTAATTTTGAACCAAGTAAATTGAATTTCTAACAAACAAGACGAAATTTAACAAAACTAGATGCATTTTCAACAAATAGTTACATTTGCAACCAAGGAAATTAATTTTCAACCAAATAATTGAATTTTCAATCAAAAAAATTAATTCTCTACAAAAAAATAGAATTTTGAACAAAATATCTTAATTTTCAACTAAAAATGATAGCTTTAGAATCAAACATGGAATAATTAAATTCTTAGTGAGAAAAAATTAATTTTCAACCAAATAAAACTAATCTTCAACAAAATAGGTAACTTTTCAAACTACGAAACAAATCTTTAACCAAGAAGTTTAATTTTCTATAAGAAAGACAAACTTTCATCAAAATAGATGAATTTTTGAACACGAAAATTAATTTTCAACGAAAAAATTTAATTTCCAACAAAACAGATCAATTTTCTACCCAAAAAAAACTTAATTTTGAACACAATCCCTGAATTTTCAACTAAAAATGATAACTTTAGAACTTAAAATGGAATCGTCAAATTTTTTGTCAAAAAGTTAATTTTCAATCAAACAGAAACTAATCGTCAACATTATAGGAGAATTTTCAACCAACGAAAGAAATTTTTAGCCAAGAAGTTTATTTTTTTACTAAAGAACACGAAATTTTTGACAAAATAGATGAATTTTTAACCAAATAGTTGATTTTTCAACGACAGAGATGAATTTTCAATCAAAATTATTATTATTCTACCAAACAGAGAAATGTTTAACAAAATTAATTAATTTTTAACAAAATAGTTGAATTTTCAGCTAAAAGGGATCAATCCTCAGCAAAGAAAAACGAATTTTTTACAAAACAGTGGAATTTTCACCATAAAAAGGGATTTTAATTTAAAATAAAAAGCAATTAAATTTACCAAAAAAACATCAATTTTCTATATAAGAATTGAATCCTCAACCAAAAAAGATTGATGTTTAGCCAAATAGTTACATTTTCAATAAAAAATTTGAATCTTCAACCTGGAAGATCAATTTTTCACCAAATAAAGACACATTTTCAACAAAATACGTGGATTTTTACACAAATAGTTTGATTTCAACAAAAAAGATCAATTTAGAACCAAACATTTTAATTTGTAATAAAAAGCAGATCAACTAAAACGAAAAAGAGGAATTTTCAACAACATACATGAATTCTTAACCAAATAATTGAATTTTGAAAAAGATAAATTTTCAAACAAAAAGAATCATTTTCTACCAGAAAACATGAATTTATAACAAATTACATGAATTTTCAACCAAATAGGTTAATTTCCAAATAAAAATGTCAATTTTCAATCAAAAAAGGACTAGTGAAATTTCAAGTCGAAAAAATTAATTTAAAAAAAGCAGTTTTCAACAAAATAGTCCAATTATTCACCGAAGAGATGAATTTTTCAATTACAAATTGTTTTACAAAATCAAAATTACTGTTATAAAATTTTTGCACCAATGGAATAAATTTCAGAAATTTTAAAAGTTTTAAAAACTTCCTGATACCACTAAAACTACTTTTCAATTTGAAAAATTTCCAGTAAGTGTCTGTCCGTAGTTGATATGTCAACCAAAATAGATTTTTTTTCTACTTTAAAAGCAGTTGACCAAGAACTATGTAATTTCTACCAAAAGAGAAGAATTTTTAATAAAAAAATTTTTTTCAAGAAAATAGTTGAATTTCGATCTAAGGGAAATTTTATAGTCAAGAGAGAGATCAAATTTCAACCATATTGTTAAATTTGTAAGTCAGAAAGACAAATTATATACAAAACAGTTGAATTTTTAACCAAGAAAAATTAATTTAAAAAAAAGTTAATTTTAAATTAAATAGTTAAACTTCAAAGCCAAAATGACGAGTTTCCAACAAGAAAAAAAAAGTTGAATTTTCAACCAACGAAATAATTAAATTTTCAGCCAAATGGTAAAGTTTTTTTTACAAAAAAAAGAGAAATATTTCTAATAAAATAGATTAATTTTCAAACAAATAGTTGCATTTTTACAACAAAGATGAAATATTTACCAAAAAAAAACAAGTTTTCAAACCAAAAAGATGAATTTTCAACCAATAAAGAATTTTTAGTCGAAAAAGGAAAAAAATTCAACAAAATTGATTCATTTTTGAGCCAAAAAGACAAATTTTCTACAAAACAGATAATTTTCTACCAAACAATTAAATTTTCTACCAAAGCATTTAAATTTTAAACCTAATAGTGGAAGTTTCAAACAAAAAAGATAAATTTAAAAAAAAAAAGTCAATTTCAAACCAAACAGTTAATTTTCCACGAAAAAAGACGAAGTTTCAACCAAATTATAAAATTTTAAATCAAAAATATAATAGTACACTTTTAAACTAAAAAAATGAACTTTCAACGAAAAATAGTTGGATTTTCTTATGTGTAAATTTTTTAAATAATTAATTGAAAAATTAAAATTAATATACAAATTGAAATTAATTAATTAATCGAATTCACATTTAAGTGGGAAAACAATAAAAAGGGGAATACACGGAAAAAATTTATCCGTGAAGAAGTCACGAACTTGTAGCTAGGTCTCGGATACGAGATAAAAAAATGAAACATTAAATCCTTATTTCTATGAGAAATATATGGATAAATTTCGAAGTTTCTTATGTACAGTTCGAATTTCCTACGAACAGTTCCTGAAAATTTCAGACTGAAATAAAAAGAGGAAAAATTTTATTTGTGCGATTTAATTTTATATTAATTTATAAATTCGCAACTCAGAAGATTCGAACCTCAAACACTGCTGACTCACCAGTTTCTAAACATAAACCAGGAGTGCGTAAACACGCGCAGCCATCGAGGCCAAACAAAATAGGTATTATAAAACTTCTAGCCACTCATCCGACGAGCTCGAGGCACACATACGAGCGCACACACGCACCGCGCGTGTGTGCGTGGGCCACGTACAGGGAGACTTAGGTCGAGTTCCCAGATTTGTCGGGCAAGCTCGTGAGTGCTCTGAGAATCTTTTCCCAATCACTCGTAATATTTTTGTAATTATTCACGTAAAAAAAAAGTGATGAACCGTTTTAGAATTTTCACATCGAGTTCGTCAATCTTTCTCAAAGTTCGCAGGTTATTTACGAAAATACATAAATATCCGACGAATTTTTCTCATATCCGAGACCTAGCTACTAGTTCGTGACTTTTTTACGGATAAATTTTTTCCGTGTAGAGAGGTATAGGGGGAAGACTGTAAATCTGGCGATAAATAAATAGGAATGTTGATAATTTTTAGTCTAAAGAACAGTGGTTAAAATAAACATTAAAGTTCATTTTCGATAATTTTAAAATAGTGACATAGAAAACTGTGAATTTTGTTCAGAAAATAAAGTTCATTTTCCACTGCAAACTTTCTGAGTTACAATTACATTTATTTTTCGAGAAATCTGTATTATCATTAGAGAATAACAGAAAATATTTAACGTCTTTTCAGACTAGATGGAACTATGAAAGAAAAATTATTTTAAATAATTTTTTTTTAAGATCTTCTCCTTTTCCTTCGCTGGGAATCGAACCACAGAGTGGTTATGTGGTTCGATTCCCAGCGAAGCGGAAGGAGATCTTTGAAAAAAAAAATTATTCAAAATGATTTTTCTTTTATAGCTACATTTATTCTGAAAAGACGTCAAATATTTTCTGTTATACTCTAATGATAATACAGATTCCGTGAAAAATTATATTTGTACCATCTAGCAAAATAATGCGTATAATTCTAAAAAAAGTTTCTTCTCTCAATCTCTCTAGTAGCTCAATGGGAAAACACCTGACCGGAAATCAGTAGTTATGTGGTTCGATTCCCAGCGGAGTGAAAGATAAAGATCTTTTTTCAAACAAAAAAATTATTTAATATAATTTTTCTTTCATAACTCCATTTAGTCTGAGAATATGTTAAATATTTTCTGTTATTCTCTAGTGATAATACAGATTTCTTGAAAAAAAAAATTTTTATACCAACTAGCAAAATAATGCGTATATTTCTGAAAAAAGTTTCTTCTCTCGCTCTCTCTCGTAGCTTAATGGGAAAACACCTGACCGGAAATCAGTAGTTCTGTGGTTCGATTCCCAGCGGAGCGAAAGGAGAAGATCTTTTTTCAAAAAAAAATTATTTAAAATAATTTTTCTTTCATAACTCCATTTAGTCTGAAAAGACGTTAAATATTTTTTGTTATTCTATAATGATAATACAGATTCCTTGAAAATTTTGATTTCTTCCATCTAGCAAAATAATGCGTATATTTCTGAAAAAAGTTTCTTCTCTCGATCTCTCTAGTAGCTTAATGGGAAAACACCTGACCGGAAATCAGTAGTTCTGTGGTTCGATTCCCAGCAGAGCAGAAGAAGATCTTTTTTCAGAAAAAAAGTAATTAAAATAAATTCTTTTTCCCAAATTTGCATGACAACATGAATTCTATGAATATAAGGATGTCCATATACTGAAAGAATTAATTTAGTCAGTAGCATTGAAAATTGAAATTAAGCATCTTATTAAAAGCGACAAGCTTACAAATAATGACTTCGCCGTCAAATTAAATTACTGCAAAATATGAAAATTGAAGCTGGCGTAGATCGAACTCGCCTGTGACGAATGTGGTTCATTTTTCGTGTTAGATGGAAAGAGGAAGAAGAAGAGTATTGAAGTAAGGGAGGAAGAGAAGGAGATTGAGGAAAGAGATGGTCCAGAAGTGAGAAAGAGATGGTCCAGAAGTGAGAAAGACATGGTCCAGAAGTGAGAAAGAGGCGACAGTCAACTCTCTCTTTGTAGCAAGATTGTGTGTTAATGTATGGCTGGCATTCGGACGACAACCGTGACAAATTGCTTTATTAGGTTGGCAGCCCGGGAGCCTTTCCACTCGTAGCTCGCACCTGAGGGGCGCCGCCCGCTCGTCGTGATTATATGCTCTCTTCTCTTGTTCTGCTGTTGTTCTTTTCTTTCCTTTTCGAGTTCGATGGAAAACATCTCGACTGGCCACTGAATGAATAAACCAGCACCACTAACACTATTCCAGGGAACCTACTTCTTTGAATCAAACAATAGCACTTCTCCCACTCCTCAGCCAATCATTCCTCCCCTAAAACCTTTACCACATTCACTTGCCAGCTTAATTGATCTTTGATTCCTCTCCTATATCCTTCCCATACATCCCATATTTCCTCTTCTGATTCAGTACTTTCTGTTCTCTCTCTTTACCTGATACATCTTTTCTCATCCCTTGTCTCTTTCATACAATTCTTCACATAAAGTCGCATCTTGTATAGCTCTAACGCTAAAGAACTTCTTTCTTTTTCCCGTCTCTTTAATTCTATCGCCTTCCTTCTCTTTGTTCTACCTCCTTCAAACACTTTTTGGCTAACTTTTCTCCTCACCCGATTCTTCCTCCTCTAAAACTTTTACCACATTGACTTGCCAGCTTACTTGATTTTCGATTCCTCTCCTACATCCTTCCCATACATCCCATGTTTCCTCTTCCGATTCAGTACTTTCTGTTCTCTCTCTTTTCCTGATACATCTTTTCTCGTCCCTTGTCTCTTTTATAAAATTCTTCATATACAGTCGCATCTTTTATATCTCTAGCGCTAAAGAACTCCTCTTTTTTCCCGTCTCGTCAATTCTATCGCCCTCCTTCTCCTTTGTTCTACCTCCTTCAAACACTTTTTGGCTAACTCTACTCTGTCTTCCTAACCATATATCTCACCTTTCTTTTCATCCCCATATCTCTGCCTCATGGCCTAATACCGGCCATAACAGCGTATCAAACTAACATATTCTTCTCCAATCTTTCTGTTAACCTTCTTCTTCCTATTCCACATATCTCATTGTTCCTACCGTGTTTTGTATCCTTTCTCTTACATGAGCTCTATGATCTCTATTTTGCGAGATATATCCTAAGTATTGAAACTTCTTCATTTCCGCTAACTTCAGTCTCTTCCATTGCACAGTCCATTATTTTTCCCTCTTTCCTTTTCTAAATGTTTGCATCCTTTTCTCTTAATTTCTTCTTTTAAGTCTGATGTTAATGTATTAAATGAATATAGCCTGATATAAATATTACTTATAAAATTTTCGCGTTAGCGTAACTCTACTTTCATCATTAACCTCCTCGTTTGTGCCTTTTTCACTACCAATACCACTTCTTTCCATAACCCTGATCACTCTTCTCCTCTCTATACTCTATTTCACATCATCTTCGGTATCCCGGATGCCTTTTGGTCCTTTATTATTCCTAACACCGTGAGTATTTATTTCCTTGTTATGCCTTCTTCCTCGTTTCTCTCTCTTTCCTCTTTTCCTCTTTTTTTTCCTCTCCCTCTCCCTCTCCC
>CAKNYM010052530.1:610876-634533 GCA_932195095.1 Andricus curvator
TTCCATTGTTTGTTCATTCTATTAGGATAAATGAGGAACTATTTGGTAGCAAATTTAAATTTTTTGTTGGAAATTATTTATTTTGTAAGATTTATCAGTCTATTAAAAAATTCATTCCTTCGGTTGAAAATTTAACTATTTGGTTCAAAATTTGTTTTTTTTTTTTGTTAGAAATTTATTTTTTCAATTGAAAATGTAATTATTTCATTTTTTTTCGAAATTGATATTCTAAATTAAAGATTGATCTTTTCTAGTTGAAAATTAATGTATTTTCTTGAGAATTTGCTATTAGGATAAAAAAATAACTATTTGGTTGAAAATTCGTTTCTTTCCTTCGAATTTGTTTTTTTTCGGTTGAGAATTTATTTTTTCAATTGAAAATGTAACTATTCCTTTTTTTGTTGAAAATAATTTTTTTCAAAGATTTATCATTATTATTAAAAACCCATTTCTTTGGTGGAAAATTTAACTATTTTTTTCAAAATTATCTTTTTTTTGAGATAATTATTTTTTTAATTGAAAATTTAACTATTCCATTTTTTGTTCAAAATTTATATTTCTTATTGAAAATTGATCTTTTCTTGTTAAAAATTCATGTATTTTTTTGAAAATTTGTCTATTAGGATAAATGAGCAATTATTTTGTTGAAAATTTAACTTTTTCATTCGAAATTCGTTTTTTTTTATTAAGAATTAATTTTTTTAATTGAAAATGTAGTAGTTCCATTTTTTGTTTGAAATGTGTATTTTGAAACCAAAATTGATCTTTTCTTTTTGAAAATTCATTTCTTTGTCTAAAAATTTAACTATTTTGTTCGAAATTCGTTTCTTTCTTAGTTGAGAATTTTTTTAAGTTGGAAATGAAACTTTTCCATTTTTTGTTGACAAATGAATTTTAAATTGAAAATTGATCTTTTCTAGTTGAAAATTCATGTATTTTGTTGAAAATTCGTCTTTTTTGGTTGAAAATTATTCTTTTTGGTTGAAACTTCATCCTTTTTGTTGAAGATGGAACTGTTTTGTTAAAAATTCTTTTTTTGAGTTGAAAATTTTAACTATTTTGTTCAAGATAAGTTTTTTTTTTTGGTTGAAAATAATTTTTTTCGTTGAAAATGTAACTGTTCCATTCTTGGTTGAAAATTCATATTTTCATCATAAATTGACCATTTCTCTGTGAAAATTCACATATTTTGTTGAAAATTCGTCTTCTTTTATGAAAAAGCAGCTATTTATTCAAAAATTCATTTGAAAAAAAAAAAATTCAAATTCAAGTTTTTTTATTTGGTATTCTAATGTTATATGAATGGCTTTGAATTTGGAAAACAAAAAAGAAAAAATTCTAGGTTTTTCTCATTTTTTGAAGGTTATCATTTTTTGCTTGAAGATTCATAATTTTAGTTAAAAATTCAACTGATAGGTTGAAAAATAACTTTTTTGTTGAAAATTAATGTTTTGGGATTAAAAATTCAAATTTTGTTCAAAAAAGTCATCGCTTCGACTTGAAAATTCAACACTTTGGTAGAAAATTTAACAATTTGGTAAAAAAATCCATATTTTCGGGTTGATAATTCAACTATTTCGTAGAAAATTCGTCTGTTTGGTTTGAAAATTAAACTATTTGGTAAAATATTAAACTTTTTTGTAGAAAATTCGTTTTTATAAATCGAAAATGATTTTTTTAAATGAAAATTTAACTATTCCATTTTTGATAAAAAAAAAAGTAATCTTTTTCAGTCTAAAAATTCAACTGTATGGTTGAAAATTCGTCTTTATTCGTGAGATTTAATTGTTTTTTATTTGAATTCAAATTTCTTTTTGTTGAAATATCAACTATCACATTTTTTGTCGATAACTGAACTCTTTCGTTGAAAATGAAACTACTTCCTTAAAAATAATTTTGCTGGTTCAATAATCATAATTTTAGTAGAAAATTCATCTTTTTGGGTCAAAATTGAACTAATTTGTTTAAACATTCCTTTCTTGGATTAAAACTTAATTTTTACAACTCAAAATTCAACTATTAGGCTGAAAATTCAACTATTTGCTTAGAAATTTATGTGTTCTGTGGAAAATTCGTCTTTTATCGTAGAAAACTAATATTTCTGGTTGAAAATTCATCTTTTCTTGGTTAAAAATTGGCAACAACGTCTTACGTTATTTTCTGATTACCCCTAAATAAATTCATAGAAAAATAAAAATTCCTAAATCTCTGGGGGGTAATTTTTTTTCTCCCCTGGGTTTACCATTTGCAGATCTCAAAATTTCAAATTCAGCTTTCAGAACATTCAGTTCTTCATTGAATTCTTCTACTATTTTCAAGACTGCTTCCTTCTCAGCTTTCTTAGCTGCCAATTTTTTTTATAAACCTCCGATTTATCCTTCCAAACTATTTTTCTTGCCCTTTTGAGTCAAAGTCAGACATTCAAATTCTCTTATCTTTGCTTCAAACTTGCTCAATTTTTTCTTCCGATCATCAACTGCTGGCTTATCAGTTGCACTTTTCAGTATGCAACCATCTATCTGACATTGATGATAATCCATTGGAATTTCAGAAACTTGCCTTCTCAAATTACCATTTTCAACTATTGTCTTAGATCATTGCAATTTCTGAATTTTGGTACAAATAACTGACGAGTCCTGCTTAGGCAAGGTATTTTCAGAAGATCATCGAATACCCATATCTGATGCCAGGCTTTTCAGAGGTACTAAGTATATGTTGCCTAGAAAAGCAGACGCTCAAAATCTTTTGGAATTTCGACAAATAGCCTGTCTTTTAACAAGTCATAAATTTTTTAGAGCTGTAATTGCAGATAAGTTTTATTCTCACTGCGTAGAGTATGACATCAAAGACACTCCACATGGCATACATTGACTACGAGTAAGCGCCATAGCACATGACTATTTGCTTAAAGTCTTAAAAATTTACAAAGTCTGCTAATGCATCATCCACTTTCTGAGTCGTGTGATGTTGCTTAGGGTACAAGAATCAAGTGTTTGATCATGAACAGTCAAGGATACCTAAACCAATACCCACTATGACATGTATCTCTCAAGAAGACTCCTTCAGTACATTGGTGTTTCTGTTTAGCGTTGAACCCTTTGAGCAAAACACTGAATAGCATGTCTCATAAGTTCCAAATGCATGATAATGAGGATGGGCATCATCTGATCCACCTTCTATACATGGATGACCTGAAACTTTACGCTAGTTCGAACTAGAAACTGCAGCAAGTTATCGATGTCATTAAGCAGTTTTTCAGTGATATCCACATGGAGTTCGGACTAGGTAAATGTAGAACAGAGCATTCAATCAGGGAAGAACACCGACTTGGAAATTTAAACAGAACCATCTGCGTCCAAATGACAAGGCACCGAATGTATCACAATAATTTAGCAATTGGAAGGGCAGTTCTACCATGACATAGAGGGGCCAGAAGAGTTGTAGATTTCAAGAAACTGTTTACCTCGATTACAAACCCATGAATTATTTCTCAGAGAAGGCCTTGAATATTAGGGTAGAAACCATAGAGGAATTAGAAACGCAATGAAGACGAAAAGCCATACACGATGAGCACCCCGAAAGCTTAGATCAACATGAAGTGGATAGAGAGGCTTCCAGTATTCAGCTGAAAACGACGCCCTGTTTCCAGAAACTTAAGGATTTGTCATTGCGATTCAGGAAATATTTTTTAGAACAAGAAATTATCGTAAGCACGTGTTGCTTAACTTTTATATCTTTATTTTACTTAAAAGAGGGGTTTGTGATAGCAGCCTTCAATTTGGCATTTTTGGTACTCATACCCTTTTGCTGTGCCAAATTCAGGATCTTATTTTCTTTTGGAATTACAAAATTTAGCGTTCATGCTTTTCTGAAATTAGAAACTTTAGCGCTTATGCCATTTTTAAATTCCAAACTTTGGCGCTTATATCCTTTTGAATCTTCAATAAGCTTTGAAGGCCTATCCCTTTCAGACTACCAAACATTGACACTTGTGCCCTTCTGGATTTGTCAATTGTAGCGCTAATTTTCTTTTTGAATTTCAGATTTGGGCGCTTATGGCTCGTCTTAATCTAATTATTAAGATTCGTATTCAATCTAGGGGACAATATTTGTTTAATGCTTAAAAAAGGCTAAGCTTACGACAAGCGTATGCTACTGTCGCGGAGGTGCTTCTAAAACTGTAGAGAAGAATAACTTCTCATTCTCTCAGATATTTCTAAAAAATTAGATCAGAAATATAAAAGGATGAAACTTATCTTTCTAATTATTCTAACATATTTTGCAGTAAACATATTTTGTATTAAAAACCAGTTTTTCCGAAAACATAAAAGATTACATGAATGGTAAGATGAGTTTTCATTGAAGTTCTAACCAAATTTTTTTCCTAGAAGCTGACTCTTATCAAATGTAAATATCTCGGGTTTACAAAGTTAAGTCCTTTAATTTAGGACATAACGACTACAGAATGGATTATATAAGCTAATACAGCAGGGGCATACTCATTAGTTACGCTCTTGATTTCATTTCTCATTACTAAATCAATCAGTTTCTCATAGAATTAGAAAAGATGAGGATTTTCTGCACTCTGGTCATATCCTTTGCAGTCATACTCGATTCTATTGGTGAGTATGATCAAAAATTCAGAATAAAATAAATCTGATAAAGAAACCTTGCCCGCAGGCGATGATTTAATAAGATTCTGAAAACTTCAAGTATTTTTTTAATGTGATAGAAGCTTCTTAATTCGTATGATTAATATCGCTGATGACAACACCTATCTTATGATACGAAGGACGATGCTTTTGTTCTAAGATAACATCTCTTTCTCTCAGTAATTTCTAAAAAATTAGACACAACATATTTTGTAGAATTTATATTAGTTTTTAAATGCTTTAAATTTGTCGTTATTGTAGACAATATGTAACTTTGCCACGTTAAAATCAGTTTTCCCTGAAACGTAAAAGATTACAGAAATAGGTCAATCAATTGTAATTAAATCTGTAAATACATTTTTTTGCTTGAAACTTACTCTTATCAAATGTAAATATCTCAGAAGTACGAGGTTCAGTCCTCCAATGTGAGAGATAACGGCTATAATGTAGATTGTACAAGCTACTGTGGCAGCAGAGTATCAATTAAATACGCTGTTAATCAAATTCTTTATTACAAAATTAATCAGCTTCTTCTGTTGTAAGAAAAATGAAGATTTTCTGGATTCTGGTCTTATCCTTGGCAGTTATCATCGATTCTATTGGTGAATATAATAATAAAATCCAGAATCAAATAAACATAATAAGAAAATTTACTTGAAATTATATATGCATAATTTTAAGTACATTTTCTTAGACGTAAACGGATGGTACATGTAGTAATTAGTAGTTGAGATTAACAGACTCTAGTCACATGGACGCCATGTGACGACTATTTTGACAACTACAACCAAATTTACATTTTATATTATACCAACATACAAATACTTGCTTTAAGAAAAATTTGATCGACTGTTCCTTTTTGCAGAATTAACTTCACAGTTCGACTGTTTGCCCAATGGCGACCCTATTCCTGGTATTCCTTGTAGCGCACATCCTGATTTTTTTTCTGACAGACATTCTCCTGGAAGGTCTCTTCCTGTTGCCAGACCTCAATCTTCTACCAGGTCTCCTCCTGCCAAACCTTCTCCTCGTGGCAGGTCCAGGTCTCCTCCTGCCAGGGATGCCTCTTCTCTGATACTTGGATTTCCAGTTGAAGAACTCAGCTTTGTTCGACTAATTCCCCACAACAATCTGAACCGGATATTCGAACTTCGAAGATATGCTTTTCCTCCCGATAAACCAATTCTATCGAAAGGCAAACGTAATGTGTTTAGGCCTATGCCAATCGAAGAACAAATTGTATTATCAACCCCCGATGGTGACGTCTTTGCAATGTGCGACGAAAGTACCAACCATATGTTTTTGCGTGGAATATATTTACATGTTACTGCCAAGGGAAAACGGGCAAAAATTAACATGCACAGCGGCGTTATTAAAGAATTGACTCAGGAAGAAAATGCAGAATGTCCGATAGGTGTCCAAAAACCAATTAAAACGCATTTTTCGGTATTTCGTGTGTAAACCACAATTCTCCACACTTTAAATTCGATTTGAAAAATTTTTTCAGGGTGGAAGATGGACCGGAAAATGACAGTGAAGCATCTTCCCAATCAATTCAAATATTACAAATTTCATACATATTATGTGATATAATGCGATACAAAATAACTTCGATATAAACATTTATGTAATGTAGTTCACTTGTTACTTTTCTCAATTGTGAAATCATTCAGTTTATATTGCGTAATTCTAAACTCTTTTAATTTAAAAATTTGGAATTTTAAGTCTTCATTTTTAAACGTATGTTTGCAATTTAATTAATTGTACAATGCAGTTTGGTAGTTCAAGTATTACAAATTGACCAGTAATTGATTTTGTGAGACGATTCTAAACCTGTTCAATAGTAAAACCCTTTCATGCAATTTCAAACCCTGTTCAAATATTATTTTCTTCCAAAATATTTCATTTTTAAGTTATTGAATTCGAAATATTTTAATTAAAATAAAATAAAATTTCGTTTTATTCAGCCATATTTGACTTTTGATTTAAAATGTGAGCGTCCACATGAAAAAGGCCCCTATGGTACATCGGTCCGAGAGTGCTTATTTTTATATTGCAAACTCAATTACGAATTCGATCCTGGATAAATATTTCAATTATAGTTACCAGTTATTCAGTTAGTATGGACGTAAAAGAAGTTATAGTTGCATGCAATGTATTCATAAGAAATGTATAATGAAGAATGTTGAATGAAAGACGCCTGAACCTGTGTCACATTTCTCACAATCAGATGAATTCCTTGATCCCCGGCTGTATACCGAAGCTGAAACCGGTTGGGCTATGCTTACGGCAAAGAAGATTTGGCTGAATGGTGTATTAATGATAATAATAATAATAACCACCTAGGCGATAGGCGCTCAAACTTCACGTTAGAGGTCCGTGGTTTGATCCATATGCTTGTACCTCTGGATATTTTTATATGTACATTTACCGAGGTTCTGGTGGTTCGGATCCCACCTTGAGCTGTAGGTCCCCCCACCATGCACATGGCTATAACCCAGCCCGTGGATTGTGGAGTAAAACACTAGACATACATTAGGCATACTGCTGTAATCAGATCACTTGATTGCATTACAAAAAAGCGTCTGTGACTGATGATATATACCGGAACATATCCGTGCAAACCTTGAAAAAAAATTAATTTTCAACAAATGCAGGAGTCAAGGAACTGTGTGAGTCGCAAGTTATAGAGTTGCGAGACTATTTTAACAGCAAACGAGATATTACGATTTACAACACCATCTGCGAAATGGATATCAATCACACGCCCTTGAATTTATCTTCAGAGAAGGTGTTGAATATCAGGGCAGAAACCATAGAGGAATTAGAAACGCAATGCAGACAAAAAGTCATCCACGGCGAGATTCCCGAAACGTTAGATCAACATGAAGTTGATAGTGAGGTATCCAGTATTCAGCTGAAAAATGGCGTCAACTTTCCGGAAATGAGAGAATTCATCATCGCGATTCAGGAGAGGGTTGTCCCCACCAGGAATTATCGCAGGCACGTGTTATATCAAAACGTCGTTGACAGGTGCCGATTATGTGACTATACCAACAAATCCATGGAGCATATTATTTATGGTTGTCGCGTAATGACTCAGAGAGAATATACGCGAACATAATGATGTGGCGGTCATTATACATCAACAACTTGCCCTAAACCTAGGACTCTTATGAGAATGGATGCCTTTCTGTGGATACATTTCATTGTCCGTCTCAGAAAACGAAGATTACATCTTATATTGGGATGTTACTATCCAGACAGATCATTATATCCAAGCCAATCGTCCCAACATCTTGATGCGTAAGATGAAAGGCGAAAGAGTTTACACCATCGACATTGCTTATCCAGTTACCCAGATTTTGCAGGCAACGTATACAAACAAGATCAATGAGTATAGCGAGGTAAGGCATGAAGTAAGGAAAATATGGAGTAATGTGAAACATGCATCTCTTCATCCTATTGTGATTTTGGCTAGATGAAATGTGCACGCAAGATGCACTGAACATCTTAAATATTTTCAACTCAGTAGGATACTATCATCAGCTTAGAAAGTGGTTTTGTCAAACACTTTTCGCATTGTGGAAAACTTCCTAGACTATCAGGAAGTAGGCGACCAAAAACCCGTGGAGTGGCGGATGGTAGCTCTAAGAAATCATCCAGAGGCGACTATTGTCAATATTCAACGCTCGCGACTGATGTGTAAGGACAACAGCGGTAAAAGACAAACTCCAAACTTGATCATTCTCCTCATTTTGTACCTACTATAACAGCATCGCGAGAGATTCCAAATATCGTATCAAATTAATTCATAACATCCTCATCTCATCAGACGCTTGACTTAGTCCCATTACTTTACATGATATATAAAAAATTGAGAAATTAAATAAATTAGGAATAAATGTTAATAATATAAAATAATTTAAATGATACATTTTTGAGGGTACCTAAGAATGAAATTTATTGCAAAATGAGAAATGAATATTAAAGTAATCACAGTCAGCACAGTTTTATTGTACACGCAAAATTTCGAGTATAATTCACTCTTCATCATAATCTATTTATTAAGATTCGTCTTCTACCTAAAAGACAATATTTGTTTTAACGCCTAAAAATGGCTAAGTTTATGATAAGCGTGTTACTGTCGCTGAGGTAATTCTAAAACTGGAAAATTCTCACAAAATTTCTTACATATGCACTTCGCATGAAACCCTATTAAACTCTTTTCTATCCATTAAAATCCTTGAAAAACTATAAAATATTTTGAAATTCATTGAAATCTCATTAAATCTAGTAAACTCATTGTCATTATGTAAAATGCAATTAAATCTTATGAAATAGAGCACGATACTTTTGGTGAGATCAGTTTTAATTGTTATAACCTGATTTTTTCCTTGAAACTGACTCTTATCAAATGTAAATAATGTCAGATGTACAAATTTAGCTCCTTCAATGCAGAGATAACATGGATTATATAAGCTGATAAAACAGTGAAATATTCATTACTTACGCTGTTAAGCAGATTTTTCATTACTAAATTAATAAGTTTCTCCTGTATTCAGAAAAGATGAGGATTTTCTGGAATCTGGCCTTATCCTTGGCGGTCATACTCGAGTCTATTGGTAAATATAATAAAAAAATTCTGTTTTGCTTTACAGGCTATACAGTGCAACAGAAGACGTAACTATAAAAGACATATTCAACAACGTTGTCAACAATTTACAACTATTTTGACAACCAGATTGACAATTATAACCACATTCGCATATCATACCAACATAGACTGCGCACTTTAAGAAAAATTAAATCCTCTGTTTTTTGTTGCAGAATTAAGTTCAGAGTTCGAATGTTTGCCTAATGGTGAACCTATTCCTGGTGTTCCTCGTTCCGGACCTTGTGTTTCTTTCTCTGACAGACTGTTTCCTGAAAGGTGTCTTACTGTTGCCAGACCTCATTCTTCTACCAAGCCTCCTCCTCCTCCTTCCGAGCCTTCTCTTCGTGCCAGGTCCAGTTCTCCTCCTCCTGCCGAGCCTTCTCTTCCTGTCACGTCTAGGTCTTCTCCTGCCAGGGATCCTTCTTCTCTGATATTTGGATGTACAGTTGAAGAACTCAGATTTGTCAAACTGATTCCCCGCAATAATGTGAACCGGATATTCGAACTTCGAAGATATACTTTTTCTCCCGATAAACCAATTCTATTAAAAGGCAAACATGATGTTTTTACGCCCTTGCCAATCGAAGAACAAATTGTATTAGCCAGTCCCAATGGTGACGTATTTGCAATATGGCACGAAAGTACCAACCACAAGTTTTTGCGTGGAATATATTTACATATTACTGCGAAAGGAAGACGGGCGAAAATTAACATGCATAGCGGTGTTATTAAAGAATTGACTCGAGAAGAAAACGCGGAATGTCCAATAGGCATCAGAAACCCAATTTTAAGGCATTTTACATTATCTCGTGTTTAAATCACAATTCTTTACACAATGCGTAATTCTAAACGCTTTTGCTTCAACTATTTTGAATTTCCAGTCTTCATTTTTAAGCTTTATTTTTAGTTTAATGAATGTCAAAATGCAGTTTGGCAGATGCTGAATATGAATTAATTTATGATTTTTGAAATTAAACTTTAGTTCTAGTTTCAATTTCGAATCAGTTACGATTTTAATTGTTCCATTTACAAAATGTTTAATTTGTAAGTTAAAAATGTGCAGTTTGCTGCATAAATAACAATTGCACAATTAATAATTGTAAACGACTTAAAATAAAAATAAGAATGATATAACATTGAATATATACAAATTTATTGATCTATTCTTCAATGTATAGCATTGAGAATGGCTGCGTAGCGCAGATTTATATTTTCTAACCAAAAATCTTCGAACTGTTAAATTTGTTAAAGTTAAAGTTTTGAAATTTCACCTTTCACGGCTTAGTCTTTATTACTTTGAACAACAAAAAAGTTAAGTCTTAAGAGTTCAAAATTTTCAAATCCAAAGAAGCTGAAAACTTTCTGCCGATCCGAAATTTTTTTCTCCGATTAAAACAACTCTCATAGAAACGGATTCTCATCACTTATTTCGCGCTTCAAACTGAATTAAATTATGTCCAAAATGCTAAATTTTCTATATTATTTTAAACTCTATTACACTATATGTTATTATTTATGTGCATCGGACCGAGACTTCTTATTTATATATTGCGAAATGAATTACAAATTTGAATCGATCTGGGATAATAATGGGACTTCATGAATAGCTTTACTTAGTGGATGATATTAGAGTAAAGATTGAATCATGATATGTGATTATCAATCAGCTTAAGTATTTTTACGTGAAGTAATATCACGAGGTGAGACCTGGGTGAGTTACGCGTACCTCGAAAGGAATTTGGCCTGATGGTGTAATAATAATAATTATAAGAATAATAACCTACCTATAATGGAAGTGTCTACATCATCATCAGGACTGACTACTGGTTGGGTGTTTGGGTAGGAACAAACAGTAGCAATTAGGCGCTGCGTGGTTTTAACTAGAACAAAATCAACCGAAAACCCTAAAATGGAGCTTTCTAACATCATAGATTCAGATTTTTCAGCGGTTTCGAGAAGGACAAGTGCGTAGAAAGCCCCAGGTCCGGACATGGTGCACAATTTTTGGCACATACCTGACGAGTGTGCGTCCTGTGTTCGCAAGGTATTTTCAGATGATCATCGAACACCGAGATCTGATGCCGGCCTTTATGCTCAAAGGTACTACTTATGTGTTGCCTAAAAAGTCAGACGCTAAAGATCCATCAAAATTTTGACAGATAGTCTCCTTCCTACAATTTATAAATGCCTGCAGATAAGGTGTAATCGCACTGCGACGCGAATTACATCCTTACCGAAAAACAAAGAGGATGTTGTAAAAACTCAGGGCGCAGTAGAGATTTACTTACAATAGACGCTGTTGCCATAAGGCAAGCACGTAATCATCCAAGGAACTGTACATCGCATACATTGGCTACATGTAACCGTTTCTTTTCGTACCATAGGAGTATTTGCTTAAAGTCTCAAAAATGTACAAAGTCTGCTCAGGCATCATCGACTATCCAAGTCGTGCGATAATGCTCCAGGGTACACGAATCACGTATTTTGATCATGGGCAACCAAGAATAACTAGACCAATACGCATTACGACAGGTACCTTTTAAGAGGACTCCTTCCGTGCATTATGCTTCTGTTTAGCGTTGAACCTTTTAAGAAAAACACTAAATAGTATGTTTCACGGGTTCAGAATACATAATAAAGAGGATGGCCATCAACTGACCCATTTTCTGAACATGGATGAACTGAAGCTATACGCTAGTTCAAACGAGCATCTGCAGTAAGTTATGGATGTCCTTTGGGCTCATCCAATGGTTTAACACCGACTTAAGCAGTTAAACAGAACCATCAGCGTCGAAATGACGAAGCACCAAATGTACCACAGTAATTCGTCGATTCAGAGGGTAGTTCTAACACGACATAGAGAGGGTATATGTGTTACAGATGTGAAGAATCTGTGTAAGTCACAAGTTATAAAGTTGCGAGACTATTTTAACAGCAATCAACATCTTGCGCTTTACAACAACAGGTGTAAAGCGGATCTAGATTACACACTCTTGAATTCTTCCCGAGAGGATGCCTTAAATATCAGGGCAGAAACCATGAAGAAGTAAGAAACGCAGTGGAGACAAAAGGTCATACACATCGAGCACCCCGAAACATTAGATCAACATGAAGTGGATAGAGAGGCATCCAGTATTCAGCTGAAAAAGTGCGTGCTGTTTCCGGAAACAGAAGCATTTGTAATTGCGATTCAGGCACTTTTGAAATTACAAATTTTGGCCGTAATGCCCTTTTTCTGTGCCAAATTTTGGACACTTATATTCTTCTGGAATTCCAAACTTTGGCATTTATGCCCATTTGGTGTTCCAAACTTTGGCGCTTATGCTCTTTTTAGTGTTTAGCTTCAAAACTTATGCCATTTTGAAGTCCCAAACTTTGGCACACATGGCCTTTTGGATTTACACACTTTGGGATGGAGAGACAGACACAAACCTTACAAATTTTTGCTCCATCAACACTGCAAATTTTATGAGGACATTTTTTTCAACAAAAATTATCAGGTTCCACACATAGTTTTTTCAGGATCTCAAAGGACTTACGATGATTTATTAGGATTCTGGAAACGTGAAGCATTTTTAAAATGTAAGAGGAGCTTCTATTTTGTATGATATCGTTGATGACAACACCTATCAATCCATTGTTTCTTTTTGCAGAATTAACTTCACAGTTCGACTGTTTGCCTAATGGCGACCCTATTCTGGGTATTCCTTGTTGTGAACCTTCTGTTTCTTCTTCTTCTTCTTCTTCTTTTACTGGACATTCTACTGGGAGGTCTCTTCCGCCTGGCAGACCTCATTTTTCTGCCAGGTCTCCTCCTTCGGCCGAGCCTTCTCTTCGTGCCAGGTGTAGGTCTCCTCCTGCCAGGGATTCATCTTCTCTCATACTTGGATTTTGACTTGAAGAACTAAGATTTGTTCGTTTAATTCCTCACAACAATCTGAACCGGATATTCGAGCTTTGAAGATATGCTTTTCCTCTCGATGAACCAGTTGTATTGAAATAAAGACATCATGCCCTCAGTCCCATGCAACCTGAAGAACAAATTGTATTATCAACCACAAATGGTGACGTCTTTGCTATATTCGACATGAGTATCAAAAGATTTTTCGCTATTGAAGAATCGACTCCAGAAGAGAACGCGGAATGTCCAATAGGTTAAACTCCATTATATTAAATGAATGTGTTATTATTTCTGTACTTGGGAGCGTGACGACTTATTTAGATATTGCAAAATAAATTACAAATTTGATTCTTTATCATTATTTTATTTTAGTTACTAATAATTCAATTAGTATGAACGTAAAGGAATCTAAAGTTGTATGTCAAGTGTTTATAAGAAATTTGTGATCAAGTGCATCAGTGGAGTGAGAAGCGCCTGAAACGAACGATTTTGGATACTAATGGGCTCTCGTGAAGAGATTACTTAGTGGATGTGATTAGAGTGAGAATTATTGATTTTACTATGGTATTCTGAATCAGTTTGCTTATTTTTGTATAATCTATGATATATGATGACTCCGTAAATTTTGTCACCTAGGGTAATTGCTAGAGTAATTGATCAGTGACCTACGTGGTATCAGTGTTGCCGAACGACCGTGTTGCTGAAATAATGGGTTTTCAAAATCGGCTTTATATAGCGATTAAAAAACGAATCGTCAATTTTAAAAAAATAAAAACTCGATCCGGAGATATCGATGATGAATGAGAACAAAGAGTTTGGGACGAAAAAAAATTAATTTCTTCCTATACAATGCACTTTATGCTTGTATTCAGTTGGTCCAAGATCTTTTGTAAGTCTTCGATTGTTTTTGCGATAAAAACCTTATTATCTGCGAATTCTAACCCACGTACCCTCACTGTTTCGAGATGCACACCTTCTTCGTCGAAGAGGGCCATTCTCAGACACTTGTCCATGAATATAATAAATAGCCATGAGAACATAACGCATCCTCGTCTAACACCTTGCATAATAACTTCTTCTCCCCTCATTTCTTCTGATTTCCCATCCGTCCCCTCCCATCAGCTTCCCTTATTTCTGTTACTTTCCCGAGTTCCCTTGCCCTCATTTCCCTTTACTTCTAATACTTTTCCTGTCATTTTCCTCATCCCGTCTACTTCCGCTTCCCTTATTCCTCCTCGTTTCCCCTACTTTTTCTCCCCTTATTTCTCCATATTATCTGGCACTTCCAGTCCATCCACACCTTCATTCCCTTTAATTTCTCCTACTTCCCCTTCCCTCATTTCTCCTTAATCATACTCTTCCTCCTCCCCTCATTTCATCTTACTCGCCAACTTCCTCACCTGATTTCAACTACTTTTCCTAGTGAACCTCCTCTCATTTCTCCTCACTTTGCACACTTGTACCCTTATTTTCCCTCATTCCTCACATTTTCACTCTTCTCATTTAGAGAGATTTTCCTACTTTCCTATTCATATTTCCTATAAAATTCCCTTCACTTCCTCTCCTTTCTCACCACTTATTTACCCTAAATTTCTCTGCTTTAACTTTTTTCATTACCCCTCCCCACCCTTCATTTCCCCACACCTTCCCTAGTTCCCGTTCATTAATTTCACCTTACTTCCCCTGCTTCCTAAATCCTCATTTCCCATCACTTCACTCACTACAACTTCCCTTATTTCATCTCACTTCCCGTACTTCTTCTTTCATTTCCCCTTACTCCAATACTTTATTTACCCTCATTTCCCCACACTCCTATACTTTCCCTCCCCTTATTTCCCCTGATTCCTTCTGCGAAACCCAAAATTTCGAACTTCAAAAAACTTTATTGTAATTTTTTACATTCTCATCAGAGAAGGTATTAGATTTGTGTAAAAATGGCCCCCCCCCCCTTCTTTTTGTCAAATGTAAAGTTCGTTAGCCAGCAATTTTGAATATAAATTCAAAAAGTTAGATCATTTTCAAAATGTTTGACATCACTTTTTTCAAGATTTGAAAATTCTGAAATTAAAATTTTAAGCCAAACAACGCCCGATAAGTCAAAAAGTGAAAAAAGACAAATTTGTTAATAATCACTTTTTGGTGGGACGCGTAGTTTCTGTTTTATTTAAAGAAAACAGCATTCAAAATAGAAAAATTAAATTTTTATACAAACAACACAATATCAAAAAATTAATAAACAAAAAATGCTCATCCACAAATGAACTACAAATTTGTCATTATTAATTTTTTGATAGGACTCCTAGTTTTTCTTCTAATCATAAAAAATAACATTGAAAAAAAATTAAATTTTTGGAAAAACCACACAAGAGACGAAAAAAAATGAGAAGGCAAAAGTTGTTTTTACCAAAAAAGATCTAAAAATTTGTTATGAACTTTCGTTATAAAAACACATTGAAAATAAAAAATTATTTTTTTGGAAAACGACACAAGCTACAATAACATTTTATTTGATACAATTTTTCGCCTAGATTATATCTACAAATTTTCTCACAACCACTTTACGCTAGGATGCGTATTTTTTATTCAAATCGTAAAAAATATCATTGAAAAAAAAATTAAATTTATGGAAAAATGACACAAGTTGCAATAAAATGTATAATAACAAAACATTTTGTTTTAAAGGACGCGCACTTTTTTTAATTAGAAAAATAAGATAATAAAAATACGTCTGCTTTAATACCAATGCATATTATGAATTGTAATAATATACAATTATTGGCATGATATAAAATTTTCAGGGTAGCTGAGGATAAAATTTATTGCAAAATAAGGAAAAAATGTTGAAGTAATCATAATAAATAAAATTTGTACGCATTTTGGAAAAAATCGAGTGTGGAGCACGAGATACGTGGTGAGAAAGTGTTCGTTAAAGCCAAAGGAGCCTTAACAAAAGAGAATTCACAATCACCAAATAACACTCGTCGATGCTTTGACCTTTAATTTTAAAAGCTCTGTGCACAAATGTTGAGGAATTATAAAGACCGAGCACACAGCCCGAGATAAATATATTATCAAGCGCGAAGCGCGAGAACCAAAAGTCGCGCGCCTGATCTGATCGAAACATATTTTTTATATCTCCACACTATTTTCCTAAAATTAATATTTTAGAAGAAAAAATCACAAAAATGAAATTTCAGATTTTTGAAGTGATAACTTCTTATGGCATGGTGTGAATTCGCAAAACTAACCGGATATGATGCAATACGACACAATATGATACAATATGGCACAGTATGATACATTATGATAGAATATGAATACGATATCACAATATATGATACAACATGATACAAAATAATACAATATGATGCAATACCATACAATTTAATACAATATCATATACTATTATAGAATATGATACAGTATCATACAATATAATGCAATACGATGCAGTATGATACAATATGGCACAATATTCAACAGTATGATACACTATCACACTGTATGACACAATATAATACGATATAATGCAATATAATGCAATATGATGCAATAAGATACTGTATGATAAAATATCATATGACATGATACAATATGATACAGCGTGATACAGTATGATAGATTATGATAGAGTATGATAGATATGATACAGTATCATGCAATTTAATATCATATACCATTAAGCCATTTCCCTTTCGGCGAGCCTCTAGGGGTAAGCGTGACACTACCCGATTCGGGTAGTGTTTCTAGGTGGATAGTTTTCTTGTAGTAAATAACTACAAGTGTGGGCTCACCACACCCACGACCGCCAACAGCAACGCAGTAGTATCAGACGGTCACCCATCCAAGTACTAACCGCGCCCAATACTGTTTAACTTCAGTGATCTAACGGGAACTGGTGTTTCCAGCGTGCTATGGCCGTTATATGATATAATATATAATATGATATACTTATATACAATTATATAGAAATATATATACATATATATACAGTATTATATATGTTATATGATACAATATAATACAATAATACAATACATCCTCATACAATGTGATACAATATCATATAATATGATGGATTATGATACATTATTATACAATATGATGCAAAACAATGAATATGATACAACATAGCATGATATAATTCAGTATTGTGCAATCTGATACACTATCACACCATATTATACAGTATGATACAATATGATGTGTCATGATGTATATGATACAGTATGATGCAATTTCATATAATATTATACAATATGATACAATACAATACAACATAATACAATATGATGTAATGCGATAAATTACGAGACAATATCATACAATATGGTACAGTATGATATGCTATACAACATGATGTACCAAGCTACACTATGATATACAATATGGCACAATATGCTACAGTATGATACACTATCACATTATTTGACACAATATAATACAATACTATATGATATGATACAATATGATAAAGTATGATACATCCTCATACAATATGATGCAATATCATATAATATGATGGATTATGATACAGTATGCCAATATACGGCCAACAGCCATACCACGCTGAAAAAACCAGTTCTCGTCAGATCCCTGAAGTTAAGCAGCGTTGGGCGCGGTTAGTACTTGGATGGGTGACCATTCGAGAAAACTGAGCGCTGTTGGCACATCGTGGGTGTGGTGAGCCCACACTTGTAGTTATTTACTACAAGAAATTATCCACCTAGAAACACTACCCGAATCGGGTAGTGTCACACCTACCCTGAAAGGGAAATGGCTTAATGGTATACATGATTCAATATGATGCAATACAATATTCATGATACAACATGGCACAATATAATTCAGTATTGTGCAATATGATACACTATCACACCATATGATACAGTATGATACAATACTATACAATATAATACAACAGAATACAATATGATGCAATGCGATAAATTACGAAACAATATCATACGATATGATACAGTATGATATGATATACAGCATGTTGTCTCAAGCTCCACTATGATACACTCTAATGATGCACTATGGTACTATATGATGCAATATGATACAATATCATATGCCATGATACAATATGATACAATATCATACAATGTGATACAATATCATATACTATGATAGAATATGATACAGTATCATACAATATGATGCATACATCATCTGAAATTATCACTTCTGCCTGGCGTCACACAGTGGGAAAAAAATGACTTTTTTGGTTCAAAATAACGTACAGCCCACAAATATTGACCGATTGGGACAGAAAAAAAAAACTAATAAGATTTATAAGAGAGTCGTTGAACCTGATTTTGAAAACAAGCTTTCAATTTTTTTTATAAATAAACAAATATGACGAAAAAAATGGCCATTTTTTATATTTGACGTTCCCGGTGCTCGTCCATAACAGGAAAATTTTTGCAATCGCCTAAGTTTTATAGAGTAACATCAGTTAAAAATGATGATCCAATATTATATAATGAACAACAAAAATTTGTATAAACAAATTATTTGTTGAAAGAATGTTTTCTACGATTTTCCATAATTTAAAGTTTTTTTAAGTTATATTGCAAGAAATTTGGATAAAAACAATATAATGATGAAGAAATTTCTTTTTGATATTATAATTGTTAATATTATAAACAAATTTAATAAACAAATGGATTAATCAGGCATTTTTCGACAGAGAAATTCAGTTTTTTCGATGTCAGCTTTTTAAATTACGAACTTTATGATAGTTTCCACAAAATTCATAATCTGTTAATTAATCTTATGATTTTTTAAAACAAATTTAATAAACAAATGCATTATTCGGGCATTTGTCGGCAGAAAGATTCGTTTTTTCTCAATGCCAGTCCTTTGAGTTGGGAAATTCATAACAATGTCAGCAACATTCATAATTAGTTGTGAAATTTTATGATTTTTCAAACAAATTTAATGAACAAATGTATTAATTAGGCATTTGTCGACAGGAAAATTATTTTTTTTTCGATATCAGACTTTTTAATGTTGATCTTCATAATAAATTCAGCAACATTAATGATTTGGTGAAACATTTTATGATTGTTGTAAACAAATTTAACAAACAAATGCATAATTTGGGCATCTGTGAACGGAAAAATTTGATAAATATTATATATTTTTCAAAACAAATTTGATAAAGAAATGCATTATTCGGGCATCTGTCGATCAAAGAATTGTTTTTTTTTTCAATGTCAGTCTTTTTAAATGGGAACTTAATGATAATTTCATTAACGCTCATACTTAGTTGATACATTCTAGAATGTTTTGAACAAATGTAATAAACATGATTTATTATGAAGTTCCTAATGAAGAAAATTGACATAGAAAAAAAACGAATCTTTCCGGCGAAAAATTCCTGATTATTGCATTTGTTTATGAAATTTGTTTATAATATTAGCAATAATAATCTCAAGAAGAAATTTCTTCATCATTATAATGTTTTTATCCAAATTTCTTGCAATCTAACTTTAAAAAACGTAAAATAAAGGAAAATCGTAGAAAAAATTCTTTCAATAAATAATTTGTTTATGAAAATTTTTGTTGTTTATTATATAATATTAGAACATCTTCAACTAATGTTCTTCTATGAAACTTGGGCGATTTCAACAATTTTTTGTTATTGACGAGCACCAGGAACGTCAAATATAAAAAAGGCCATTTTTTTGTCATATTTGTTTATTTATAAAGAAAATTGACAGCATAATTCAAAAATCAGGCAAAAGAAATAATCTGACACATATTCATAAATATAAATATACAAATTTTTCAAGGAATCTGTATTATCATTAAAGAATAACAGAAAGTATTTAACGTCTTTTCAGACTAGATGGAGCTATGAAAGAAAAATTATTTTAAATCATTTTTGTCTGAAAGTAGTAGTTCAGTAGTTCTGTGGTTCGATTCCCAGCGGAGCGAAAGGAGAAGATCTTTTTTCAGACAAAAATTATCCAAAATAATTTTTATTTCATAGCTCCATCTAGTCTGAAAAGACGTTAAATATTTCATGTTATTCTCTAATGATAATACAGATTCCTTGAAAATTTTGATTTGTACCATCTAGCAAACTAATGCGTGTATTTCTGAAAAAAATTTCTTCTCTCGATCTCTCTAGTAGCTTAATGGGAAAGCACCTGACCGGAAATCAGTAGTTCTGTGGTTCGATTCCCAGCGGAGCGAAAGGAGAAAATCTTTTTTCAGACAAAAATTATTTAATATAAATATAAATCTCGGAAAGAAGAGTCAAAATTACATTAGATGATGAAATTAGGGCTGAATCGTGAAGAAGAAAAAGAAAAAGAAGAATTGGTTCCGTTCCTCGAGAGTGCGAGGGAGGATCGTTCAGAAATTGAGGCAACGAGCCTTCGGCCTTTAGTCCGCGACGACTTTAATTGCGGGTAATTGTTGCGAAGGTCGGAAGCAGCCTTTTGCCCACGCAATTGGCGGTCACACCATACGATACGGTAAGATACGAGTCGTATAGTTCAATAAGTCTTATTATTGTACTATGTACCTATTATCGTCTCAATAATAAATCATTTTTATCGACATTCATATTAACTTAGTTTCACTATACTGCCGTGATTTGGAAAAACACCGTAACTGCAATAAATCGAAAAATGAGTTTTTTATATCGTTGGAATCGTGAAAAAAAGATAGACCTGATTATTAAAATAATTTTTTTTTTAATTGTTAATAACTTCAAAAATAATTATTGCATAATTTTTGGGAAACACCGTAACTGCAAAGATGGGCGAGTTGTGATTTGAGAGAGAGCCGTAACTGACCGTTAACTGCAGGCGTAAATCAGAGATGACTAAATACGTGACGTCAAAATTCGAGAAAACGCCGTAACGGACAGTTACGGACTTCACCAAAATTATTGGACGGTCATTTCGAGCCTTCGGGATTTCGGAGAGGGCCGTAAGTGCTTACGGCGTTCTCCGGAATCATCGAACCCCGAGAAAGAAGGTTTGTGATTCGAGAAACACCGTAACTGCACTTATTATTAGTTATTATATTCTTTTGCCGTGAACGGCGTTCTCTCAAATCACAGCAGGCCTATTTCTGAGGTCCGTAATGCGAAGAGAGCCGTAACTGCCCGTTACGGCGTTTTATCGAATTTCTGTATCCCAATCAACACCGTTAACTGCATTTTAGATGATTAATCAACATTTTTCAACAATTTTTCTTGCAAAAATGTAAAGATCCTATGCAAATTAGTCAAGAACAACAACAAAAAATTCAGAAAATGAATAAGAATCCGCGATACACGCGAATAAAGATTCGAACAGTTATTTTGAGGGATTTTGAAATTTTTTTTGCAATGTTGATAAAATTTCATTAAAATAGACTACATAGGATCTATTAATATATACTCTGGGTACTTTTATATTTAAAAATTTTACAAACTGGGGGAGACCTGGCCGCTGCCGCAAAACACGTTTTCTTATTTTTATTTGCAGTAAGCATGATAAGTCCGGAACGAATTATTTGAAATCAAAAAATCAACGAGATTTTATTATTATATTCCTACACGCAGTACCTGAACGAAGGGTTTTTTATTTGGACCAAAATTTTCATTTTTTGTGTAAAAAACGAATTTTTGTAACCTCAAAAGTCGAAATTGTTAGAAAAATCAACGCCATTTTTTTTTAATCAAAACTTTTGAAAACCCTTCGTTCAGGTACTGAGTATAGGAATATAATAATAAAATCTTGTTGATTTTTTGATTGCAGATAATTTAAATAATTTTCAGATAGTTTTTCAAACTTTTGAATAAAAAAGTACCCAAAAATATATAGTAATAGATCCTATGTGGTCAATTTTAATGAAATTTTATCAACATTGCCAAAAAAAAATTTCAAAATCCCTCAAAATAACTGTATGTGTATATAACCCATTAACAGTATTTATGCTTGGATCAATTCTCAACCAACAATAGAATATTTAAATTTTCAAACAAAAAAAATGAATCTTCAACGAGAAAAAAAGAATTTTCTTACTAAAATACAAACTCTCAACAAAATATAGGAATTTACAACAAAATAGTTCAATTGAATTTGAAACTTAAAATTTTAAATTAAGGAAATTAACTATCAACTAAAATGATGAATCTTAAAAAAAAAGGAATTTTGAACACAATCGTGGGATACTAAACCAAGAACATGCATTTTTACCCAAAAAGATTAATTTTTTTACGAAAAGACGATTTCTTAACAACATACATGAATTTTTCACAAAATGTTTGAATTTTCAATTGTAAAAGTTACATTTTGAGGTAAAAGAATTAAATTTCAACTAAATAGTTAAATTTTCAACAAAGAAATAAATTTTATCTAAAATGTTGAATTTTCCACCAAAAAATATGAATTTTTGAACAAATATTCAAATTCCAAACCAAGGAAATGAACTTTCAACTAAAATGATGAATCTTCAAACAAAAATTAATTTTTAACAAAATTGTGAGATACTCAACCAAGAAGAGGAATTTTTACTCAAAAAGATTAATTTTCTTACGAAAAGACGATTTCTTAACAAAATACATGAATTTTCCACCAAATGTTTGAAGAATTTTCAACTAAAAATTTGCATTTTGAAGTAAAAAAATTTAATTTGAACTAAATAGTTAAATTTTGAAGAAAATAAATCAATTTTATCCTGAATGTTGAATTTTCCACCAAAAAATATAAATTTTCAACCAAATATTTAAATTCCAAATTAAGGAAATGAGTTTCCAACTGAAATGAGGAATCTTCAACCAAAAATTAATTTTTAACAAAATCGTGGGATACTTAAACAAGAAGAGGAATTTTCACCCAAAAAGATTAATTTTTTTACAAAAGCACAATTTCTTAACAAAATACATGAATTTTCCACCAAATGTTTGAATTTTCAACTAAAAAAGTTACATTTTGAAGTAAAAAAATTAAATTTCAACTGAATAGTTAAATCTTTAACAAAAGAAATAAATTTTATCCAAAATGTTGAATTTTCAACCAAAAACTATGATTTTTTAACCAAATATTTAAATTCCATATTAAGGAAATGAATTTTCAACTAAAATAAGGAATCTTCAACCAAAAATTAATTTTTAACAAAATCGTGGGATAGTCAAACAAGAAGATGAATTTTTAACCCAAAAGATTATTTTCCTTACAAAAAGACGATTTCTTAACAAAATACATGAATTTTTCACCAAATATTTGAATTTTCAACTAAAAAAGTTACATTTCAAAGTAAAAAATTACATTTGAAGTGATTACATTTGAAATAGTTAAATTTTTATCAAAAGAAAGGAATTTTAACCAAAATGTTGAACTTTCAACCAAAAAAATATGAATTTTTAACCAAATATTTAAATTCCAAATTAAGGAAATAAACTTTCAACTAAATGAGGAATCTTCAACCAAAA
>CAKNYM010052531.1:7564-31944 GCA_932195095.1 Andricus curvator
ATGAGCTTCTACTTAGTAACATTCATAACTAGTATTCAAAAAATTTGAATATCACCAGTTTCATGTTTTACACGACAAAAACACATTTCTTGTTGGTTAAATAGCAATTAATTCTCATCAATCAATTAATGAACGAGCTCTCATCGAATGCTTATGATCGGCGATGCTCTCAAGCATTTATAGCAATAGTAGTAGCAATAATGGTAGTAGGTCAGTTACGTAACTCATTATCGAAACTAAAACCAATGAATAACTCACCATTTTTTAAAGAAGAGTATTTTAATTTTTTAAATTTAATTAATAAAGTATATCTATGATATTGTAAATATCATACTAAGTAGAACGAAATATGGATCTTATTTGTTAATAATGTAAGTCTAAATAAAGACTTACGAACCCCACCTTTTTACTTTCATTTATCTTGGAAATAATTGGACCGTTCTTGTTATATCGCTTGATCGCTTATTGCTGATAAAAGTTCTAGATTCCCGGATGTAGGTCGCAAGATTGTGCATTCGAGCAAATTCTCTTAAATTAAAGATAATAAAGATTTTATTAACAGCAAAGAAACCTAATTATTTTTCATTTTATACTCAATATCTTTGATCCACATTCGATCCAATTGTCCTGCAGAAAATGACAATCAAAAAAGGATTGCATTTTTATGTTGTCATCAGGTCATTAGATATGCAAAAGATGATGTAAAATAGTTTGAGAAGTTGCATGAACTTTCATCTTATGTTACATAATATTCTTTAATCCCACGTCACAAGTATTTCCAATGACGTATTTTCAGGGTCGCCCAATAGCGTTTTCAGGCCATTGATTTCGATGTCTAGCCTTCTTATTACAAAAGCTCAAGAACCGGATATCCCATAGGAGAAAGTTGGCACAAGTTCAATGCGGTCTCGCGACTAAGAATTTGAGACACAACTACCGTTAACGGGATATGCTATTGCGCAAGATGCCGAAATTCCCGACTAAATGAAGGCAGAATTTGGTTCATGCATACGCATGTTTTGAGATCGAAAGTCCGTTTCTGGTGATTCACTGCATTCCTTAAACTCTTACGTGTGCACTCATTCTCTTATTAAGGGTGTTCAAAGTATATAGATACAATGAATAGAACTTGCAACCTGCAATATACCAGAGGTTTTAAATTTATTAGATGCTCTAAACTCGATTGCACAAATCCTTCAAAAATTAGAGTGGATACAGCATTCAGATAGATACACATACAGACAGGTAGCCATACAGACAAATACAGACATTTTTCTATCGTTTTTAGAGTCTGTCAATGCCGAAACATAAAGATCCGTTAAAAACCAGGTATCGAAAATTTGGACGATTGCATTGCACTCTCATGAATGAGAATGTAAAAATCACAGTCATTTATCACCAACGACTCATCAATGCAGGCTTTGAATGACTTAACTATTCACTTAGGCTTCACGAGCCAAATGTAGATAGACATCCAAGGTTGAGGGGGAATTCCCAATTACCCAATATGCCATAGTGTTCATGATTAATGTGTAATCGTTCCGAAAACTTATGCACCTGATCTTTGTTTCTTCCAGTATAACTTCTTAAAAGTAAACTTGAATTAAGTCATGTATTAAAATATTTAGTTCTTTATCAAAATAACCCCAATATTACCCAATATTGATCGGAATAGGATATTCATGTCACATAGAAATTTCTGCAATATTGCGTGCTGTTGGTGCAATTTTACAAGACAAATGTTTTAAGGGGCAAGCATAGTGCATTTTCAGTGCCCATAAATCATGTTTCCAAAATGAATATGACACAATCGTCGTCTTTAATACTGGGAGTAACCGAATAACAATCTTCATTCAGAGGCGATGACGACATGTTCTCGAAAATCGCGTAGTACTTACTAGGAGAGCCGCGTCCTTAAATCGAATGGCAACCGTGACCGCGAATGGAATGAGGGTAAAACAGTGTTACCAACTGCCTTCCGCAAAACCGTGCATCGATTCCGCAAGAATTCCCGTACGGGCCGAGACATTGCTTGGAGATGAATGAAGCTTTCCGGGAATCAAATGCGGTGATTCAACGACTTAACGATCGCCTCTTCGCTGATTCTAGTGTCTGCCCTCGAAATTCATGGGTCGAGAGGATGACGAATCATATAAGCTGGCTCGTATGGCTTCAAGAAAGCTAGCAATTTATCAGTTCTTAATCTGCGAGGCGTTGGTCCAGTTTCCTATATATCTTCCTCTTTAAGGTTTATTACTCTCGGTACATTAATTATCCCTTCAACTCAAAATCTACTTGAGTCACTTATTATATAGCTCTCGCTTGAAAGTAATTTCTTGAATATCTGTACTCAAACTACTCATGTTAGTGAAGATTCGAATTGCCTTATGCGGAAGTTGCAAAGTTGCATCAAAGTTACCTTGAATCTCTTGCAAATGCCGCATGTCGTCATCACAAGTAGATGTCTAATTTTAGAATTTTCTAAGAATGTTTCATTGGATTTAGAAAAAGTGAACCTTAGGTGAAATTTTTCGTCGTTTAATACATATATTTGAAAAATTGAAGCAAGAAAAGCAAGTAGATGGTAAGCGGTTCAAAAAGTGGATTTTAACAGTCCAATAGAGGGAAATTCCAACTTAAATACAATAATTCGCGGACTTTTGCAAATATATAAACAAGTTTAGCACATGCAGGCCCCCTTCTCTACTTCTTTAATTGAAAATCACCCTGACGATACTGGGATTTAGAAGAAAGGATAACCTAACATGACAATTTTTGGGAACTTGCGCTATTCATTTTGGGACTGCCCTTTAGAATTTTCTAAGTATGTTTTATTGGATTTAGATAACATGTATCTTAAGCAAGATTTTTATGCTTTAACTACATTTCTTAAGAAAAAAATTGAAGCAATAAAAGTATTTGGATGAAGAGGGATTTAAAAAGTGAGAAATAACAATCTAATAGAGGAGAATCTAAACTTATATTTTTCAACTTTCCCACTTCCGTAATTGAGAATGATCACCCTGACGACATTGTGATTTAGACGAAATGATAATATGACATAACAATGTTTTGGCCAAGCAGGTTGTTCATATTGGGACTTCCCATCGCTCATAACAAGATAGTTTGGCCACCATGTCTGACCGGATTGTATCTGTTCTCTTTTTTTTCTTTAGAATTTCAATTATTTCGTTGTTCTTACGCCTTATTCTCTGGATAAGTTGAAATTGCTAAAGACACAATGAAGAATAGAATGAATGCAGTTCAAAAGTGTGATGATAAAGATCCACTCCTCGTGGGTCTATATATATATAGTAGTACTTGATATAGTTGAATGGCGTGCGAATGAATGAACTTACGGCCGAGAATCTTGGAGTGTGTAGGCCGCATTATACGTATAAGTCACAAGCTCTGATGCAGGCAATCTTATCGTTTGTCAGCGACAAACTGATAAAGAGTATAGTCCCAATGTGGTGTGATCTCGTCTCTCCTTGAGAATGCGTGGCTAGCTGGACGATGCCACAGGTGCACCACTACCTTCAAGCCTTCAAGGGAGTAATGTGATACCGTGCGATGCATTTCGACCCTATCATGGAGGTCTTGCCTTCGAGTTTCCAACGGATGGCGGACGCGACACCATGCGGTGAATCACTCGAAGGAAGTTATTTTTGCATAGTTATAACACATCAGTCTGCATTCTTTTTCAGGATGCAGAGTATGTAAAGCTATGTTCAGTTAAGAGTCAACAACAACAATAAGATTATGCAAAATTATGCTTACACGTGTATCTCTTAAGCTTCTTATGTTAATCCTGCGGTTTTCGTACAACATGGAAATCATCGTTAAGTAGGCTATTTAAAACTATTAATTTAAATTACATCAAATATAACGGTCAAGAAACAACCCTTAGCAGCTGACAATAACAATCCAGCAGTCCATAAAAACCTCTAGCAGAGGTCAATAAACCCTTAGAAACGGTTCATAGTAAATCCTAGTAACAGTCACTAATACCCGGAGAAAAATGGAATCCGAAAACTAGGGACTGAGTATTTCGATCCAGGATAAATTTTGCTGGAAGAGTGCTCGGCGCCCAGCGCTCCACCCAGAAGTGGAGTGCTGCCTACAGTGGCGCTTGGAATGAAGCTGCAACAGTTCAGGACTCAGACCGGGAAGGCAGCGGAAATGAGGTCGAAATATTCATCGTTGATCCTGATTCCTCAATTACAAGTTCTCAGTCTGAGATTCCTGAATATAATAGTGCTCAAAACTTGTTCTTCAATCCACCTTTTTCAACTTGTATAACAGTGAGTATAAGAGTTCTAGGTACGGTCAATAATTGGACCATAGCAAAGAAAAATAACAACCCCAAATAATGAACAATAAAATACTTAGCATCGGTTAATGAAATCCTACATCAATGGTAAACAACACTCTTGCAACGTTCAATAATCACCCTCAGCAAAGGGCAATAAGAAACCTTAGCATCGCACAATAAAAACTTTTGTAACGGCTCTTTCAATAGCAGATACTATTGACTCAAATGAATTTTCAATGAAACTATAATTATTTATTTCGGCTTAACAGTGATGCTATATATTCGATGGTATATTCATTTGAGCCAATAACATTTACTTTAGAACGAGCGCGAAAATACGTACTTTTGATTCAATAGCTTTTGTCTCAGAGTAGCAAAGCTCAAGAACTGTCCTTGAAATCATCAATAACAAATTCTAGCAACAGTTAATAACAATCCCATCTGTTTAAAGTTTTTTGTTTTAAAACATTTATTGACAACCTCTAAAGACGATAGATAGCAACCCACGTAAGCAACCTTAGCAGCAGCCAGTAATAATTTTAGCTACGGTTAATAATAACTTCTGGACCCTCAGTAACAACCCTCATCAACAGCGGAGAATAACGCCTAATAAGATTTAATAATATGGAGTGCTCGTGGCTCAGATGGTAATTTTCTTATGTTCCAATACCGCAGCATTATAGTAACTGCGCTGGTACGGATTCGCTTCCCAAAGCATGAAGCGAGATTGTACGCGTTAACAAAAAGGTGTGAAGATTCTATTTCTAGGCGTACTATTCTACAGATACCCTTAAGTTATAAGATACCCTTCAAAAGTCGCTAATGACCCTGAAATTTGATGAAATTTGATTTAAAAAATTTAATAATGACCCCCACAAGGTACAGTCACTAAAAAACTATAACAGTGGCCAATAAACTCTCAAAAAAAGTCAATAACAACCTTTAGCAAGGGACAATCACATCCTTAGCAATGGTCAATAAAAAATCGCGAAATCATAATAACTTTAGGCACTGGTCCATAACAACCTCTAACAACATTTAATAGCAATCCCTGAAAAGTGTAAACAGCAATCCGTGGCAATAGAAAATACCAACTACTAACAATGGTAAATGAGACAATAGCAAAGATTAATAAAATCTTCCAGAAACAATAAACAATATTTGCTAGCAACAATAAGTAGTCCTGGAACAGTCAATAATAATCCTGGTCACAGGTAATATTAATATTATCAACGGTCAAGGACAACCTTTTAACCATCAATAACAACCCGTAGCAACAGTTAATAATAACTTCTATTAGGAGCGAAAATTCTTTAGCAATGGTCAAGAAACACATAGTAACGAAAAACAAGGTCTTTTAACAAGAGACAATAAAAACCTTAATAACGGTCAATTACATCTAGAAAGATAATAACCACCTTTATGTCGGTCAATGAAAAACTCTAGCAATATTTAATAACAACTATTTATTCATTTATTTAAATTATTCTTGTTTTTAAAACATTAAATGATAACCCCTAGCAATAGTTAACGAGAACCTCTAACAACACTCTATCACAACCTTTAGTAGCAGTCAAAAAGAACCCCTAATAATTGTCAGTAATCAAATATACTAGAGAAGATAATGGTACAATAAAATAAAAAATTATTTCTCTGGAATATTGAACAACAGGTTAATCTTGGTCGGATTTTTTTCAGCCGAGTACTGCACTTGTGCAGATATGCACATGCATGCTCAAATTCCAGAACAGATGCCTCGCTGCTAACATATTATTCTCAACTTCTTCTCAGTATGCGACGTCAGTACTTCTTTAGACAGTATAACACAATTCGCGAATACCATTGCGCTGCATTTCAGAAAATTTCAACTCGTACACTTCACAATGCACACCTAAGATAGTTTAATTCCCAAGCGAAATCCCTCTAGATTACCCGGAAATGCGTGCAGCAGGTGTCTCACCGTCTCTTGGTCGATAGTCACACTCCGAGCTGGCTAGCAGAAAGAGTTTCGAGCTACTTGCTCTTATCATCTCCTGGTAAAACTCTGTTCAGTCCCGAGGGATTTCTAGTGAAAAACGCTTCTCGAAAGACCATCTTTGCAAATAGTTTCTCACGCGTCAAGCACTGCAATATGCATTTTGGACTGAAATGATTATTTAATGGAAATATTAATGTAATGAAAAAATATATTTTTTGACGACAGTGATCGGTTTTTAATATTTTTCATACCATGAAACATATCAGAGGATCATCGCCTTAAAATTATAGTGGACTTGTAAAAAATGACGTGTCCCAGTGGTTTTGTTTGACAATCGGGGTCAATGGTTTCCTGCTTGTACACTGAACGCAGTGTGACGTAATGAAAGTGTCGCGCCAAAGAAATGTGTGAATTCACGGCAGAAACGATCCTCGGCACACCTTAACAAAAACAATAATTCGCGTGCTCCACACTATCAATGGCTCTCTTTTCACATAGTTCGATAATTATTGATCGACTTCTGGGAACTTTTGTACACGGCAATCATGCATTTAGTGACCAAATATGGGTTTCTTCGATTGCCAAATTTTTCTCTAAGACTCGTTTGCTCGAATACTTGGAAAATTGAAATGGAGGAGATAAACTCCATTAAATAGTCATCCCGGTATGCCAACAACTTCCTTTAAAACTAATCGATCAAGTTCTCTTTGAGTCTTGAGAAAAAGTTATCTGCTTTTAATTTTTTTCAATTGAATTTTACAAAGAAGCACTTTTTTTAGTGAATTGGCATTATTAATTATGCATATCTTTTTTGTGAAAATAATTTTACGAGTATAAAACTGAAATTAATCATTTATATTACAGGTGTTGCCGAGGACCAATTTTATTTAATATTAAGGTGAGTACTATTTTCATACATTTTTTGCAAAATGAAATTCCTACCTCACATTCCTGCGACATCCTGTGACGTATATTTTCGCGATGAGTCGAAGAATCGTAAAACGTAGGCGGAGAAGGACTTGCGTCCGTTGCCAAACAACGACATTCTTGCAATGGGGTGTAATGCTGTTGTACATATGAAGTATCGAAATACAGACTATATTTATATCAATAGAAATGAAAGACGTATTGATTGTCATCTTATATCACTACGAGTCACGTGGCGAAAATCGGCACTGATCTCTATGGAACAGTATCTGCGTTTGGCTCTTTCTAATGCTAATAAACCAAATTTGTTACCCACTAATATCTTGTGAAGAATGAATAACAAAATCACAGACTATTTCTATCAATTTAAGATGAGGTAATTTGTAATTTTGTTGTTTAGATCAATCTAAAAAATCTATACTCCCTACCTCACATTACTCCTTTCCTCACCGAGCAAGTCACGCCTACCCCGAAAGGGAAATGGCTTAATGGTATAATAATAATAATAAGTAAATAATAATTTGAAGTTTTTTGTTTTGCGACCCTGTCAGGCATTAAGAAATTAATTTGCTAATTCAAGTTTTCATTGTTTCAAAAAATAAAACAATGCTTCTTGTGTTGTGCATCAATCAGCCTGTTTTATTGATTTCTATCTGATGGTAAAACATTATGTCAATGGATTATCTCAGTATTACCGACTCAGGGACATCAATAATTGCAGATACATCGCGTATCACTCGGTTATAATGTTTTGATTGCGAGCCGTTCGCCTTGATGGTCGGAGATTCTTCCACTAGTGAGTGACTTCAAAGAGAAGATGATAGGTTGCGACTTACGAGGCTTATACTCGATACAATGAAACTTTTGCTAGTTATTGTCATCAATTACACCTGATGTATCTCAACAATAACACAAAATATATCTTAAACTACATCTGTAGAATCCAAAAATAAACATACGAAACCGATTTTTTCAAACAGAGTTTCTTAAAAATTAGTTTAATGATTAATTTTCATATTCTTTAGAGTTATTAATTTTTGAAGAAACTCTCACAGGTAAATTTTTCATTTGAACATAATATAAAAATGAGGATATTGTCAAGGTATATATTTAAACTTGTATTATCTATGCGGAAACCACAATGATTCGTGTCCTCGCATAAATAGATTAGGCACATGTCACGTGACATAGTGGTGAAAATCTGAAATTTACTATTCAAAAAGGTCACCAACCTTCAGCATAACACCTCTTAACATTTTGTATAGAATTATAGATCATTAAATTCTAAGCAAACTTATCAGATTGATGAAACTCCAGGAAGTTTTTAAAATTTAACTTTAAGTTTTGTTTCAAACAATTAGCGTAAACAAATATAAGTTTCGTCTTTTTTCCGCAGAAAAAATTCGTTTCCATCTTATGTATCAAAATAGCTTATTAGAGTCACAATGAAATATTATGAACACTTAATATCTAGTTTTTTTATGAAGCGAATTGTTATATATTAACTATATTTCGTACTGAACAAAGCCCTATAACATGATTGAGCATGTATTACATAATTACACAATTTTTTGTATGAAAAATGATTAAAATGGCCTATTTGTTTACCAAACGCATCTTTGGCTGTTTATAACAAAGATAAATGGGTAATTCTCTACAGAAAAGGCACTTTTATATCCAAGGGATAAATCATCAAAAGTATTGATTATATTGTAAACAAAATAAGCACGAATCTTCGATACATAGTAAAAAAATTGATTTTATTATTGCAAATCACAATGTTTTTGTGTTTACGTCAAGACATAAACGGCTATTACTTGACTTCTCGGAATATATTTTTGGATTCAATTTAAGTGTTAAATTAAATTATTATTGTTTTTCAAGCTCTTCGCCTGGGGTGATTGCTAGAGAGATTGAGCTGCGACCTGGGTCAAAGCAGTGTTGCGAAACGAACGTGTTATTCAAATAAACAACACGGGAATTCTAGATAATTCTAAAAATGTATACCCCCCCCCCCTCATACCGCCTCGTAAAATTCTCTTCCTCACTTTTCTTACATGATCTCCCTAATCCCCGGCTAGAACCGAGTGAGTCACGCTCACCCCGAAAGAAATATGGCTTAATGGTATAATAATAATAATTCACGTGACATCCGCGAGGTGACCTTACTTTTGGCTTCTCCTCAGGGAAATCCGGTGATAAATTATTACCCTACCGAAAAAATTTTCCCAAAAATGTAATGAAATGTAAGGTTTTTAGATCAGTAATATCAGTTTATATATAGAGATATTAAAATTAGAAAATATAAAATAATATTTTAAAGTTCTGATATTAACAAATTTTTGTTTCGAAATATATATTCTGGTTGCTTTGTATATATTTATAGATAATTATTGTTTATCTCTTTCTGTCTTACGGGTGAACATTTTATTGTCTTGCCTTATTTTATTAAATAATAAACCTTATAGTTACGGGAATACGGAAAATGCAAGATATCATAATGTTCCAGGAGTGCTACAAATAAGTTTTTAGCGTAAATGCTTTCACAAGCTCTTTTTGTAGTGCTACTGAACCCAACTTGAATTACAAAATGAAGCCAAAATTTTTGGGAACAATTTTCTTATTAAAAGAGTGCCCTGTATGTGACGAATTACTCATGTGTTTAGGGTTAACAATTTTCTGTAGTTCAATAAGTCTGGTAAGCTATTTCGATATATATTAGCCGACAACAAGTCATTTTCCGCGAAAAAGAAAGAACATTTTTCATTATATTACTTATGTTAATTATAACAAAGCTAAATTTTAACTGTTAACAAGTACCTAACGTTTAATGAGTGTAATAAACTATTTCGATACACATAAGACAGAAACTAAAAATTTTTCATGAAAAAATGATGAAAATTTTCCATATTTTATCATAAATTATTTACAACAAAGCTAAATATGAAGTTTCAATAATTCTGAAATTTAATAAATCCGATAAACTATTTCGATACTCATAAGAAGGAAAGAATTTTTTTCTGCGAAAAAGGATGAAACTTTTTCATTTATTAAGTTAATTTATTCAAATTAGTTGCTTTTTTGTATGCTAAAGTTGTCATTAGAGTTCATTGTAAATATATCTAATGGTTAATGTAGGTGTCGTGATAATAATGAGGTCTAGGGGGAAAAAAATGTTCTCTGATTTTAAGAAACATTATTTTTTGTGAAAAAAAGTTTAAAATTACGAAAAATAATTATTTTAACAATATTTCTTATACATTAATTTTTTGTCTTTCAGCGCCTCTTATAAGTTTGTGAAAAATATTTGAATTTTAATAAATCATATCTTATTTATTCGAGGAGAACAAACGCTTTAACTCTAATGTTTTCAAGTTTGAAAATAATTAAACAATTTTCAAATATACTTACTTGTTAAAAAAAACTCTTTTAAAAAAATGCTTTCAACGATTTCAGCCATAGAAAAATTTACATTTAAAATTATAAACACTAGAGTTGTAGAGGATGTTTTTCTCGCACAGATAAGACACCAGTTAATAAAATGCAACCATTTTTCAAAAATTGGTCAGAAGCGATAGTAAGAAAAAATTCAGTTGCAAAACATTTTGTGAAAATAAATGTTTCTTGTAAGTTTAAAAATTTTTTATTAAAAATAATATTTTTTATTCGAAATGAGATCAATATTAAACATTATTTTGATTCTTAAGATAATAAAAAAACTATATTTTTTGAATAGGTGATTTTTGACACGACGACTAGCTTAAGGCTCGTATAGGGGGCTGAAAAAATCAATTCGAAATGCTAGCGCAGCGAATGATTATCAGGGGGCAATTTTTTTCCTCGTGGAAGCTCAAATCCATATTTGAGGTGGAAAGTCCCTGCGGGTCGTCATCACTTGCGGTAAATAGGTTAAATTCCTTAAATATTGCATTTCCAAAGCAGCAGAAGAAAAATAAACAGAACTGGCGCGATATTCAAAATAGAAGAACTATTCCAACAGACATAGGAGTTTATTTCAGAATTTTTTGAATAATTATTTTACTTTTAATGTATTTTTCCTTCTTTTAGTGTTTTTATGAAAATATTTTTTTCAATAAGATACATTTGTCATGGTTTTTGATCATTTATTACAACTTTATAAAAATGATCACTCTTTTGTCTGTTGGAATGATTTTTCTATTTTGAATATCGCCTCAGTTCTGTTTTTTTTCCGCTGCTTGGAAAATGCAATATTTAAGAAATTAAAAATATTTATCGCGCGTGCTACGCCCCAGTTGACAGTGAGCCGCGAGAAGTCAAAGACGCTTTCTGGGACACTTTAAATGACACAATAAGTACTTGCGATCCAGGTGAAAGAATAATTCTGCTAGGAGATATGAACGGATGGGTCGGCGTTCAACGTCAGGATACAGATACAGAAAGGGTACTAGGTAAATTTGGGGATCCAAGAAAAAATTATAACGGGGAAAAATTAGTTAGCTTATGCTTAGAAAAGGGCCTATTTATTACCAATACTTGGTTTCGACATAAAATGATCCACACGTACACTTGGTGTAAAGGAAATAACCGCAGTGTAATTGACTTCGTTATTGCGGATGAAAGACTAAGAGAACTAGTCAAAGATACAAGAGTCATGAGGGGTTCCGAATGCAATACTGATCATTATCTTTTAATCTCTAAAATAAACTTAGGCCGGGGATGGAAAAGAAAGAGAACAGAAAAAACGAAACAAACTCGAATAAAGATTGAAAATTTACAGAAACCGGAAGTGCGAATAGAGTTTCAAAATAAGTTAAGCGAACGCATAGATAGGGCAACTTGGGAAGCGCTTACGAGCAATAAAGATATAGAGGGCGCGTGGGCCTTATTACGGGATATCATTGTTAAAACTGCAATTGAAGTGTGTGGTACGGCAGTGGTAGGAAGAAAGTCTGGTGATGCGTGGTGGAATGATGAAATTCAAGCAGCCCAGCAAGAAAAGAAAAAAAGCGCACAAGAGAACATTAAACATGACAGGTCTTAGCGATGAGGAGAGAAATAGACTCAAAAATGATTACAAAGACAAAAAGAGGAAAATGAAACGACTAGTCAAGGAGAGTAAAGAAAAAATCAGAACAGAAGAAGAGAACAAAATACAGAACTACTTTGAAGGAATTATGAAACTATTATATAAACAGTTGAAGGAAAGTAAGAGTACAGAGTTTGCCAGCATGAGAAACAGCAAAGGTGAAATGCTATATGATATAGACGAGATAGTAGACGCTTTAAAAGACTCTTTTAAAGAACTATTAGGAGGTGAAGATATAGGACAACAAAACTGCGACATAGAACATAATGCATTAGAAAACCCAATTGAAAAAGTCTGTGTCACTGAGGTCCGAGACATAATTAAGAACTTGAAAAACGGTAAGGCTGCTGGCATAGACATTATTAGTGCTGAAATGCTCAAATACGGTGGCTAGTACATACCTCACAGGTTGTGCGAATTAATAAATTTATGTATCGAGACGGGGAAAGTCCCAGACGATTGGAAAAAGCGATTATCGTACCAATATACAAAAGAAAGGGAGATAAAAGCAACTGCAGTAACTACAGAGCCTTCTAAGTACCGTAAGTAAAATATACTCAAAAATACTTATTCGTAGGGTAATGGAAATTACAGAAGAAAAGATATGGGAAGTCCAAAGTGGATTAATGCCAGGAAGATCATGTACAGATCAGATATTTAGTCTAAGACAGATCACAGAAAAAAGCTTGAGAGTTGGAAAGAAAGTTTTCTGTGCATTTATTGACCTAGAAAAAGCATTTGACAAGGTAAATAGAAGTAAACTTTGGGAAGTCCTTAAAGAGTACGGAGTAAATGAAAGCAATAAAAACAATATATAAAGGTAGTAAAGCGAGTGTAAGGGTAAATGGGAAACTGAGTGACTGGTTCGATATTATGCAAGGCGTGAAACAAGGATGCGTTATGTCCTCGTGGCTATTTATCATATTCATGGATAAGTGTCTAAGAACTGCACTCTTCGACGAAGAAGGTGTAGATCTCCAAACAGTTAAGGTACGTGGGTTAGCTTTCGCAGATGACAAGATTGTTATGGCAGAATCAGTCGAGGACTTGCAAAGAATGTTGAATAAACTTCATACAAGCATGAAGGACATGGGACTCAAAATTAACGTAAATAAAACAAAAATCATGGTGTTTGAGGGAAAGAGTGAGAAAACAATGTGCAACATTGTCCTAAATGATGAGAGATTAGAACAAGTTGACAAGTACGTATATCTAGGTAGTCTATTCACTAGCGACGGAAAAATAGATGGGGAGTTAGATAGGCGCATAAATAAGGGTAAACAGGTTATCGGTAGAGCAGGGTCCATCCTAACAAATAAAAACATATCAAAAAAAGCTAAAATGGCCATACACAATTCTATATTCGTACCGACTGTACTATACGGTAGCGAGACATGGACCTGTCAAGAAAAGGACAGGAGTAAAATTAACGCGATCGGCATGAAACCTCTGCGCATAATATGCGGGAAAACACTAATGGACAAAGTCCGAAACGAGACAATCCTCAAAGAATGTGGTACAAAAGAGACAATAGTTGACACATGGGAAAGAAATTAGTTAAGATGGTTCGGACATCTTGAAAGAATGAAAGATGAACGACTGACCAAACAAGTGTATAAAGGTAAAGTAAATGGCAGAATGCCCAGAGGTAGACCGCCGAAAGAATGGTTAGAATCTGTAAATGAGACATTAATCCGTAGAGACATAAGAAGCCATAGAAACACAAGAGCTTGCATGAAAAAATGCATGGACGTGAAGGAAGCTAGAGTTGTATGCCAGGACAGAAAAGTGTGGCGACAAATAGTTTGTAAACAGAGTGACAGTAGAATGAATGACGCCTGAAACAAAGATCTTGGATACTAATGGGCCCAAGTGGAGAACCATACATAACAATTTTGTGAGGCTCTTCACTTGGGGTGATCGCTAGAGAGATTGATCAGCAACCTGGGTCGGAGCAGTGTTGCGGAGTAAACGTGTCATTTAAATAAATAACACGAGAATTCCAGATCAATATAAAATATATATACCTAACACTTATATACCTATCCATCTCATACCTATATTCCTACCTACCTTATACCTATATACCCATATGCACACTACTTTTCTCCAACCGAGCAAGTCACGCCTACCCCGAAAGGGAAATGGCTTAATGGTATAATAATAATAAAAATATTTATCGCACGTGTTGACGATCCGCAGGGACTATTCGCCTCAAATATGGATTTGAGCTTCCAAGAGGAAAAAAATTGCCCCCCCCCCCCCGATAAGCATTCGTTGCGCTAGCATTGAGGACTGATTTTTTAAGGTGAGTTTTCTAGGTTACATTACCCCCTACATGAGCCTTAATAGCTGAGAACAAAAGTTTTTTCTAACCAATTTATTGTCTTTGTAACTTTGTTCTTAAAAAATAGGCTAAACAGTAAAAAATATCGCTTTTTACCGGTTAATAACTGAGGGCGTCAGTCCGCTTATATATTATATTTATATGTAGGGGAGCAGAGGGTTATGCGGCGCAGCGGATAATGGTGCGCAGTCGCTTTTCCAAAATCTGCGCATTGTGAAAAAGTGAAGTTTGCTTCGGTGTATGTATTTATGAATGCAATGTCGAATGGTGAAAATATTTGTTTAATTGAGGTAACTGTTTGAAATTCATGACGAAAAGTTTCTTCTGGATGTTTCTCATTTACTATGCGGCAATTATGCGTAAAAACTAGTCAAACTCATAGTATTTTCTCCGAATGTGAGAAGACAAGTTGTAAAATTGATCTACTGAATATTCCGAAGGATATGTACATGTGACACAAACAGGTTTCCATCAGAACCAATTTTTGGTTTTAAAGTTCAGAACGATGCAGTATAGTTCCAAAGAAGACTCTATTTGGACCTATACAGGAACCCAGTTTTAAAATAACATGTTTCCAAAGAACCTATTCGCTTTGCCCACTTCGATATTTCATCTTATTTATAACACAACTTTTACCTTAAAGGACACATGTAATCAAACTCTGATGAACATCATTTAATGAAGAGAATTAAAGTACAAAATATTATCGCAATTAGAATAGATATAGTGACTTGGTAAATATCATTTGCAGGTTATGTAGCAAACTTCTAAACATAAAGACGTGTTCATATGCAAGAAATTTTTCGTCTTAAGTCATCGGTCAAGCAAAGCAAGTGTAAGGGTAAATGGGAAACTGAGTGACTGGTTCGATATTATGCAAGGCGTTGAACAAGGATTCGTTATGTCCTCGTGGCTATTTATCATATTCATGGACAAGTGTCTAAGAATGACCCTCTTCGACGAAGAAGGTGTAGATCTCGAGACAGTGAAGGTACGTGGGTTAGCTTTCGCAGATGACAAGGTTGTTATGGCAGAATCAATCGAAGACTTGCAAAGAATGTTGAGTAAACTAAATACAAGCATGAAGAACATGGGCCTAAAAATTAACGTAAATAAAACAAAAATCATGGTGTTTGAAGGAAAAAGTGAGAACAAAATATGCAACATTGTCCTGAATGAGGAGAGATCAGAACAAGTTGACAAGTACGTATATCTGGGTAGCCTATTCACTAGCGACGGAAAAGTAGACGGGGAGTTAGATAGGCGCATAAATGAGGGTAAGAAGGTTATCGGTAGAGCAGGGTCCATTCTCAGGAATAAAAATTTATCAAAAAAAGCTAAAATGGCCATACATAATTCTATATTCGTACCGACTGTACTATACGGTAGCGAAACATTGAACTGTCAAGAAAAGGACAAGAGTAAAATTAACGTGATTGGCATGAAATCCCTGCGTACAATATGCGGAAAAACACTGATGGACAAAGTCCGAAACGAGATAATCCTCAAAGAATGTGGTACAGGAAAGCCACTAGTTGACATATGGGAAAAAACTCAATTAAGATGGTTCGGAAATGTTCACTCAGAGAAAAAGTTGTCTTGGAACAAAAGCATCATCTTCTTGCCGGTTTTTTTGGAACGAAGTGAATATATTTTTTAGACAAATAGCATTATTTGGCTGCAAGATTAGGTGAAGTTAGCCGCATTGGGAAAATTTTTGCTGCAAAAGGATTCCTGTTGAGACAAATGAAAATCCTCTCAACCTTAAATTTAAGAGGAAATTCCATTTACGTCGAGAAACATCCTTTTGTCACAAAAGGAAATTTCTCTGAGTGTTGAAAGAATGAAAGATGAACGACTGACCAAACAAGTGCATAAAGATAAAGTAAATGGCAGAATGCCCAGAGGTAGATCATCGAAAGAATGGTTAGAATCTGTGAATGAGACCTTATTCCTGCTATCGACTGATGTATGGTATCTGCGCCGCATTACCCGCTGCTCCTTTGCGCTTGTACTGTTATTCAAGCCACTTTTCCTGTACTTTTTATCACTTTTGTTTCGAAAACTTAAAACCGTTGTCTTTTGGGGAAATGAATGTGATGACTCATTTATATGAGTCAAATTTCGAACATTATGTATAGTTACGCATAATTATCATGTTAATATAATTGAATGAGTAATATTTAAATCTAAAAGTAAATTTAATCTGGAATTCGTTTTCTGATGTTTAGAAGGTCTGCACGTATTTCTGGCGCTATGATTATCATTTCTACGTTAAACTTGTTTTTCGACTTATCAGTAAATACCGAAGACAATATCATAGAATTTGAAAGATGCCTTCATGGCCGGTTTTAGTTTAGGATATATTTGCGTTTTTCTAAATTACTGTCAAAATTATTATTTTTACATTCTCATCCTATAATGAGAAGGTATTAGATTTGTGTAAAATTTGACCCCCCCCCCCCCCTTGTTTTTGTCAAATGTATACGTTTTGAGATCCCCTGAACCCATAAAACAGGTTATTACAAAATGTCTGTCTGTTAGTCTGTAGATTTTTAGTTTCTTAGCACGATAACTTTCAAAAGAATTAACGTATTGGATTGGGCTTCGGCATACTCTTTAAGTGTCCTAAAATGAAGGTCAAGTCCGTTAGTAAGCCATTTTGGATGAAAATTCAAAAAGTGAGCACATTTTGAAAATTTTTGAGAACACTTGTTCTTAATATTTAAAAATTCTATGGACGGATATTAATAGTACTCAAAAAGGCGAACAAAGTGTTCCCATTACTTTTTTTGATAGAAGGAAAATTACTGGAGTTCTGACATTTACAAAATTCCAAAAAACAAACGAAAATGTACATTTTAAGCCAAACAACGCACGATATGAAAAAAGTCAAGAGAAGAAAAATGTTTTTTTTAACACCCTACAATATTGTTGTGAGACTTTTTTTAATTTCCTCGAAAAATCGAAAAATCGAAAATTCAAATTTTTATCGCAGAAAAAAAATGGTATCAGAAGTAGAAATATATCAAGTAAAGCTAAAAGGGCAATACATAATTCTATATTTATACCGATTGTGCTGTACGGTAGTGAGATGTGGAACTATCAAGAAAAGGACAAAAGTGAAATTAACGCGATCAACATGAAATTCCTGCGCATGATATGCGGAAGAACACTGATGAACAAAGTGAGTAATGAAATAATCCACAAAGAATGTGGTGTAGAGGAGACACTAGTTGATATATGTGAAAGAAATTCTTTGAGATGGTTTGGACAGGTTGAGAGAAGGAAAGATGAACGACTAACGAAACAAGTGAATCAAGGTAAAGTAAGTAGCAGTGTGCCCAGAGGCAGACCGCGGAAAGAATGGTTAGAATGTGTCAATGAGACCCTAATTCGAAAAGACGCATGTAAGGACAAAAAAGTGTGGCGACAAATAGTTTATAAAAATAGGACGCCTGGAACCAAAGACCTTGGATACTGATGGGCCCGAGTGGGGAGCCTTACATGATGACTTTGTGAGGCTCTTCACTTGGGGTGATCGCTAGAGAGATCGACCAGTAACCTGGCTCGAAGCAGTGTTACGGAACGACCGTGTAATTTAAATAAATAAAATAGGAATTCTAGATGAATTTAAAAATCTATACCCTCTCCGACACATTACTCCCTTCCTCACCGAGTATGTCACGCTTACCCCGAAAGGGAAATGGCTTAATGGTAGAATAATAATAATACAGTGTACGAGTGTGCAGTGTGCCCAGAGGCAGAGTGGAGTGAATGATGCCTGAAACAAAAGACCTTGGATACTAATGGGCCCGGAACGGGGAGCCTCACATGATGACTTTGTGAGGCTCTTCACTTGGAGTGATCGCTGGAGAGATTGATCAGCAACCTGGGTCGGAGCAGTGTTGTGGAACAAACATGTTATTCAAATAAATAACAGGGGAATTCTAGATCAATCTAAAAATCTATACCCCCTTACCCACATTACTTCCTTCCTCACCGAGTGAGTCACGCTTACCCCGAAAGGGAAATGGCTAAATGGTATAATAAATAATAAAACAAGGCATGCTGGGAATTCAAGAATTTTAACTCGAGCTGAATGGCGCAATGTCTGTACATAAAGACTAGCCGGAAACAATCATGGCTTCAATTTTCCTAATCATGGAAATACTATTTCAATGATCAGTTATTAAGGTGAGGCGATTGGCTCAGCTTTGGTGACAGAAACACTTGATCATTATGCAAGCCAAGCCCGCGAGATGACCTAATATGCCAGTCGGCATAAAGTCAGTGTAAACGCTTTCCCTGTAGACAGTGCTACCACTATCACTATTCAGTATACACTCATCGATCACTCGCTAAAAATACTGACAGATGCGCACAAATGAATCAAGCAGGAGGAAGAGCAAGCTGTGACTATATTGTGGCTTAGGAGCATATCCTCATATCCTCCGCCTATATCGTTCGCCAATGCTGATCAGCCACTTTAAACGATCTAGATGGCTCTACTTGAGGTTAAAATAAGCCTGGTTTGTCGGGGCATGGCTTGTGCTTTTGATTTCACTGAGGAAGTTTCTGCAATACTGCAGGAAGAAAGTACTAGAGCATCTTGATTTTATTTTGCTTGCTTGGATTTTTTTTCAATGTTAGGAAATTATTAGCAGATATGCGACAATATAGAAATACTAAGATGGTCCAAGAAGAGAAATTTCTTTTTTTATTCTCATCCTAATGAGAAGGTATTAGTTTTATGTAAAATTTGATTTCGTCGTCGGTTTTCATCAATTCTCCTTTTCATCAATAGTACTTGGATGGGTGACCATTCGAGAATACTGCGTGCTGTTGGCACATCGTGGGCGTGGTGAGCCCACACTTGTAGTAGTTATTTACTACAAGAAACTTTCTACCTAGAAACACTACCCGAATCGGGTAGTATCACGCCTACCCTGAAAGGGAAATGGCTTAATGGTATACTTACTTACTTACTCCACGTTTTGGCACCCCCTGAGTCAGAAAAAAACGATGTAATTTTTTTTTATAGAAAGCTCAGTTTTTGTTTTAATCGTAAAATATAACATTAAAAAATTGTTTCAATACATTTTTGAAAAACAACAGATGATACGGAAAAAATGAATAGACAAAAGTTGTTCAACCAAAAGAGATCTATAAATTTGTTTTAAATAATTTTTCGATAGGACGCGTACTTTTTGTTTCATTCGTAAAAAATGACATAGCAAATAAACAAATCAAATTTTTGGAAAAAAGACACAAGGTACAATATATCGTTTGATATCAAAATTGTTTGCATAAATTGTATCTAAAAATGTGTTTTCGACCTTTTGTTCTCACGAGACTTAAGAATCTGTTCGTTAAAGTCGAAAGAGGTTTGAGAAAAGAGAATTCACAATCACTAAATTTCATTTGCCGATGGTTTGATCTTTAATTTTCAAAGTCCCATGCAAAATTATGGGGGGGGGGACGCGAAGCGCGCCATGAATATATTATCGAGCGCGAAACGCGAGATTCAACAGGAGCACTCAAACCTGCGAGCCGCGCGCAGCGCGTGATGAGAATGTGCCCGTACGGCGGGCAGATTTTTTATATTGCACCCCAACAAATTTTTCCTTGTGGTGTAGAAATGACACTTGATTTTTGGGAAAATTAAAAAAAGTTGTTAGTCACCCCGACCCCAATGAATTTATCAATTCTTTACTTTAGTATGAGTAAAATACACTATCTCTAAATCTGAATTAGTTTCATACTAATTCTTAGTCAAATCATGGCGCACTACTTACTTTAGACTAATTTTAACTAATTGTTAGTCAAATTTAACTAATTGTTAGTAGAACAAGTTACTGCAACAGTTGTAATAATTGAATCAGTTACTGGGTTTTTTGTTCAGTGAAATGTATCACTCAGATTTTTGGTAGTATTTAAAATAATATTTAGCTTAACATAAACTGAATATAGAGCTCAACCCGTTTTCTCAGATAAAAAGCGTTTTAAGACACAAACGGTTTATAAAAATCCTCGCCGAAAGACTACCGGCCAGAATATAGTGAGATCGAGCCAGTACAGCCTAGAGTCGACAATTCTAAATCGATTTTGATTTTTTGTCTCAATTACTCTTAACTAAATTCCAAAGAGAATTATGGAAGCCGATGTTTTAATTTCTTCTTTATTGCACTTCTGTGTTAACAAATATAGTAAAAAGGGCGTAAACAATCGATATAAACTCAGGATCAATCGAAATAAGTGTAGTAGAATCTAATACACGAAATTATTTCATGAAATGTTTTCATTCATTTTTATAAACAAATTTTAAATACGACATTTTGTTCAGCCTTTATATTCCACCTTTGGTGGTGCAAAATAAAAAATATTGTAACCAATCAATATTTATTAATATTATAAACAAATGTATAATTCAGAAATTTGAGGCTATAAATAAGTCGTGTTTTCACCAGAATGGTAATTGCCCTCACAGTGATGGCAAATTATTACTACATTTTTCGATAACATTCATTAACGTTATAAGCAAATTCTATAAACAAATGCACTATTCGGCTATTTATTCACAGAAATACATCCTGCTTTCACTGAAACTATTTTAAATTGGCCTAAGAATGATACTCTTTATATTCAAAAATATTTTCTCATATTCCGAAGTATTCCTAAATATTCACAAATATTCTGAAATATTACATTCCCCAATTCCTCGATTCCTTCCCTTCCATTCACCGATTGTATTCGTCTAGCTTTTTATCTGGTGTCTTTGCCCAGTGATCCCAACTTTGGCATAACTAATTTTAGATTGTTAGTTTGAAATACTTTAAATTGAAAATTGATTAATTTTTAATATATATTTTTTTACTTTATTGTTGGAATTATTTATTTTTTTATTATTACCGATTATGACGTGGGATTTTTTGGTTTTCTAATTTGATATTGTTTAATTTTACATATCTTTTTTTGGACTTAATAAAGTTTTAATGCTTAACTTTTAAATGGTCTAATCTGATCTAAGGGCCCATTCATGAATTGCCTAGTTGAATTTCCAACCAAACAAGATGAATTCTCAACAAAAAATGTAATAGTTGATATTTTAACCAAGAAAAGATTTTTATATTAAACCAAAAACATTTGAACTAACAAAAAAAGATGAAATTCCTACCAAAAGATATCAACTTTCAAATGAAAGAGACAAATTTTCAATAATAGTTGAATTTTCAGCCGAGAAAGATTTTCCAGTCAATGAAGAAAAAAATTAATCCAAAATGTTGAATTTTCGAGCCAGAAATATGAGCTTTATACTAAACAGTTTAATTTTTTACCAAATACTTGAATTATCAACTAAAATTATGAATCTTTATCCAGAAAAATTAATTTTTAAGAAAGTAGTTCCACTTTCAACCAAGGAGTTGATTTTTCAGCCTAAGAAGATTAACTTTGAACAAAAAATCTAATATTAGATATTTTAACAAAAAAAGATTTTAATTTTAAATAAAAAACAGTTTCATTTAACCAAAAAAGAAGAATTTTCAACAAAGTAGGTACATCAAATAATTTTCAACCAAACAGTTAAATTTTTAATCAAGAGGATCATTTTTCTAACAGAAAATATGGATTTTCAAACAAATTGTTGAATTTTCAACTAACAAAGATAAATTTTTTACAAAAAATGTAATAGCTAAATTTTCAGTGAAAAAATTAATTTTCAACAAAAAAAAACTTGTTTTTAACAAGATAGTCAAATTTTGAACCAAATAAATGAATTTTTAATTCAAATTATGAATCTTCAACCACAAACATGAGTTTTTTAACAAAGTAGTACAACTTTCGACCAAATAGTTAAGTCTTCTGCCAACTTGTGGACCTAGCTACCAAATTGTTGAATTGTCTACCATATTGTTTAATTTTTGAGCCCAAAATATGAATTTCCTTCATAACTTTTGAATTTTCAACCCAAAAATGTGAATTTTCAACAACTAAACTAATTTTGAACCTAAACAGATTAATTTTAAATCAGACAGTTACATTTTTAACCGAAATATATTAAATTTCTACAAAAAGAGAAGAATTTTCAAACCAAAAAGACGAATGTTCCACAAAATAGATGAATATTTTCAAGCGAGGCAAAATTGTTTAGTCAAGAAGAAAAACAAATTTCAATAAAATTGTAGAATTTTCAAGCCAAAAATACTGAATGAACTTTCAACCAAAAATAGTTGGATTTTCTTATTGGGTTCAAATATGTAATTCATTTCGCACACAAGTAAAAACCGAAAAAAGGGGAACGACTGTGAAGCCTGCGATCAATAAATAGGAATTTTGTATAATAATAATAGTATATTAAATATACTAATATAAAGTCAATATAATAATATATGAATATACTAAATATAGGAATAATATAGTAATATAATACACAAAGTGTGTCGGACTACGCACACTCAAAAAAATGTCTGGTTACATCAACCAGAATTCTGTTTAATATGGCCTTACTATTTTTTTTGGTTAAGGCCATGTGACGAGTGGGTCACGTGACCGGATTCCTACCTTACCGACACATTTTCTAATTGTAAACTGATTTTCACACGAATAGCCACATCGAGTTGAAAATTTGGGATAATAAATAAGAAGCACTAAGAAAGGGGGGTCTGGCCCTAAATTTTTATAATTATGAAAACAGTTTTTTTTGTAAATAATTTTTTTGTTGCTTTTTTCATGATTATTAATATTTAGGACCAGACCCACCTTTCTTAGTGCTTCTTATTTATTATCCCAAATTTTCAACTCGATGTAGCTATTCGTGTGAAAAAAAGTTTAGAATTTAAAAAAGTGTCGGTAGGGTAGGAATCCGGTCACGTGACCCACTCGTCACATGGCCTTAAAGTCATCAGAATTCTGATTATTTAAATCAGAATTTCTGGTTGATTTAAACGGAATTCTGGTTAATTCAACCAGAATTCTGTGTAGTCTAACTAGAAAAAATAGTAAGGGCATATTTAACCAGAATTCTGGTTGATTTAACCAGACATTTTTTTTAGTGCAGCATTTTAGGCCCTGAAGATATAATAAAATTGTGCCTAATTGTACTAAAATTGTATAAGTAAATACTTATTGTTATTAACACATTTAATTTTCTAAGACCAATTTCATTAAGCTTCCGCGTTTATCTATAATTAACAGAGTTTATATGTAATTTTTATATGTGATTTTCTTCCCTAAGTTTATAAAATCTTAGCAAGATTTGGAGAGGGAGGGAGGGGGTCGGCAAATCTCACGGTGTCTTACATGAGGAGAGTGGGGGTAGAAAATGTCAGAAAAATACCTTACGTAATTCGTGGATGACCCCTTATTTGTTCATTCATTTATTATTATTTCGTGAAATTATGATTAATACATACTACATATAAATATGACTAGGTAGTACTATACTATATTATCAGGTAAATAACAAGTAAAAATTCTACAATTATAAATAAAGTAAAATAATTTTTTCATCTAATGGTACTAGGTGCTACAGTAAGCACTAGATTGCCTTAATAATTTTAAATGTAAAACAATTACACTAAATATTAACATCCGAAGAAATTTTCAATTTCAACTGTAAATTATATTCAACATTGAAATACAGGAACGAAACAATTTTAATACACAGATAGAAATTACCCTAGTAGATCTTAACAATTTAAAAGTCCAATAAAAGCAAATATTCGATATTCTTCCTATATTTTTA
>CAKNYM010052531.1:32044-48858 GCA_932195095.1 Andricus curvator
ATATAAAGGGTTAAACCACCGCAGGGTCCCACTGGAAGCAAGTGCCATCCAAAAATGACACCAGCTCTCAGCAGAACCGCGATTAATCACACCTATGGCCACGCCTCACGACCGTGAGATGGGTTTTGTGTATTCGTGTGTGTATAATTTAATATACATAATTTGAATATATTCCGAAATATTGTCTCATACTCCCAAATATTCCCTCATATTCCTACATATTCCTTCATACGTATTCCCATATTCTTCATATCCTTTGTATTCTTAAATATTCCGATGTATTATCTATATTCCCGAATATTCTTGAGGGAATATATTCCTGGTATGCGAAAAATCAGAGTGGTCGACTCCTCGGCCATCACTGTGAGGATTGCATACCATTCTGATTAAAGACGAATCATTTGTTGCCTTGAATGTCCGAATTTTACATTTATTAATATCTGTAACATGTATTGAATGATTTTAAAACAATAAAAATTATTACTTTGCAATTTTTAAAATGTTGTTACCAAATATCGTACTCTTCATTTTAATTATAAATAATTTTAAGCTATAGCTCGCGCTTTATATTTTTAGATATTTAAAATTTAACTCTCATCTATGGCATTTCTTTAAATTAATTTTCTGGTTAAATTATTAGGACCAACAAAAAAACAAAAAAATTTTTCGTCAAAAAGTGCGAGGACGCGAACGCACGATGGCAGACTCTCCAGCCAGTTACCTAGCCGACTTCGTTATCGTTGCAAGGCCCTTCTTTACTACATTTTGGACTTTGAGACTGGATTTTTACATTCTCATTCTAATGAGAAGGTATTGGTTTTATGTAAAATTTGACATAGTCGGTTTTCATCAAATCTCCACGTTTTGAGACCCCCTGAGCCAGAAAAAACGGTTTTTACCAAGGTGTCTGTCTGTAGTCTGTCTGTCTGTCTGTCTGTAGCCACGATAACTTTCGAAAAAATGATCAGATTTGATTGATCTTTGGCACACTTTTTTATGGCCTAAAAATAAAGAAGGAGTTCGTTAACCAGCTATTTTTGATGAATATTCAAAAAGTGAGCACATTTTGAAAATTTTTGAGACCACTTTTTTGAAGATTTAAAAATTCTATGGATGGTTATTAGTAGTACGCAAAATGACGAACAAAATATTCTAATGACTTTTCGTGATAAAAAAAAATTACTGGAGTTATAGCATTTTCAAAATTCCAAAAAACAAACGAAAATATACATTTTAAGCCGAAAAACGCACGATATAAAAAAAAGTCAAGAGAAGAAAAACGTTGCTTTTTGAACACCCTATAATATTTTCATAACAACTTTTTGAATTTTTTGAAAAATAAAAAATTCAAATTTTGATCGCACAAAACAATAATGAAAAATCAAAAATTCCATTTTGCTGTGAAACTATGCAAGATGCGAGAAAAGATCATTCTACCAAAATTGTGCACCCAAAAAAGATCTACAAATTTCTTATCATTCACTTTTTGATATGACGCGTAGTTTTTGTTTTATTCGTAAAAAACAGCATTGAAAATAGAAAAATCAAATTTTTAGACGAATAACATGAGCTACGAAAAAAATGACAAGAACAACATTTGTTCATCCAAGGAAGAGGTACAAATTTGTTGTAAATCATGTTTCGATAGGATGCGTGGTTTTTGTTTTATTCGTGAAAATAACATTGACAGTAAAAAAAATCAAATTTTTGAAAAAACAATGCAAGGTACGAAAACAGATGAATGAACAAAAATTGTGCATTCAAAAAAGATTTACAAACTTGTAATCAATTTTTGTTGTAAGAATATATTCAAAATGAAAAAATGAACTTTTTTGAAAAACGGCACAAGCTAAAATAAAATTTTAATGAATAAAATTTGTCGCCTAAATTACATCATTATTTTTCATTTGAAATCAAATACAAATTTAGTAATTTGTATATGAAGAACATATAACACGAAGCACAAAGTGCACACTCAGTGTATTTACCAAATCGCACGTCGTAAGTGCGTTCAAACTTTTTTGTTTCTATCATACGGTGCACAGAACCGAGCGTGGAACGCAAGGTTCAAATGATTTTCAAATCAAATATCGAGCGCGAAGCGCGAGTGTCTGGATGAGAATGTGTTCCTTAAGGTCGATCGAACCTTGAGTAAATAAAGTTCCTTTTCAGTCTAAAATAAAAACAAACTTAACAATCACTTAATATGTAGAGGTTTTGATAATTTTATAATATTTGGAAACAAACTTTTTCTTTTCATCGAAGTCGAACACGAAGTTGAAAAATCTAGAGCAACCGAGCGTAAAGCGCGAGGTGAATACATAATCGAGCGCGAAGCGCGAGATAAATATATGATCGAGCGCGAAGCGCGAGATCCAATAGTTGCGCGCCCTAGGCGCGCTCAAACTTGCGAGCGAAGCGAGCCTCGCGCGAAGCGCGCGATGAAAATGTGCCCGCGATGCGGGCAGATTTTTTCAAATAAAATAATGTATTGACAATGTTTGTTTAAATAAAATAAACACTTTCTTCACAAAAGAGGGCTCGGAAGGCCCCCAAATATTATTTTAAATTCTGCCAATAATTTGAATACTTACTTAATTTAATTAATATTCATCAATAAGACTCTTCCTCAATCTGCCAGAGTGTTTTTTTTCTTCGCGAAGTCGAATCAAAAAGATTGCTAAAAGAATTTCTCAGCTTTCCGAAAGGGAAATGGCTTAATGGTATAATAATAATAATAATAAAAAAGTCAATTTCGAAGTTTCTGTACCAATTTTTTTATGTCCATTTGGTTAATAAGACATCAAAAAAGGAAAGAAACAATGCATAGTAAGTAAGTAATACCACTAAGCCATTTCCCTTTCAGGGTAGGCGTGATACTACCCGATTCGGGTAGTGTTTCTAGGTGGATAGTTTCTTGTAGTAAATAACTACTACAAGTGTGGGCTCATCACGCCCACGGTGGGCCAACAGCACGCAGTATTCTATATATATAGAATTATATATAGAATATATAGTATTATATATATATATATATATATATATATTTATATTATATAAATAATCAATAAAAGCAAATGCGTCAGAGGGATTGAGTGTCTTATTCACGAATAACGGTAAATTAAACCAGCAAAGTATCTGGGTTTGAGATATAATTCGTCTCTAAATTTGATTTATTGAATAACTCAAGATCTACCTAATTGTTGCGTAACTCATTATCAGCTCATTATCATGATCGTAAAAATCGTTTATTCCTTTAGCTTGTTGTATGCATATAAAAAATTTCTGATGCAATATGCATTTTGCATCCGATTTAATTTTATTATTTTTGAATTACGTTTATTTGATTTCGGAAGTTGACAGTACTTTTAATCATATGAAAATTAAATGAGATTTAAATGAAACTTTACATTATCTATAGCAATATAAATTATTTTGAGAAGTATATTCACAATAAAAAAATAAATTCTGTATTTTTTGTTGATTAATATTAGGCCACGGTTAATTCTACCGTTTTTTGGACGAATCGCGAAAATCTCGCAAAATTAATTGGGGGAGCTGGAGTATTTGTACCATATTGTCACGTCACTAATTATTTTTAACAAATTTATTCATTATATAATAATAAACTACGATTCATTTATTCTGTTGTTTCCCTTGCTTTTTAAGTTATTAATTTTGCACTTTAGATTAAAATGATTGAATTTTAAAAATCATGATGCACAATTCAAAAATTAATCATTTAGGATGACTCAGTTGCAAGATCCTAATTCAAGAATGCTTCCATTTTTAAACGAAGTTTGGAATTGTTTAATTTTTGAGTTTTTAACGATTCAAGATTGAATTGAATAATTTTGAATGTTTCCAATTAGAAAACATCTAATTTTCAACTTTTTTGTAATAATTTTATTTAACTTTAAAGGTTCACAATATTTAAAATCTTTCTATTTTAACAGTGAAAATGAAAGTGATTTTTTTTACAGTAATCACATTTTTTAGTAAAAAAAATGTGTCTGATAACTTTCAAGGCCACTTGATACTCCATGATATAATACTTATTAATCATATTTATCACCTTTCAAATTTTACAATTTCAATTTATATTTGTGGGTGCGATTCTGAACCAAACTATTTAGATTATTACATTTTCCAAATAGGAAAAGAAATAATCTAACAAATTTTTAGGTATTTCTAAAATTGCTAATATTTAATGCATTCTTTTTTCAAACATTTAAATAAGAAGATTTCAATTTGTTTTTAAAGAAGGTTCTCAAAGAACCTGCGGCTTTGACGATTACATTCTCATTGCGATACTAATGCTCCGCGCTCGATAATTAAGTTATAGATACGGTTCTTTTTAAAAAATAAAACTATGTAGACAAAATTTAATAGCATACAAGAAGTAGGTATGTTTTTCAATACAATGTTGATTAAAAAATACAATATTTTGTTTTTAAATTTACCGATTAGAGACATTAAGCCGTAGGCTTTGATTCCGTTCGTTTAAAATTAAGTTTTGAGACAACTCTACTATGATTAATTAATCTAGAATATTTTCAATTTGGGTCCAATTGAAATAGTATATTATGCACCTAGGGGGAGAAAAAGTGCCTCTCCCCCTTAGCGCATACGATATTTTTTATAACAAATTGATGATTTCAGACATTTCTCGAAATACAGTTATGACAGTAGACCGTATTAGATTTTGAGTGAAGAGGTATGAAATTTATGTTAACTTATTCCAAATTATCAAAAATTCAATAAAAAAATTGCCGGAAATTTTCGGTAATTTTTGAGGTGATTCATGGTAACTTGCCGTAAATTGTCCAAAATTTAATTTAAACATGTCTATAAATTTGCGGAAATTTATAGAAATTTCCGGTCATTTATGGTAATTTTACAGGTAAATATGGTAACTCACCATAAATTACCCAAAATTAATTTTTAAAAATTTCCGGAAATTTATGAAAAATGTCGGTCATTTATGGTAATTTTAGCGGTAAATATGGTAACATACCATAAATTACCCAAAATTCATTTGCATAAATTTCCGGAAATTTATGAAAATTTTTGGTCATTTATGGTAATTTTGCCGGTAAATATGGATAACTTACCATGAATTACCCAAAACTCATTTTCATAAATTTCCGGAAATTTATGAAAATTTTCGGTCATTTATGGTCATTTTACCGGTAAATATGGTAACTTTCCACAAATAACCACAAAATTCTATTATCTGCAACAAAAATTTCCTTATAGTTTTTACGGTGAGTGGGCTGATCATCGTAAAATGCAAGCTCATAGATCTTTAGTTTCCATTATTCACCTCTGACGTCACTTTTCAGTCCCTACGGAGTAAAAAGTAGAGCTTTAGCACCGCTTCATAGGCATCGAAAAGGGCTGAAATCATGCATGTGTCATAAAAAATTTCATAAAGATAATTTGTAAATGTTGTACTACGATTTGGAATTGATAGCCCTAATGATTCAACAATTTTAAATCGAAATCCTTCCTTGTTGATAATAGTTTCCAATTCAAATATTAAAAATGTCAGGACAAATTCAATGTTATATCTTTCCAAATTTAATACATTTAAATATTCTGAATTGCTTAGTTTCATTTTTTTTTTAAATTTTCTAATCTTAATTATGAATTTTTTTTTTTAATTTAAATATTCTAAATTATTTGGTTTTAATTTCAAACGTGCAAAATTTCCTGTTTTTTCTTCTTCGAAACAGTGAAATATAAAACTGACAGACTTGATAGTTGCATTTTAAAGAATTGATAACTAAAAAAAATTTATAATTGAATGTCTCCAGAATTAGTTCAAAGCAATGAAAAATTAAGAAAATAATTTGTCAGATTCAGGCCTTAAAATGAGAAGATTTTAGAACTAGGCATTGAAAATTTATTTATTTTTTGAAAATGTTTCCAAATATTGAAAATTTCAAACTCAACTTCGAAAAAACTTTTTATTGAAATGCCTAAAATTGTGCAATTTCAAACATTGGAATTGTAGCAAACTTTTTTTTATATTCTTTTCTTTAATTTTCAATATAATATCTCAAAATTATCTGAGTTTCAGTTGAAGATTTAAAAAAATGAATCATTTAAATTTGATTGTGCTGAACGCTGAATTTTCATTTTTAACCTTTCATAAGTTTCAATTTTGTAATTGAAATTGAAATAGTTGTTTAAAAATTATAATTTGAAAATTTTTGGTATTGAAACGATTTAATATTATGTAAAATTATTGAAATTTTGAAGAGTTTGATTTTTTAAAATTTTTTATTATCACAATTCTTGTTAATCACACATTTTTATAGTTTTAAATGAAGCTCTGATTCGATTAATGTTTAACTTGTTTTGTTTAGAGTAATTTAATTTCAACGGTTCATAATTGAAAATTTTACCATTCTGAATGGTGAAAATGACGGTGAATTTATTTTTTGATCTTAGAAAAATTTCTGTAATGTTTAATATTAAATGATAATTTTGTTATATGATAACAATTTTAAATAATAGAATTTCATAAGCTTTGAATTTGAAACATTCAATTTAGTTTTCAGTTTCAAATTGTCAGATTTTAATCGTTTCGAATTAAAAAGTTATTAAATTTAAAAGTTTTCAATTTTGAACGCTTTTAATTAGGAATAATACGTACATTTCAATTCCCTTGATCTTTAAATGATCCAGTTTTCCAAATTCTAATATGAAATTATTCAATTTTGAACATTTTGAAATTGTCCAATTTTCGCAATTTTAATTTTAATTCCTTCAATTTCGAGATTCTTATATTTAAAATGAAATTCTTCAATTTTCAACTTTTTGAATTACAAACAATACAATTTCAATGCATATCCCATGAAATTTTCCAATTTTGAAAGTTTTAGTCTCAAATATTTTCACTTTGAGACCTTCTAATTAAATATTTTTCAATTTCAAGCACTTTTAATTTCAAACGCTTTGTTTGATAACGGATTTTCAAATTATTCATTTTTTAAAAAATATCTTTTAATTTTTTAATATTTCTTATTGAAATGTCGAGGGACACTGAAAATGTTTGTTATCCCTTAGGCTCACCGAATTTCGGTGAAACTATGTAGACATGGCCATTTTTTGTACCAGACAGACGCAAAGGAAAAAAACGAACGTTTAAAAGAATTGGCCACATGACAGTATGGTGCATGCCATGCTGAACGTGTAAATGTAAAGTCCAGATTCCGTGTGAATAGAGGATAACTTACTTTAACTTTGTTTGTGTTGGATGTAAATAAACAATGTTTACGCTTTCATTAGTAATAATGCCAGTTCAGTACTCTTCGTCCGAGGAGAGTGTACGGTTTCGCTATCGAGTTCCGAATTGTGTGAGTTTTAAAATTGAAAGTTGTGTTATGATCAGTGAAATTGTGATATTCGTTGAGAGATTTAAAAAAATTAGTGTTTTGGTAAATGAATTGTGCAAATTGTGAGGGATAGGTGCAAGGTGAAATGCTTGTTTTTGTGCCTGACCTTAGCTTTTCATGAAGCTGGATTTATTGCCGAAGAATGCCAGCGCTTTTGGAAATGCAGGCTGCGACTTTCGTTTGTCCGTCATGCGACCCGGTAAACATTCCTGCTAAAATCATTTTAATTTAATTATAATTTCTTATTTTTAACTTCCTTCAGAAAATATCTGTTTTCTTTAATCAAAGTTTTCAATGAACTACTTTCATTTCATTCTCAGAAGAATCTATTTACATTTGACTTCCCAGAATATTTCCAGAAGAAAAATACATGAAATGTTGTTTCCCAATTTAAAAGGTCGAAAAAAATCTTTGAAATCCTGTTTCGCTAATTCTTCATGTGCATCATCTGTAACTGACGGAAAAAAATTAGAAGAATTAATTTCATACAAAATGTATTTATAGCAAGCGATTTTAGCAATGACAGTCGACATACTGCTCGTTCACCACCAAACATGTGTCACATGTTTCGTGTCATTTATTTCTCACATTGACGTAATTTTGAATCGATTTTCAAGTGAAAACATTACTTACAAAGTTTCTTCTCCTCTCGAATCCGATCGATAAATTTAAATAAGTATCATGTGAACCGATCTGGAGTGCGAGTGCAGTGACATTTCCAAGGATCTGAAATAACCACAAAAAATCTAATTTACCGTATCGGAAAAATTCGTTGTTTTATCGCCGACAACAAATGAACGCTGACACTCTGCTCTGAAAAAATATTGTCCCGACACCACCTATGCACCTCTTACAATCTGGTGAGCCTCGTGAATAAGATTAAAACAAACATCATTAAATATTTGATAAGAACACGCCATTTTTTCTGACACTTGGCGGATGTGCCTAGCCAATATCAAGAGTTAGGCAAAATTATTTTGATTTAAGAACCCTATAGACTCGTGTGTATTTTGATTAAGTTTGAAAAACTAAGCACGATTCAGACTATTTTGTTCTTGGCTTTCGAGAAGAAAAAATATCGCACAGTGGGACTGAACAAAAAGATCTATCTGATTAAAAAAAAAAATCGATTATCGATTTCATGAATTTAGTAACTTGTATAAATGTTTTGAGTTTTAAATTGTATGATTTATAATTTAAAACAATTTTTAGTGAAAATTATGATGTTTTATATTTCTGCTATTAATTGCTTTTTTTGTATTAATCATAAAATTCGACTTTTTTTAAAAATAAATTGACTACTTTTTATTTTTTTGCCTTAAAATATCCGTGAGATTATAGTCTACCATAATCAATCGGAAATTCCCATATATTAACGTTGGTTAACCCACCGTGATAAGATCACTTTTATGCTACTGGCTCGAATAATACAGAGTTGCGTGGTGATTAAGAATGTTTTTGAATTAGAAAATGAATTCAGAGAATAGGAAATATTCCTATAGTTTATGAAATCGTAAATATTTGTTCCTGAAATAGATACAAAATAGAATTATACTTTGCAAAATTTGAAATATTTATTCTCTGTCATTTGTCAATGAAAGGGAAGTTGCAAACATTTTTTGCAAATATGTGGCCGTGAATAAATCATAAAGTTTCTTCTAAAATTTTAACTACCACCCCTCTTTGTTGGGGTCCGTAAGTTTTCATCCCACCCTTCCCCCTATCTTACATAATTTTTGTCACTAAATTTTTTCGTGAATTCAGTCATTACTTTTTCTTATGGCTTGACAAAATTGTTCAATTTTGAACCAAGTAGTTGAATTTTCAACCGAAAAAGATAAATTCTTAAATAGAATGTAATAGTTGATATTTCAATCAAGAAAATATTTTCATTTTAAATCAAAACAGTTTAATTGAACCAAACCAGACAAATTTTAAACAAAATAGTAGAATCATCAACCAAAACAGATTAATTTTTATCCAAACAGTTGCATTTTTAACCAAAAAAGATGAAATTTCTACCATTGAACATGCCAAACAACAACCAAAAAGATGAATTCTCATTTAAAAATCTAATAGTTGATATTTCCCCCAAGAACATATTTTCATTTTTAATTAAAAACAGTTAAATTGAACCAAAAAAAAAATAATTTTGATCAAAAAGCACGATCCTCAAATAAAAAAGACGAATTTTCAAGAAGATTTGAATTTACAACCAGAGAAGATTTTACTGACAATAAAGAAAAAAACGTTTATCCAAAACGTTAAATTTTCAAACCAAAAAGACAACCTTTCTACGCAAGAGCTGAATTTGCAACCAAATACACTCGAATTTCAATTCAAGCACGGTTTTTGTTTTCACCTTCGACTCAAATTAAGTGTCTCCGAACATCAACAGTCAGGGCCGTGTCACAATGTTGCGCAACATGACGCAGTTATCCAGCTAAGCCGTTAGGGTACTGCGCTTTATCGCTATGCTCCTGTTTTGTCATGTATGAGTGCAGTTCCACCGACCGAGCTTAGGCGGCGTGGCGTCGCTTATACGTGAGTAGCGCGGCCTATCCAGTGGCTTACAGGTGGAGGGGATCCAGAGATTAAAAAAAGACCGCCGATGCTACCTCGCTCACTCCTATGTATCCCCTCCACCTCCAGGCCGCTGGATAGGCCGCGCCACTCACGTATAAGCGACGCCACGCCGCCTAAGCTCGTTCGGTGGAACTGCAATCAATGAGTGACTTGTAATTCTTGGATCGCATGAAGCGAAATTGCTAAAACTGAAATTCGAGTTTAATTGAATTTTTACTGAAAAGGATGAGTTTTTAACTAAAAAGAATAATTTTCTACTAAAGAAAACAAATTCTCGACAAAATACATAAATTTGTAATCAAACAGTTAAATTTTCAACCAAGAAGTTTAATTTTCTCCCAAAAACGACAATTGTTAAAAAAAAATTACATCAATTTTAAAGCAAATAATTGAATCGAAAACTAAAAAAGATCCATTTTTAACCAAAAATGGAATAGTTCAATTTAAATTGAAAACATTAAATTTTCAATTTAAAAAACGAATTTTCTGTGAAACGCTCGCATTTTCTACCGAATTGTTGAATTTTCTAAGCTAAAAAGAAAAATTTGCTGTAAAAAAGTTCAATTTTCATCCCAAAAATATGATTTTTTTAAACAAAAAAGTTAATTCTCGGTTTAAAAAATTAATTTTTAAGAAAAATAAACTTTTATAACATTTATTCAATTTTCAACTAAAATTATGAATATTCAACCAAAAAATTAATGTTTCACAAAGTAGTTAAACTTTCAACCAAAAAGTTGAATTTTCAACATAAAAAGATGAATTTTCAACCAAAAATGGAATAGTTAATATATCAACAAAACAAGATTTTAATTATATATAAAAAACATTTGACTTTAACCACAAAAGTGAATTTTGAACAAAATATTTGAAGCCTCATCTGAAAAAAATTAATTTTTAACCAAGAGGTTGCATTTGTAACCAGAGAATTGATTTTCTACCAAAAAATATGAATTTTCAACAAAATACATACATTTTCAACTAAATGGTTAAATTTTCAAATAAGAGGATTAATTTTCTACCAAAAAAGATACATTTTTACCGAAATACATGAATTTTCTACCGAATAGTTGAATTCTAAACTAAAAAAGATCCATTCTCAATCAAAAATGGAAGAGTTACATTTTCAGTTTAAAAAATTAATTTTCAACCAAAAAGAAAAACAATGTATAACAAAATAGACAATTTTCTAGCAAAGAAATTAATTTTTAACTAAAATGATGAATCTTTAAGTAATAAAATTAATTTTTAACAAACTTGTTCAACTGTCGATCAAAATAGTTGAATTTTCTAGCAAATTGTTAAAGTCTTGAAGCGAAAATACGAATTTTCTAAAAAAAAGTTAAACTTTAAACCAAGAAGTGTGACTTTTTAACAAAATTGTGGAATTTTCAACCAAATAATTAAATTTTTAACTAAATAATGCAATTTTTTACCAAAAAGGATGAATAATTAACCGAAAATGAAATACACATTCAGGGGCGTAGCTACCGCCGTATCAGCCGTATCAGTGATACGGGGCCCCGGACCTCATGGCCCCCTTGTTTATTTTCCTAAAAAGGGCCTCTCAAGTAATTTTGATACAGCGCCACTGTATATAGTAGACTTTTAACCGAAAAGAATGAACTTTCAGCCAAAAAGAGTTAGATTTTATTATTGGATTCTATTACATAATTTAGTTCGCATTTAAGTGGAAAAACGAGAAAAAGGGAAAAGATTGTGAAGCTTGAGATAATTAAATAGAAATTTTGATAATTTATGATGGAAATTTTGTTTAGAAAATAAAGTTAATCTTCCACTGCGGATATTTTTATTTCGGACTACATACTTTTAAATTCGGACTACGCAAAATTTTCGGCCCTGAAGAAATGATGAAATTGTATGTTTGTGAAGTTAAATACTTATTGTTATTAACACATATCATTTGCTAAAACTAATTGCGTTAATTTTCCACGTTTTTTTAATTAACAGAGTTTTTATTTGATATGTACTTTCGTTTCCTAAGTTTATGAAATCTTAGTAAGATTTTGGGGGACTTGGAGCAAATCTCACGGTAACTAGCATGGGGGAGAGGAGGTTGGGAAATTCAGAAAAACTACTTAATTAGTTTGTGAATGACCCCTTATTTGTTTATTAATATATTATTATCTTGTAAATTTATGCTTATTACATGTAATTACCTGCCTCTCTTGCCCCCCACCCAAAATACTTATCGTAATTTATACACAGCCCCTGTGTAATAATCAGTTCCAAAATCAAAAGCTTTAATTATTATTTATTAATTGAACTCTTTTAAGGCTTTCAATCATTCAATTTTCCATTTGTAAAAATTGGATTCACAGTAAAAACTGAAGTATTAGCAACGACTTTTCAAAGTTCAGGAAGGCATTTCTTCTGTATTCTTGACAAAATTGTAGTTGAAAAATCTGGACAATTTTGTACTCTACACATTTTAATTAGACATTCTGTAACATCCGAAGTGGAGAAAGTGTGCCTATCTGGTCATAATTTTAGGCCCTGTATTAATCTAATCCTTGCAACTGTAATATGATTCTTTTTTATTCTTTCACCCCCTTGTAAAATGCTTGGACTGAATTCGCTGTTCTCGCGATTCGGAAATCGCGAAAGAATTCTTTTTGGACTGATCGCCCGATCAGTTCTCCTCCGAAGAGGAGCTTTTTGTTCGCGGTATACAGCAGCACGCATTGCATATTGCGTCGAAGTAAAATCCTGGGTGGTCCAACGTGGCCGAAAATGTTAAGCAGAGCAGAGTAAGAGAGAAATGATAAAGGAGAGAGCGATGGAGAAAGAGAGAAAGAAAGGCTCATCCGCGTGCCTTCGTATGCCACGGAATGTGACCGATGTCTCTATCCGCTTCTTTTGTCCCCAACCTCTTACATCGTGGACCACACGAATCGATAATTACTCGAACGAGAAATTGCTACCGCCTTTTCCACTTTGACCGGTTTCAAAAGTTTTTTCGAATACGCGCGTCGCGGTGACCGCTCCGTGAATTTTGCACGTTTTGTACTTCAGAACAAATCGACTGGTTCTCAGAGAACACGTGTATCTTCCTCGACACATATGACATCCTCTGAGTGCAACGAACCTCTTATCAAAATCGAATCCCACTTGTCCTATATATTTTATTGAACTATTTCTCTTTAATCTTGACTACATTCAAAAGTCGGGCTTAAATTATGGATACCAGCGAGATTTATCAGAGAAGATAACGATTCCGTCTCTAGAAATCCCGTTATCAATTGTTATCCTTGTTCTCAAAATTGAGAAATTTACAATTGTTTCCAGTGTCTGCACGCTGCAATAAGTAGGTATTAGGTCCAACTGGTTTAGTTTGCGAAATATTCACTGCTACTTTGAAGGTGGGCATACCAATTTTTCTTCTTAGTGCAACTACTCAGTTTGTTGAAGTAACAATGCGAGGTGTAATACCAACATGAAAATTGGTTGTACCACCCAATAAAGTACCAGTGGGATGTTTTACATACCCAAGCAGTTGGAACTTTTACCTATTTTTGCACTACAGTTGGAACGCAGCAGACGTGAAAATTCAAACAATTCTAGTACCCAAAATAAATTTCTTTTCTGATAATATTCCAAAAAGCTAACCCCATTACTTCTACTTAGGTCTTCGTGTAAAGGTTCCCTTTCCACCCATATGAAAAACTACCAAGAGATTTTGAGCGAAAATAATAAAAAATTTGTATGGCTGTTTGTATTTTTTAATATTTTTGTTTTCTATCAATATCGTGAAAAGTATTATTATACCATTAGGCCATATCTCTTTCGGGGTAAGCCATGAGGACATAACGCATCCTTGCGTAGCACCTTGCATAATATCGAACCAGTCACTCAGTTTCCCATTTACCCTTACGCTCGCTTCGCTACCAGCATATATTGTTTTTATTGCTTATAGGAGCCAACCATTGACCCCGTACTCTTTCAGGACTTCCCTCGGGACTTCCCAAAGTTTACTTCTATCCATCTTGTCAAATGCTTTTCCTAGGTCAACAAATGCACAGAAAACTTTTTTCTTTACTGTCAAACTTTTTTCTGTGACCTGTCTTAAGCTAAATATTTGATCCGTACATGATCTTCCTGTCATAAATCCACTTTGGACTTCCCAGATCTTTTCTTCTGTTATTTCCATTACCCTACGAATGAGTATTTTTGAATATATTTTACTTGCGGTACTGAATAAACTGATACCTATGTCATTATTGCAGTTGCTTTTATCTCCTTTTCCTTTGTACATTGGTACGATAATCGCCTTTTTCCAGTCTTCAACTCTTAACAATTCCTTAAAAGTCTCTCAAAGCGTATAGTATGCCGTCTGTATCATACACGGAAAAAATTTATCCGTGAAGAAGTCACGAACTTGTAGCTAGGTCTCGGATACGAGACAAAAAAATGAAACATTAAATCCTTATTTCTATGAGAAATATATGGATAAATTTCGAAGTTTCTTACGAACAGTTCGAATTTCCTACGAACAGTTCCTGAAAATTTCAGACTGAAATAAAAAGAGGAAAAATTTTATTTGTGCGATTTAATTTTATATTAATTTATAAATTCGCAACTCAGAAGATTCGAAACCTCAAACACTGCTGACTCACCAGTTTCTAAACATAAACCAGGAGTGCGTAAACACGCGCAGCCATCAAGGCCAAACAAAATAGGTATTATAAAATTTCTAGCCACTCATCCGACAAGCTCGAGGCACACATACGAGCGCACACACGCACCGCGCGTGTGTGCGTGGGCCACGTACAGGGGACTTAGTTTCGAGTTCCCAGATTTGTCGGGCAAGCTCGTGAGTGCTCTGAGAATCTTTTCCCAATCACTCGTAATATTTTTGTAATTATTCACGTAAAAAAAAGTGATGAACCGTTTTAGAATTTTCACATCGAGTTCGTCAATCTTTCTCAAAGTTCGTAGGTTATTTACGAAAATACATAAATATCCGATGAATTTTTCTCATATCCGAGACCTAGCTACTAGTTCGTGACTTTTTTACGGATAAATTTTTTCCGTGTATAGCATTTCACCCTGACCATTTCTCCTGCTGACTAACTCTGTACTTTTACCTCCCTTCATATTGATCAACGCCTATTTATAAAACAGTTTCTTGCTTCCTTCAAAATCGTTTGGCATTTTCTTCTCTTCTTCTGTTTTGATTTTATCTTTACTTTCCTTGACTAGTAGTTTTACTTTCCTCTTTTTCTGTCTGTAATCATTTCTAAATCTATTTCTTTATTTTCTTGGGCGGTTGCTTGGATTTCATCATTTCACCACGCATCACAAGACATTCTTCCTACAACCGCAGAACCACACACTCCAGTCGCACGCTTAACAATGACATCCCGGATCATAGTCGATGCTCCCTCTATATCTTTACTGTTTATTAGCCCCTTCCAAGTTTCCTCATTTGTATATTCGTTTATCCTATTTTGAAATTCTACCTAGTCTTTTCTCACTGCTGTCACCGTCAAATGGGGCGTAGCACGCTATGACAAATAATCTTCTGATTCCTACCATCATTCTAGCCCGCAACAATGTGGGAGATACAAAATCATGATCTTTGAGATGCTGTCTTGCTTTTTCATCCATAATTAAACCGACCCCTTGACTACCATGTGATTCACTATCTACTCCTGACCGTAATTCAAGTCCACCTTTCAACTCCCCATTTTCTGTCATTCTAATGTTGCGACCCTTTTTCTTTGTTTCAGGTACACATAAAATATCTAGCATTCTTGCGTGCATAGTTTCTCGTAATTCTGTTTCCTTAAGATCATTCATCCCCGTAGCATTCCAAACACCCAGTCTCCATTCATCGCCTGAAACTTTACCTTTATCTTTACCGGGTGCATGTCTTTCTTCAATCAAAGTTTCAGTCGATTTCAAGGCTTTTTTATTGTTTGTATTATTCATGATTTAAAGTGTGCGCCCAACTACCACCTTTATGCGAGAAATGTATTTTGCAAGTCGGAATCATGTCCAAATTAAGTAGCTAGTCGTCGTAAGGTGGAGAGTCAAGTTATAACGTCAGTCCCACCAAACTTCTGTTAATGGAGGGGAAGTCACCAGCCTTCAGCATTGTAGTATTAGACAGAAGTTAATATGGTCCCATCTGCCCAGTCCCGGCCTTCCTTTACATTTTCGTCTACTTGAAGTACAAATCTTTAAATATAAATGTAATCATTAAATTTTTTCTCAAAAATTATTTTTCAAACAAAAACAAACGCATTCTAAAACAAATAGTCCAATTTTTCTCGAAAAATTTAATTTTCAACAAAATGCACGAACCTTTAACCAAGGAGTTGAATCCTTAACAAAAGTCAAATTTGTCACCAAAGAAAGATTCTCTTCTAATCAAAAATTGGAATTTTAAATCTCTTGAAATTTTTAAAGGTCTGTCAACTGTTTTTAAAACTGTCAACCTAAACTACCTTTAAATAGAAATTTTAAATTAGATTAAAATCAAATTCAAAATCCGATTTAACGTCCAATACTTGAGTTAATATACAGAATTCCTGGAAATAAAACAAGAATCCAACGATCAAATTTGGACAACCAACACAAAATGCTCCTATTGCAATTCCTAAAAACAAAAAAGTTTGTTTCTCTGGACAAAAATGAAAAAGAGGAAAGAAAAATGAGAAGGCAACCAACCTAATCCCAATAGGAGCATTTTGTGGTGGTTGTCCAAATTTGATGGTTGGATTCTTGTTTTATTTTCAGGAATTCTATACATTACCTTCAAATATTTAAAAATGTTTGAAATGCTATGTATGGGGG
>CAKNYM010052531.1:56785-67632 GCA_932195095.1 Andricus curvator
CCAAAAAGACGAATTTTCTACAAAATAGTTTAATTTTCAACAAAAAAGTTAAGTTACAAATAAATAGTTGAATTTTTCACTAAAAAAGATGAATTCTTAACAATACATGTAACAGTTGATATTTAAAAAAAAAAAGAAAGAATTTTCAACAAAATGTTTGAATCTTCAACAAAAACAGATTAATTCTGAACGAAACCCTTGCATTCTTATCCGAAAAGGATGAATTTTTAACCTTGAAGATTAATTTTTTACGAAAAATACTCATTTTGAATGACATTCATGAATTTTTAATCAAATAGTTGAATTTTTAATTAGAAAAGATACATTTTTAACCAAAAATGGAATAGTTAGATTTTCAGTTAATGAAATTAATTTGCAACCAAAAAAGCATTTTCAGCACCAAACAATTAATTTTTAACAAAGTATTTCAAGTTTCAACTAATTAGCTAAAGTTGTAACTAAACAGCAGAATTTTCACTAAATGAGGTACATTCCAAACCGAAAATATAATAGTAGAGTCTTCAACCAAAAGAAATGAACTTTTAACCAAAATAGTTGGATTTTTCGATTGGGTTCTATTGAAAAAAAAACAAAGGGGAAATTTCTTGAAAACAGGGAAAAATAAGAATTCTTTTAACAAAATTTAAGGAGCTGACTAGGGGAAAGAGGGGAAATAGGGAAAATCTGGCAGTGATTTTTAAAGTTATTAGTTTATTTTGAACTCTACCGTTGCAGGGCCATCATTCGCAAAATTCGCTAATTTCGTTAAAATTTATCATCATGAAACCTACTAAACCTTATTTAAGTTTGAAACGTTACTTTCACTGACCCCTCCCCCACCTCCTTTTACCAACTGTATTTTTATCACGACTCTCCACCCCTCCCCCTCAGTTTATGGACTGCCCCTTCTACATATTGATTAGAATTGTGTTAGATGTTCATCCAATTCGTCAAAATATATTGTTATCGCAGTATGCTGTTCTATAAATATAGTTAAAAAAAATTTATTACTTTAGTGCCAAATATGAAAGTTATGGAAAATATGGCATCTTTGACACAAGAGAGTGAAAATAATAAGGCAAATCTTCGACCTTCAGATTTCAACTTTTAACTACTGCTAACTTGTTGAGGATTAGGGATGTAAGCCATGTAATTTTGACAGTACTTACGCATACATTTAGGAAATTTTTAAAATTACTGAAAATAATTAGACACCAACACTGTAAATTGTATTCAGAGGCGAATTTCAAAAGGTTGATTATTTTGTTTTCGATTTTTATTGTCCACTAACCATGTATCACTGTGAAAATTGAATACATTTTAATTAATATTGTAAAATTTGTTATGTAATTTGTCTATATTTAACTGCACAACTATTTAAGTTTTCAAAGGATTAAAAAAAAATTTCAACAATTTCTTTTATTTTTCTCATTTAGTGAAAAATTTCGAGAATTACTAAACCCTTCCCGTAATTTCTGAAATTTCACATCCCTAATAAGGGTACAATTGACTTTACTTCGTAGATTTACGTCTTGACCATTTGGGTGTCCTGCTGTTAAAGTCATTAAAGCAGACCCAGACGAAAAAATCCCCTTTGCTGGGATTCCCCAAGATGATGATCATTCAAACTATATTTATGGTCGATTCCTCGCTTGGGTATGCACTTCCTGGATATTTATGAGTACGCGTGCCAGTTCTTCAGTCAATGGGTTAATAAAAAACAAGAGTCTAACTGAATTCATGATTAAATCATTGTTTATTCGAATGTAAAAATAGTACGTCATATTGATTCTTTTTCCTCTTGAAGAAAATATCTTATCCTTGAGAATCGCAACTGCCTAATTACGAGAGTTACTTATTAAATAATTTAATTTCTTTTAGGAAATTGATGAATTGATTTCCAAAAAAGATTGGAAAGATCGTAAAGACCATAATTTCTCATTAAACCGTCTTATTTAATAAAATTAGTAAGAAGGCTTATCCATTGGTTTTTTAGTCACCTTTATACATTAATTTGCATTAATATGAATTACCATTCATAATATTTCCTTTACCGAATAATTATTACACCTAATTTGCATTTGTTTAATTTGATATTTACTCGTTTTGTCAGTTTACCTCATTTTCATTTTTCTAAATTGCTATTCGATCTAATAATCATTTAAGTGCAATAGAATTAGTCAAAAAAATTTAACTTCAATCAAACTATTGCTATGTTTAATATGGGGCCAAAAAAATATTTGATTGGTTCAAATAAATGTTTGTTTGATCCAAATAAACTGATTTGATTTAAGTTATCATGGTTTAACTCGAACAAATATTATTCGATCGAAACAAATTATCTTTGACATAGGCATAGGGTCAAATATAGATTTTTCTGTGTGTAAAATCTTTAAACCGAAGTCTCATCTAACCACAATGTTCATCTGTCCGAAAGCACACCTGTAAAATGAAACTTTTGTTCGAACGCTAAGAAAAATGTATATCTGATTCCGCTCATGGTCTGTCTAGACATTTCATGAAACGTATAATTACAATAACAAGGAGGGAGCCACCCTCGTGGATCACCGATATTGATGGGACTCAAATAGGTAAAAATACCTCGAAATCCATTCAATACGTTTTTTAGCTGCCAATGGACAATTGTTCAAGAGATATTAGCAATAAACTTATTTCGTAAATAAATGTAAAATTTCGACAATTTTGATAGCATAAGCATTATCTTTTCACGTGAAATTATTGCTGGACACATATTGAAAAGTTTCTAATCAAAACGAACTAACGTTGATAAAAGCGCCTTTATTTGTGAAAAAACAGTATTTAAGAAACTCCCCGTGAACGATTGTGGAATTGGTGAATATTAAAATATATTATAAATATTAATTATATTATTAAATATGTTATATAATATTCTCCGTGGCTAGTGTACCGAAATTTCGGTACAAGTAGCCACATTTTTTCTTGCGAATAAGGGGATTTGGAAAAAGGGCTATTTGTACCGAAATTTCGGTACGTACAGCTGAATCTTTTCGGTACACGCAGACACTTTCTTTTTTGAATACTAATTATTAAATAATGAATATTTCAGCCGTTTCTCAACATAAGAGCACCATTTCTTCATGGAAAAGTTTTACTAAACAAGTTATGCTTTATGTTTAGTTAGATTGAAACACTGTTCAATAATATTTTGAAATTTGACATAAACATTAATTACCAACAAATGCAAAATTTTGCCCTTTATCTAGCTAAGAGCACCATTTCTTCACAAACACGTGCTTCATTACATGTAGTTACGTTGAACCAGTATTTGAAAATTCACCTAATTTTTTCAAATATTTATTATAAGCAAATGTTCATTTTAGCCCTTTTCCAACCTAAAAGAAGCGTTTCTTCACAAAAAAGGGTTACTGCGTAACCCTTTTCCATAAAGAAACGGTGCTTGTAGTTTGAAAAAGGGGTGAAATTTTCATTTTTTAATAATAAATCTTCATAAAAATAATTAATGTTGGTAAGTGCTATTTTAAATTAAGAAGTGTCTACACGTACCGAAACAATCCAGCTATATGTACCGAAATTTCGGTACAAATAGCCCCTTTTCCAGCTACCCTTATTTGTACCGAAAAAATCTAGCTATTTGTACCGAAATTTCGGTACACGTAGCCACGGCCTTTAAATTGACTAAGAATCGTGTGCGAGGAGTTTATTAATACTTTTTTAACAATTGTGCTTTTATGAAGAAAAATAGCTAAATTATGCAGAAATTTTAATTATGCTAGAAACTATTATGCATGTGTCCAGCAATTATTTTACGTGAAAAAATAATGTTTGCACGAACAAAATTGTCTAAATTCATAATTTATTTAGAAAATATAATTTAAATAAATATTTTTTGATTTAAATAAAAGTCTTTTTTATATAAACAACAATGTTGTAACAGAAAGCAACAAAAATCATTCAGATAAACATTTTTCTCAGCTATAATCACTCAGAAATCGATTTTTTTGACCAAACTGAATTTTGTTTTACCAAATATTTTGGTAGGCAGAATATATGGTAGATTCAATCAAAAAATTCGTTGGAATCAATTCAGATGTTATTGAATCAATAAAAAACAAATATAATTTTAGAGATATAATCTCGTTTTAAATGTCCCCGAGTTTTTGTCATCCGGTAACAAAAGTTTTTAATTAATTTTATGGCTTAAGAATTTAATTTTCACATTTAAATTTGTTCATTATTAAAGATAATTGAATATACTTCAATATGTGAGAAGTTTATTACACTTTAAGTGCCTGTATTTTACTGAAAAAAAATGGTTTAGCTGTCCCAGCTAGAAGTTTAGCTGGATTTCGTCTTCTAAGAAAATTTAGCTGTATTACCTAAATTTCTAGCTGTGTTACCTAAATATCTAGCTGTTTTAGCTAATTTTTCCACCTAGAAATTATCTAGATAAATTAGCTAGATAATTTATAGATGGCAAAATTAGCTAAAACAGCTAGATATTTAGGTAACACAGCTAGAAATTTAGGTAATACAGCTAAATTTTCTTAGAAGACGAAATCCAGCTAAACTTCTAGCTGGGACAGCTAAACCATTTTTTTCAGTATACCAAAATAATCAATTTACATAGAAGCCTGAAAAAGATCGTACAATATATTGCTGTGTATTCTGGTAACACAGCTTTATTATTAGGAGGACCATATTTTGGAAGTGAGTTTATGAAGAAAATATTATTAAAAACATCTACTTCTTACCTGTAAAAAACTTTATTGTTAGGTTATTCCCACGTAAAAATATGCTCTAAAGTAATAAACATTTATTTGGATAAGGTTGTCTTCCGGTGAGCAAAATTCATTTTCATTGAGTGAAGCTAGTTGCAGGAAGGAAAATAATCGATATTCCCACTATTTTTAAATTAAAATTAATTTAAATAGCCTGAAAGTTACATTTTTTAATAATTATATTATAAATAATATTATAAATAAAAACAAAAATAAATCTCAATTTACATATATGTGAAGGATCTAAAGGCGCATCTAATTATTATTTTGACATAAACAATATTTGTAATGTTTGAATTCAATATTTGCCATCAAATTTAAAAAATTAAAATTTTCAAATAAGGGCCTACTTCATCTCGCTTAATATTATTTTTACACTTATTGTGATTATTATGAATAGAAGAAAGGTTGTATGTTGTTCTGAAATAGCTTTGAAAACAAATTTATCAAATAACTCCAACTTATTTATTTTGTAAATAAAAAATGAAGTGTATATGACAAGTGGAATTTAGGGCTACTTGCACGCCTCTAATTCTGTTTACTCTGGATTATTTCCGATTTCATACTACAATATTGAATCTAGAGAAAATTATCCATTTCCTTGAGGGTTCATAATAAAAAGGACTCGATGTCTATTTGGTTTCACTGTGAAAGGTTATTCGAGGAGGTTACGCTTGCGATTAGTATTTACGTCGACCTCAGAGATCAGTCTCTTAGATTAGAAGAACGAGCCGCGCACCAATAATAAAAGGAATCCGCAAAAGCACAGCTGCGGGGGCAGGTTTAGACCTGCGTGCATCTTTACAGTTCTTTTCAAGCGTGCCAAGCAGATGCGTGAGATTCATCAATGGGACTCGTATACCAGGCACGAGTTCAAATTCGATCATTGAAAATAAAATAGATCTATTTCAGTATTGATCCTTGATTCCGTGATCCTGCAGAAAAACATGATCGGGGTAGACCGTCAGGATTTATAAATGCAAGCGGTATTTCATTGATAAATCGTCATTTTACCATCAAAATTTTATAAGCATATCAATTTAATTTATAAAAGAAAATTCTGCATCTGGACTGAGAAATATTAAATAAAGGAAACGTTGAAATTAGGGATTTAATATTATCTTGGACAAAACTGTTGCTGATCAATCTCTCTAGCAATCACCCCAGGTAGAGAGCTTAACAAAGTCATCGTGGGTTATTTGGGAATTACCTTTACAGTAAGGCTATGTACGTGTACTGAAAAACTCTGGCTATTTGTACCGAAATTTCAGTACAAGTAGCCATGTCCTTACAGGGCTCTCTACATTCTACAATACAAAAGTTCGCGCACAGTTGACGCGCGACGCAACGCGTGCGCTCCGGTCCATCTAACATGAAGAGTCCACAAGTCTACAATCGAGCAGTTCGCGCGTCAGCGAACTTCTCCATTGTAGAGAGTCCTTGAAGGACTCACTATAAGGACTCTCTCCAATAGAGATGTTCGCGCGTAGTTCGTTGATGCGCGACCCAGCGTTGGAGCTTACGCGTTTCGTCACGCGTCACCGAACTACGCGCGAAATTCTCCGTTATAAAGAACCCTCAGAGGTATCTCTACAATAGAGAAGCTCGCTCCGGCCCATGTTGGAACATGGTTCTTAAAGCACACTTTTGCCAAATGTTGAAAATATATTGGTGCATGAAACACGAAAATATTTCGACAGTTCGCGACCCTGGAACCATAGAATTCTGTCTTGAGTCTCAGAAGTCACTTGATTTTAATTTGGTTCCTATTACCACACATTCAGAACAAGTGAAAATCAAGTGACATTGAAAATGTAAGATAGAACTTTATGTTTTAGGGTCACGATTTGTTTGCAATATGATAGCAGCCCGTTCGGGACGTCAGAGCGAATGGGATGCATCGCGCATCAGCGAAAGAAAATTCAATTGTAGGGTCCTCAAAATAATTCGAAGAGAATTGAAATTGCGGTAGAGTTGTGCTTGTATCCGCGCTGATCGCGGCGCACGTGCGTAAAATCACGTTTCTTCAATCTATACTAGAAAATGTATTATTCATCTGTTGAATTTATTTAAGAATATTGTCGCAATCATCTTGACTTTGAAATACTTCGTAATAGTGTTAAGGCAATCACGAATATCCACCTGACTTGTACCAAATCAAGTTTAGAGTATCCTGATATCGTGAATGAAAAGAGTACGCCAACAAGCAGTCTCAAGTCTGTGTCGTGTCATTATCGGTCAATTATCGTGCCTCGTCTAGCTCACGGCAAGGATGACCTCAGCATTATTCGAGATATACCACGAAACGGAAGTTATTTTCGCGAAACTTTCTGAGCAGTAGCTGGAATCCAAGATAAATATAGAAACCCTTCAGGTTGTTCGAGACGAGTATTTGGTCTGGTATTTGAGCCACTTGTTGCTAATGGCTGTATTATCGAATGCAGACCAAAATGACAAATTTTGATTTTATTAGAGCGAGAAGTCGGTTTTGTTTAACAGATTTGGTTTGATCAAATCGAGCATTCGATTCATTCATTTGATTCCCTGAGAAACGGAAAGGCTTCCTGTATGGGACACTTAGAAAGCGTCACGAAAAATCAAGGATATAGTTGTATTGAAAGTGCATCGAAAGGGTAGATTCATGGGAAAAATTCTTAGGCCTCAAGGTTTCCTGTTGCAGAAAAAGTAAGGGAAATAGGGAACATTAATACAAAAGGAGGGAACTTTCGTGAGAAAATAGTATATTGTGCTACAAGTTGAAAAAGCGAGAGATTTAAGACGAGTGTGAAGTTAGCTACCCGAGCGGAGCGAGGGTGGCTATCACACGAGTTTTAAATCGTCGCTTTTTCAATGTGTGGGACACGATACTTTTTCTATAATTTGTGCAAAAGTGCTAGTTTTTGTTTACCTGTTTTTTGTGTAAAAAGAAGGCGATTTTTTGTCGATTGACGCAACAATGACAATGGCAATTATCAAAACCATGGCAGTAATAATAAGCTGGCTCTCACAATTGAATAGTTGGCCCATCAAGTTGAGGGCTTCAAAACTTCCGATTTTTCGTGAAAAAAACCAAGCACAGTATTTTCGGAGAAACTGACGGTGTTTTTTTGCTTTTGCCAAGTGACAAAAGTACATACAAAATACACAACTCGAGAATTTTCAGGAAATTGATTTTAGGTTAGGGACGACAGTCGGAAAATAGAATGAAGTTGGCTGCGCACGATGCACGAGTCCACCCGAGGCAGCACGAACCCACCCGAAATAACATTTACTTTTTCCACTGTGCCTCACTTTTATCACTGTCCATTTACTTTTTCCACTGCATCTGTCCACTTTTGTCACTGTTGCCCGGAAAGGTCGGCACTGCGCATGCGCCACGTCATCGAGCAAAAATCGGTCACTTTTTACACCAAAAACAGGTGGAAAAACTGGCACTTTTTCGCGAATTATAGAAAAAGAAAATTAAGTTGAAAGAAGGACATGAAATTAATCTAACTAAACTATACTCTGAATCATTTTCAAACAAATAAATGAGCCATTATTTTAGTAAATTATTGAAAATAGTAATGTACGCTGTAAGGAGACTGAACTATTTATTAACCTATGTCTTTTCATAAACTGCCAATGAAATCCGTCATTTTGTTGCATTTAGAAACAATCTCGAGGTACGTTTCCTAACCTCTCTCTATTTCCGAATAGTTCATCGCTTCTGCTAGAAAAATTAAAGACGAAAGCACAGTCCTTCATGCATAATTGAAAAATATCGCATATTAACTTCCAAATGAAACTATTTCAATGAAAAATGGTACAGTTAATTGTTGGTTATAATGCTCTAAATCAGTTTTTATCTCTCACATTTATTTCTTTTCATATCTGGACGAAATTTCTTTCAGTTATGTTGAATATTGTGCCATAAATTGTGGTTGAAGTTTTGAGAATTTTTTTTGGCATATTTCAATATATTCAAAGGATATACACTTAAATATTGAAATACTCTTGTATAGTTTCCCCTGCAATAAAATAATTGGTTAATTCAATTTACTACAAACCTAACATTTTTAATTGTGTGGGTTTTTTTTAAATTTCCTAATTTCCAGTTTTAATCTCCAAATCTCATTTGATTATTTTCTAATAAACAGTCTTCAAAATTCGCAAGCCTTCATGTATTTTATTTATACCCATATCAAAACTCGAGAGCTTCGTAAGCTTTGGAAGATTTCTTTGGCAAATTACTGTCATGAATTATTTTCGATGGAGACAAGTTTCTAGTTTAGATTCTTCATAAACTTAAGTTCCGTGATTATTAAAATGGGATTTTCCCTCTATTACAACCTATTATCAAAATCGAAACATTTTTTTAGTGGTTGAAAATTTCGTCAATTTCGAATTTTTTTAAATTGCCACTTTTTAAAAATTACATTGAATCCGAAGCTACAACTGTGTTATGCGAATATTTAAGGGCTTGCCAGCCATCTCGAGCAAACTCACTTTCACTATCTAAAACCTGGAAAAGCCCAAGAATTTTTCTCAAGGTGCTGTATAAATCTACGGGGAAATCTGCCTGAATTTCCGGTTCCAAATTGATAAGCGGATGAGGGTTTCCGCGTCCATTTCCATGCGGAATTCTCTGTGGATTTTCATGCAAATATTTTCAATAGGCATCTCTTTTATTTTGATATCATTTTTGTTTAAAAATACCAAATTGGTTGCTTTTTTTATGGCTGTGCCTATGTGTACCGAAATTTCGATACACATAGCCAGATTTTTCGGTATAAATAGCGGTACCTGGAAAAGGGGCTATTTGTACCGAAATTTCGGTACAAATAGCCGTATTTTGTTATGTTCAGAGTAAATACCATTGTAGCTTCAATTCTTTTATAATTCCAGTATATTATCTTGTATTATCAGAAACAAATTTTTTGGTGAACTTTTGGTCCCTTATATGAGTGAAAATTAAAAAGTTGGAATTATTCAATTAAATTTTTTTCAAAAGTAGTTCAGAACAACATAAATATTTTCTTCTTTTTAAATTAATTACAATAAGTGTAAAAATAATAATAAACGATATGAAGAAGTAGGCCTGCTTAATGTTGGTAAAATGAGCTTGATTTTTGTTTTTCTGTATGATATAATTAATAAGAACAAGCAACTTTAACGTTATTTAAAATTATTTTTTAATTGAATATAAATTTGGTGTTCCTGAATGAAAAGGATACCCAAAGAATTTTAAATATTTTAAAGTATATTTTCACTTGGAAATAAACTGACAATTGAGTGTTTTGCACACGGAAAAAAGGTCTAGTTAGGGTAACAAGGATTATAATTACAAGACATCTGGTATAAGTTACCAGACATCTGGTATAAGTTACCAGACATCTAGTATGGTAAACATTTCCATGGCTAGTAGTGCTAACTATCTGTCTAGTAAAAGTAAGCAAACGTTGAGTTAGGCTTACAATCTTACATCTTCGTGTTTAGGTAGTTTAACTAGGTTTCTGGTCAAATTTACCAGATTTATAGTGTTGGGCAATAGTTTTTTTCTAGGAAAGCACGTATGTTTTGAAGATCTTTAAGATAGGTTTGAAAATGTAAACAGCACAATAAAAATGAAGTTCGTTTATTAAATACTGGCCAAAGGTATGATTTTACATCACACGAAGAATTCGCACGGCCTGAAGCGTTATCTTCAAAACAACATGGCGGCTACACTGAAGAAAAATAAAGTTTACGTTTCTTGAAATATAGCCTTATAGGACAAAAGGTTCCACAAGTCCAACAGATTATCCATTGTATCGTCACGGAAGTCACTTATTTTAATACGCGCAAATAGAAACAAAAATAAAAACACGTCGCTTCTCGCAACTCTGAAAATGGTCAGAATAACGCACGGGACACGGAAATGCAAGCGGCTGGAAGAAACTGGAGGTGACGACGCCGACAATTAGGAAGCAGACTAGAGCGCTAGAGGGAGGAATAGTGAGGGTAAAGGGTGTAGGAGGGAGCAACGAAGGGATTAAAGCAGGCCTACCCAAGTAGGGGAAAACTGCTCATTCGCCACATGTTCGA
>CAKNYM010052531.1:67642-105392 GCA_932195095.1 Andricus curvator
AGGCCTGGATTAAAGGAGTAGTGGGGGGCAACTTGCTACTAGATATCTCGTTATGGACACCATTTGCCACAACACAACGTATTGGTAAGATCTACTAGACTATTTACAAAACCTTAAGCAAAAGTAACGAAACTTCTGTCTAAATTTACTAGACGCCCGTAACTATTATAGATTCACTTAGTTGGCCCAACTAGACCTTTTTCTCAGTGCAGGTAAGGGGTCGTGCATAAATTACGTAACGCAATTTTCCGATAATTTTGATCCCCCCCCCCCTATGTAATGATTTTTCCGACTTTTCCCTGTAGTTTTTCACCATTATGTAACGCTAAGCTAGACCCCCTCCCTCCAAAAAGTGTTACGTAATTTATACACGACCCTTAAGAATCACACGTTTTTCTTAATACTTTCTTTATAAACTGATATCCAAAATATTGTTCTTCTAATATTAAACCCGTGTTACCAGATGACACCGAATTGTTGCACAATTTTTTTCGAGCTTCTAAATTGTTAATTTTGGTGAAATAAAAACACTTTAAATTAAATTAAACTCTTAAGCCATAAAATTACATAATGAAAAATTGTTTTGTTACCGCATAACATAAAAACTAGGAGACATTTAAAAAGTGATTACAACTCTGAAACTATAATTGTAAAAGAGAAAAAATATCTGTCTTTCACTATTTTAACCTATTTCTCGTAAGATTTGCAGATTTCTGTTCTCCCTAAAATTAGTAAACACAATTAACAAAAAATGTCCACTCATGATTGTTGATTGAAGTTTGGAAGAAATAGGGACCACATTTTGAGGCCTGCATTCTTCATTCATTTAGATTACTTCTAAAGGAATTTATGGGTTCAATCTAGAGATCTTATCACCTGCGATCAGCCCTTGCATTTCCCATCTTGGAGGGGGTATATCATAATGCACCTGTGAGATGATCTGCGATCTTGTAGAAGACGGAGCATCGAATGAGTCAGTGGTCGGTGCAGAAATTGTACTTTCCCTGGACCTCAATGAAGGTGGGGATGATGGTAGCGTTTCTGGTGGGGTGGTTCGTTCTTGCGGGGAGTTTATGAATGAGTCTCGGAGCCTCCGATCGTAGGAGGTGGGTGGAGTAGTGGAGAGGGCTCGGAGAAGTGGGGGCGGATGAAGTGGTAAGTAACGAAGTACTCCGGAGGGCGTTTGGTGGTGGGGGTTGTAGAATTGCATTGAGAAAAAGCGGGGTGAGGGCCACGTGCTTCGGTGCCTCTACAATCTTATATTATATAGGTACCGCTCCGTCCAACTAGTACCATACAGTCAAACATTCCGCTCGCACTCGAGAGGAACAAACCCATAAAAAAAGACAGAGCTACAGAAAAAAGACAAAGTAATACAGAAAAAGAGAGAAAATTATAGAAGAAGCGAGGAAAAGACAGACAGGACACGGGCTGAAGATACCCCAGAACCGAAGGTGAAAGGGAGGAACAGGAAAGAGGGATTAGAAAGAGACCTACCGACACTGGTAGACAGAAGTCCAAGTTCCACCTCCATACCTTTGCAGGTTCACTCCTACTATAACAACGCCTACCTACCTACCCATCTACCGTACGGATACGTGAAGGTGATACTCACCACTTGGGATCTACTCGGGACACGAGACTAGTCACCTCAGTCAAGTTCTGACACTCGAGAGGATAAGTTCCCTCTGGTTTGACCAACCGATCAACTTTGTGCAACGTGACAACTCGTCGAATTTTAGTCAAACTTTAGAACACAACCCCTAGTTGCAAATTTTATTTAAATAAACTTCACATTTGAGTTAACAACCCCTAATTTTTGCTTTATCTTCATCTCGCGTACCACCTCCTTCGAACCTCCCCCTTTTGCCCTACCTCCCTCCATCTCACCTCCACCCCCCTCGTATAAGAATCAGTGCATCGAGTGTGGCGGGACCAGTGCCAAACGGATTGTGATTCTGTGCAGACACGTTTTAGTGTCTTTAACCGATCAGTAGACCACTACCCCTTCTAATTGGATGACTCCTTAATTGCATCGTAATTGATCACGTAGTTTAATTTGCTTCATCTTCAGTAGATGTACAATTAATTTTGATCTACGCAAAGCAAATTTGCACACATGCAAAGCACACCTTCCACCTATCTGCATGATGACGCGATCGTGTGTGCGGGATCGTGAGGCGCGAAAGCAATCGATGTATGTACTTGAGAAGAGCGAACCAGTGATAAAGTGCGATGCGATGATGATCGAACGACTTGGTGCGGATAGAGTGATCAATTCTGATCATGCGACGATGATGGAGGCGATTTTGACCCGTGATCAGAGGACCACGGTCCACAGGGTCCTTGACCGTAGTGCAGAACCTACTACGGTTCCGTTGTTATTTATGACGACGTCGGAAAAATCTTCATCAACGTCCTGCAGAAGAAGCAGAAACGAAACCAAGGCTTTTCGAGACTCTGTGCTAAATCTTCAAGTGCCAAACACCCGGACAGACAAAAATGACGTGAAAATGTACTCTAAAGTGCCTAGTTGTGATCCGTGTGTCGTGGCTCGTTCTAGTTGCGAACGTAGGATACGATCTTCAAGAAAAACCATCTCCGTCTGCACATGGCTCAGTAAGTTCCTCATCATCATTTTCACACCTCTTCATTGGTTTTCACAAGTCAAAAATGAGTTAGGTTATATGATTAATTTACGTCTGATTTAGATGGATAGACTATTGTCAATATTTGGACCTACGAATTTTGGACAAAAATTATTGATTTCGACCAAAATTTAAAGATTTAGATTGTAGGTTCTAAGTTACAGTTTATAACCTGTAATCTATAACTATTCATGCTCATCAGAATAAATTCAAATTTGGGTATTATTAAAGGTCTCATAAATTAGTACATGTCGTCTGAAGGCTATTGAGTCTTTCGGCGATGCGGTGCCACAGCGGAAATCGGTTGGCGGGCTTTTAAACGGCCGGAAAAGCATGGACTCGTGCTTCGATTAATTTATCTCATCGACATTCTCCACCCGTGCTTGATAGCTCACGAGTACATTTCTACTAATGTAATGCGCGGGATTTGGTTACCAGTGATCATAGGAGTTAAGTCAATAAGACCCCTTTTTAAGCTCGGAAATAGACCCAAAAAAATTGTAAACATGAATTTCCATAAAGGCTTGATCTTTTTTGAGTGATAATTGTCTATTTATGCAAAAATTTATTTTTCAAAATTGTTGGAACTCATTGTCAGAGGGCCACTTTTTAAATTTCGAAAATTTACGTTTTATGGCTCTTTAACAAAATTCTGAGCGATAAAGTCAGGCATTACTTTTTGAAAACCATATAGCACTTTTCATATATGACTTATGATTTTCTGTCAGAATAAATTTCTTTTCAGTGAAAAATAATATTTTTTTGTCGAAAAGACATCAAACCCAATACTGTGAATCCTTGAGTCACTTTGTGAAACTGATTACTAATTAGAAGAAAATGTATTAATTTTTATATTAATGGCATTAACAATTACTCGTAAATCCAAGTTGAATCGACTAACAACGTTTGTGAAATCTGTAGTATGTGCGATATTTGCTCAGTTATTTACGTCACTCTTGTTTTCCTAGTTTGACGGGATCACATGTCGACAAGATTCGATTTTCAATTTCTTCTATTTAATTATCTGATTTCCGTTAACTTTTTAAATTATGTTTCAAATTATTCAGAAATCATTATCTTGCAGCTCAGAGTGCAATGACTGAAGTTTCAGGAAAAGTGATTGATTTTACAAGAAGTTTCTAACAGAAAAAATATAGTATAATTTATTATGTTATGAAATTTAGACAGCTGTTTAAATTTATATTGAAAATATTCTTTGATTCTTTTATAATTTTCCTGCTGTTCAGATTTATTAAAATATGTAAATGTAGTTAAAAAATGTAAGTAATTTGTCAAATTATACATATTTTCTTTCTTGAATGAAAACGTAGAATATATATTTTGAAATTTGTGCAACAAATTTTTCGAGTTAGACAGTCTTCGTCATCGAACGCGTAAAAACGAGGATTCCCCGTGTCGCATCGTTTCCTCAAGTCGTGGGCGGAAGGAGTTTTTCTCGCCGGCAAGATTTTCCCTCTGGTGTTTCAGAGGCTTCTGACGTCATTGTCGTCCGAGCCGGTGATCGTATATTAGTCATCATTCTTGTAACGGTTCAATTTAACGATTGTCTTAGCTAATAATTACACCTGATCTTGCAGAAGCAGGGATTCATTTTTAGATTGTTAACTTGCACATCAATATTTTGTATTTACATTTTTCAAGAAAATAAAAGATTTATAATCTGAAAGAAAAAGCATGAATAAAGAAGGTAGAATTCAAGGAGTAGGGAAAACCTAGTTGAGGTGATCCACCTGTTGAGTTCATATAGAACCGTAGTCACATTCTACAGGTGGTTCAATGTTTGGGCCGAGGGGAAAAGTCACTTTATAACCTGTATTTATTTCTTCGGTTGTAAACAGAATCAATTGTAATGGGAACACTTTAGAAAACCTCACTAACAGTTACGAATACTGACCTATAAAATCTTGATTGTGCTCTTCTTCAGTTCAACTCATAAAATTTTATATCCAGATCCACGTATTATATTCTCCTTTTTATATGACTTTTCTTTTAGGCTTTATTTTATTGCTTACCTTCTTTAAAATAGTTTAAGGGTTATCGTGTTTTAACTTTATGATTGTGTAACCAAAACCCCCTTTGATGTTGATCGTTTTTTATGTTTCTAGCTATTATTGAAAATTTTGGACAATTTTAAACAATCATGGAAAAAATATAAGCTGGCTGTTGATACCAGCAGATTACCTAACTCATTGACAAAACATAACTAAAATAAAGAATTGTATTTTTATTTGAGACAGCTTCACACTTTATGATATGGATGATCCGTTTTCTTACATTGATGAAAATTTTGTTTTTATAAATTGAGAAACCATTGGTGTCAAACTTTAAATAATCGCAATGAATAAATTTTCAAAACTATCTCAATAGTGCAACATTTCAGATTGCTTTCTATAAGAAACGGTTATTATAAAACATGAATTTCGCACATCTTCTGAGTATCAATTTCCAAAATTCTTTGTCAAGGAGATGTTTTGGGTTCCATGATGCCCTGTCATCGAATCAGTTTTCATAATTTATGGCATGAACAAGTTTTCTTCATGACATTTCGTCGCATCTTTCATCATTTGACCGGAAAATGGAGTTTGCAAAATTCACTTTAAAAATGGCCACTATTTGTCGGACTAATGCGGAAAAAAGGAGAATCTAAAAAGTCCTACAAAATATCTTTTATCTATTTCGGTATCGTGCGTTGTTATTGAGATGTCAAAAAATTGAAAATCGGATGCAAGTAGGTACTTGCTACAAAAACTCTCACACCTTTTCCTCATGGATTTTTTAATTTTTGTTGTAAGGTTTGCAATAATTTTGTGAACAAGTGCCTTGCATTTCATAGAGATGTTGTAATCTTGATTTATTTGCAAATAGACCTAACGATTTAGTTATTTTTCGTATTACAATAATTGTGACACATTTTAAAAACATATATTATGGATACTTTACAAATTAGTGGCTGCCTAGAAAAAAATCAGTTCCAGAAAAATTAAAGGATTTGTAAAATATGGTTTACATACATAACGACAGAAAAAAGTATAAATTATTTATTTCCAATATCAAAAAGGTAGTCATTAACATTCGGTTATAACACAACTACTTTGCAGTGAAAATAATGTAGGTAATGTGGTTTTAATGTAGAAACGCAAACCACTTTTCCCACAGTGCAATTTTAAAAACTGGTTCAAAACGTGAAAATATTTTCATCTTCTAAATCTTTTGATCCTCAGAATAAAGTTGATATTAAGTTCGAATGAAATTGAGTTGCATGCTCATGCAATTTCATAGTGTCACGTTTCCCTGATAGATTTAACAAAACATTGTATGAAATTGAAATGAACTTTATCAAATTTTGGCATGCAAAGAAATTATGATCGGTAAGGATAACATGAAAAATTAGTGATCATTCATTTTACCCTCGCCGATCTTCATTATTTTGCATGTCGAGATTACCCCCACCATTTTTACCTGAATCCATTTTTACCCTTTTTCCCAGGTTTAAAGACAGTTTTTTCTTTTCGAATCAGAGTCGACTCTAATAAATCGGTGAACGTGTGCTGCGTACGCGACCTACCGCAACGCACCGTGATCTCGGATCAAGAGAGGGAGTAAATGTGTTGGCAAGAGTCGTGGGTACCGGGGTGAGGGGATAAGGGACCTCCAACGTGCAAGGTGGGGCATAATGGGGTATAATTGTCGCAAGCAATGCGAGGACAGTGCACCATTACTGCATTTTTCTTTGTGTTTCTTGCCTCCGTAACGCGAGATGCTTCTTCGGACCACATCGTTCTTCGCGCTGTCCACGGCCTCTCTCTTGCACTCTTTTGTGCTCTCAGTCGCACCCGCGCAACTCACTTTTTTCACTCATGCCGCGGTTCTCAAGAATTTCACTGGAACGTCGCGATCGCTCAAGTCCTACTCTTTCTGACTCTCTAGAGTCTCGTTGAGGTAGTCCCAAGATTCACACATTCGTACCCAAGGAAGATAAACCGCTAGTCTTCAATTCAGTATGAAAAAAGAAATAATTTAGAATCAAAGTTAGCTGGAGATCATGCTGTATCTCCCTTATGGAAGTTTAATGAAATTTTCCTCCACCTTTGGACGAACTAGCTTCATTAGAGGCAATAAGATTCACAAAAATATCGACGGTATCTTCAGAAAGAAATTTGCGTGCGAAGATTGCATTTCTGCCAAGAGACCGGGCTTAAAAGCCTCTCTTTAATATGCGTTAAGTATACGATGCGTCTTCCTTGCCTCCTCTTTCTTTTTCTCCAGAAGAGTGTGCCTTGCGTCCGTCCTGTGTGGCGATCCACGTGCTTATGTTAAATTTTTCAACACCTCGACCGCATGGCGCCACCCACTTTAGCCACTTTAGAATAAAGTTATTATCTCCTTTCTTTCTGAAATTTCTTTTCCGGTTTTCAAATGTGCATAATATCTACCTGATCCTCAACTAAAGAAAAATACTTGTGTGAAAATTTCATTTGGATTATGGTGGGGTGCTGACCAGTTTACCTTTACTGTACTCGAGTAGTTGGGTTCTGTCGAGATCATCTAGCCAAGGCTAAAGTAGGGACAGTCACTACTTACCTGTTCAGCAGGTGGTCCTTATTTACATGCTAATTTTTTTAAAATTATTTTTCTCACACTCGCGGAATTTGTCTGAAAGCCGAAAAAAATAAATTACTCCAAGTTTAAGCAAAAACCATAAATAATAAAAAATCTAGAGAATGTTGTAATTTTTCATTAAAAGTGATCATCCATCTAGGACCGATATCTACATGCGATGCTTGAAATACCTTTATAATTCAATATACGAAATTTTTACAAATTAAAAAATGCCAGCACCCTAAATGTGCCCAAAAATGATATTTTCTACAGTTATTAACAATGGGTGACCAACAATTCTTAAACAATCTAATAAAACCGCCAGCGAAGACTATTTAGAGAATTAGAAAAGTGTCCACGTAATATATGGGTAGCCTCAAATTAAATATTTGGAATAAATGAAAAATAATGCTAAATTAAAAGATTAAAAAATAGCAAAACAAAATTTCAAAAACTGAAAAAACTTAATTTCTACAGTATTCGATAAACTGTTTTCGTACTTTGTCAGAATAAGAAATATGTCCGTCATTGTGAATTTATTCAACATTTTACTAATAAATGTTATAAGGGTGAAAATCAAGAAGTTGACAATATCGTGTCCCTGGAACATTATACGCTTGTGTTTAGATGCATTTTTTTAAAGGGATTTATAAAACCTATTTTTCTTCATAATTCCCTATATCCCAATTCTTTATTTTTAGTTTACTAGGTATTCAAAAAAATTCTCATATGAATTTTAAAAGAAAATGTAACTCGTATTTTTCAGAATTAATTGCAGAATTACAAAATAAGGCTTTTTTTATTAATTTCATGGCTGAAGATTGTGCACATTTGAATTGATTAGTAATTGAAGATTATTGAATATACTTCAAGATGTGAAAATTTAATTACACTTAAAGTGTCTTTATTTGATCAAAATAACCAATCTGGAAGCCCGAAAAAGATCGTACAACTGCTCGGTGTCATTTGGTAGCATGGATTTATTATTAGAAGAAACATAATTTGGAGGTGATTCGCTATTCCAATTATTGTTTAATTCAAAAATAATTTTACATCACCTTAAAATTACTTGTCTTATTAATTATATCGTAAATAAAAACAAAAATCAAGCTCAGTTTCTTTACATTAAGGAGGTTCTTAAAGCAGGTCTAATTATTATTTCAACATAAAAACCTTTCTTTAACGACTTAAATTCAATATTCATCATTAGGCTTTACAAATTTTTAATTTTAAGTAAGGGCTTTCTTCTTCATCTCGTTTCTTATTATTTTTACATTTATTGTGAATAATTTAAAAAGAAAAACAAGGTTTTATGTTGTTCTGAAACACTGTTAAGAAAAAATTATTAATTTAATTGAATAATTGTCTGCACTGGAACGAATCCTGCAAATGGGGAATACCGAATTACCAAAAAGGCACTTATCCTTGATCTGCCCAGGTAAAATAGAAAATCCTAACAAACTATTTTTCTGATCAGTGCCCGACTACAATAAGAAGGACAATTTTGCCAGGACTTCATCAGAAACAAATCTAAGTTTCTGCACAAAATATTGAAACTTTTTTTAAATTACATAATATATATATACCTCAAAATGAAAGTTTGCATTCAAATTTTATCAGTTAGTTTCCCTTTGGTATTCTTGTTTCAAAGCACGCTTTCGAAAGTCTGTCAGCGCAAGCCGTGAGAGGATAAAGATATCAAGCAGTACCGGATTAAATGCAGAGTACCTCGGCGGTACTTGGTACGAAATCGGTGAATTTCGTTGTCGCAAAGCCCCTCATCAAGGGTCGTAACTCGCGAAATGATGCGGCGACCAGGTCCAGCTCTGGAATTCGCGTGGACGTAATTCGCGTCCTCCAAGAGGGCCGAAAGTGCCGGATGATCATAAAGGCGGCCCCGATCGAAATCCTCTATTTGGGTGCCCATCTGTATCGACGAAACGCAACTGCCCCGGAAGCTTCGGTTCCATTTCCATCATTGCATCTCACGTTCATTTCGGACAAATTGTTATTGCATTATCCAAGCAGCAATGCTTGACTGTAATCGAATCATTCGGAGCGATTCTTCATTTCTTGCTTATTATGCGCTCACTTTGAAATGAACTTAATTCTTTATGGGTGAAAATTTGGTACTTACGAGGGAACAAATGCGCCGAGCGATAACTGCTATTGATATAATTGCTATTGATGATACAGTTATTACGTGCCTTGCCTTTATTTTATAAACTTTCCCCTTGAATTAATTTATATTTTTATATAATTTCTTTTTTGTAATTATTCTGATCTCAAGATATTGAACTTTCTTTAATTAACAGTAGTTCTGTGTGTTTTAGGGCTAAGCAGCCTCTTGTTGGCCTTCCTCATCGTATCGGTGACCAGCGCTCCAACAATGAATCGCAAAGAAAGACGGATGGATGTTCCCGCGAAGTGGGTGAATCCTTGCGGCTTAGCAGCCGACGACTTTGAGGCTGATCAGGATGTAGTACAATTAAGTGACGATCAACTTCTTGCCCAGGTTGTCGTGCAAGCCAAAACAGCACTTATGCACGCGCAGCTCTTTCGCGATGATTATGTAAGTACTCAAAATATTTATAAAATATATTTCAATACAATGAAATCAAAATATATATTTAAATTGCTTGCGGGAAATTATTAAACTCATCAATGAGTATGAGCAATTATCAGCAAAGAAAGGGAAGAGCGGAAGACAGTTATAGCTCTACTTCCGGCCAGCCAAGTCTACACGTTCAAGAGGATGTAATGGAATTTTCTAAAGCGTCCTTTTCCGAGTTCATTAAATATAAAAATGTCCAGAATTGTAGCAAATATCTTGAATGAAGGTCAAATTTGAGTCTCTTCCCAGGTTTCGAAAAGCCGGGTCTCAGTCCTTTAATGAGCACTATAATAATCATCGCTAATCATTGGTCTTTTTGTAAAAGATTGGTTTAATTATAAGACGAGAGTCGGCTCTTTTGAGAATTCGTGACCCTTGAAGCGATCGTAAAGACCAAAGTAAGAGACTCCCGTGTCTTCGCGTGCGTGGTCACCGGAAATGGAGGAACGTTCTGTGCTTCCCCACCTTCCCAAGTGCGGACATTTGAACACACGTTCGTTAATCTGACGTATATCTATCAGTGCGAGCCCGCGACGTCCTTACCTGCGACTGATAGATCGCCGGAACACCCAGAGAATTGCTAATTCGTCGGAGTTTTAATCTGCCGTCAGACAGTATAAGCTGGATCGGTTGTTGACTGTTTAATTAAATTTCAAGCTACATTGAAATTATGATATTTATGGATTCAGACAAACGATTGAAACGTCGAAATTGATTTCCTGTTGCTTAAATTTCAGGCTAGTAGAAAGTCCAACTCCATATCTTAAATAATTTATCAAGTAAAAAACTAGATATAGATACATCAGTGCAAGAAAGCACAGTTACATTTTACGTTTGCGAATAATTCTCCATTCTAATTTTGCACATGGATTGCTTTTAACTTTTGAAAGAGATTTTTTTGCCGCCTGAGATTTTATGTAAATATTTCAAAAACGTAGATTACATCGTGGGATCATTGCCAGATAGGGTAATGGCTATGCGTAAGCAAAGCATTCTGGGTCTAGTCACGCGTTAGGCAAAATTTTATCCATACAATTATGATGGAAAAGCATACACTCACGTAGATGAGACGTTCTCTGAATATTCAATGACCGTTAGATATTGTTAGTTTGGACCACATGGAAATTCAGTTATAATTTCGTATCGTAATAATCAAAATAAAAAAGAATCAAGACCTGGTCTATTTTTGTCTAAATCTTTGTGCGTGCATCTCGCTCAGGAGTTCAGAGGAATGAAAAGAATTAAAAGAGGCAAAGGTAACCAACAAAGGTAACAAAGGTAACGTTCCCTTAACGAAGTCCTCGTAACCGATCGTGTCTATTATCTTCATCAAGGACAATAAATCACTAGGACCAATCGCTCTCCAAGGTCCTCACCGAAACGAAAGCATGGACGAAAAAGGAAACCGCAGGTTCGAGTTGTGGTTGCGGATGAAATTTTACTCCGTTTTTAAACTATATTAGACCTATTTCTTGCTAATTCACATGTCATATGCGATCTTGCATGAGTTGAAAATAGTCGTATTAAGTTCGGTTGTCCTAAAATAGATACATTCGTAGGGCTACATAAGATCAACAAGCAAATTCGAATCTATTCTCACTGAAATCGGTTTTCACATTTAAAAAAATGTTATTCCATTTTCCCTAAGAAGCGCTATATAGTAACCATTGAGTTTCGATGACGCACACTTCGTAGGACGGTAAAGTAGCATTCTTTCTTTAAAAAGCAGTTGACATTTTTAGCTACAGAGGCACATGACACTATTTCTTCTCGAACAAAACAATGGCGTAGAAACTGTCGTGGGATTTTCGCACCTTTGAGTTTGAACAAGTTCCAACCCTCTTTTAACGACAGCGTTCATGACTAGTTGCATCATCGCACTCGAGATACCCGAGACCAGTGTTTTCTAAGTCAGCGCATAATCCGATATATCCCTCGAAATGACTATGGGAGCAGGATTCAAGTTTGAAAGAGGAGGATGAGATAGAGAAGAGCTCTTTTGGCTTGGAGTGCAGCACAGGTGTGCTGTTGACTGATACCAACTCACGGCGACACACTGTCTGGTGGTCCAGTGACGTCACCATTCAAGTCTATCGTTTCGTTCTTGGCAGAAACAGACAGTGCCAGTGGAAGGAGAAAGAAACACTGATAACAAGCCAACGCCAGCGAGTCTTGAAAGTTCAAGCGAACGAAAATCGCGAGTATCTTGAGCCCGAAATAGAGGAGTGTTCGGATCATCCTTTCCGCTGATTATTTCTAAGTTTAACTCACGATTTCACTTATTCCGAAAGTAAACAGTAATGTTGCTTCGAGTTTTAATGTACTCTTTCTTAAAACGTTGCTAACAATTGGTCGAGACTCTTACAATTTATAGACTTGATTGATCTTAGAAACAGCTAACTGCTATTCAAGTTTATTCTTGTCGTCTGATACGTGCAAGAAGCCAAGCAGCGTAAAATATCGGAAGCGGAGGATTCCAATAAATCAGAATCGGAAGCTGCCCCTCCTCGAGTGAAGGCACCTACCAACATCGGAACTCTGCCTGCATACTAAAACACAGACCGGATACGAAACACGCCAACGTATTAACTTGCCTTGATACTACGATTCCTCGGTGTCTATAGCATCTTTAGTCATCCTGCGATTTCTCAAGGATGCAGTAAAGAACGATTTTCTGCTAATTGAAATGTGCAATTAATTCAGTTAATTAATTAAAGTCTCGAGTTCGTGTGGACAACGACCTCCGTCTTGTTTCGGATTATAAAGTATAATTTGATTAGTCCTTATTGCTTTTCTACTGGGTTTCTAACATTGACTAAGTAGCTTCTTTCGCACGCGTGCCTACCTTTCTTCAGGTATACCTTTTTCTGAGTTACATCAAACCCGTTCGGTGATGGATAATCTAGGCTTCTACCTCCTTTATTGTGAAAGACCATAGAAAAAATATGGCTACAAATTCTTCTTTTGTATGTAGAGTAGGAGATCCAAAATATCGCTGTGTGGTCATCAGACCTTACGTCACGTATACTTATTAATAAGACTCGTTTCGATTTCTCTTTGGTGTTCCGACGTATCCGACGTACAGATTTACGACGTGTTCATGTCACCAATTTCCTTAATAAATTCATAAAAGTTTCCACTACTTCACAATATAGACTCCTTGGAAGTAAGAGTCCTCCACGCAAGAAGGGTAGTATTGTTTTGCAGGAATATATAATAAAGAGTAAGTAAAAGGAAAGATAACATTGTGAGGAACAATCAAAAGCTATTAGAGTAAGTCCTATGATATGGAGAGTTTATGGCAGGGACCAGTTTCGTACCTCGTAAAAAATCTTCCTCGCACTCTTTCTCTATCCTCTTTTCTTTGGCCACACAGAGAATATAATCGTAAAATAAGTCGGTGCTTCGAAGTCGACTGAAGGCAGGAAGTAGGCTGGATCCTCGGCTGGATCGTAGGTAAAGGTAACCGAGTGTAGTCGAGGACCCGTCAAAATCAATTAGCCTCCTCTTTTTCTATTTCTCGCTCTTTCTTTAGCTGGCGTCGCTTTGTCGCTTATTACAAGTTATAAAATATTTCAGTACGATGGCCTCGAAACCACTGTCAAATTTTTATACTGGGTTTTGAACAAATTTTATAAACTCCTTTAAAGAGAAGATATTCCTTGTACAATGTCTTCTAATATTATCAGAAATGTGAGACTTTCTGACTGACGTTTTTATAGTTGTAAACAAGAACATTCTTCAATTCATTTTCCCATGTTAAAACATCCCATATAACACCTTCAAGACAGAAGCCAAGTACCATGTTTTAAAAACATGAGATATGAAGAGAAAATATTTTATTTTAATTTGATGCGATACGATACTGTGCTCTTCTGTGGGAGTATTTAGGAGTCGTTGACAGCACATTTCTCAGGGTTCGTCTCTCTTTTGCTCAGCAGATGCAGACCATTATCATAATCTGAGTCTGAGTGGAGTAGTATCGCAAGTTGATTATTGCCATTCCTACGGTAGATAAGAACTCGAGCACGATGCGATCCCCGTGGGCCAGCTGGTCGCAAGACTGGAGACCAGAAGCGAGGTCATATGGACCAGGTTTAGTCTGAGTTTAGTCGGAAGTAGCTCATATCTCTTCTTACATCCGTTGCTTGAGTGCATCGATGAAGAGACTCAACATTCGACCATTCCATTGGCGTTTAACACAAAAGTGACCACACTTTTATATTTCTAATGTGAAATTTATTTTTGGCAGGCTCATCTCGATTATCTCCTAAATGTACTTCATTTTATGTCGCTGTGTTTGAATCTTAATGAAAAGTCATCCCTGCGTTGAAAAAAAACTTTTAATAAAAATATACATGGTAATTAGTATGGTAATTGTCTATAATCAAGGTTTTACCGAATTTTCGGGCTGGTTATTTTTTTGAAAACCTTGTTTTAATCCCTAAGTATAAAGACAATTAAAAGAAATCAGTTATATCACTTTTAGTTCTCACTGAAATGAAAATCGAAACCTTTACCATTCTGCAAGATTGACAAACTCTTTTTTTGCGCGAAGTAGAGGGGAATTGGAACGGGTAAGGGGGCGGGTTGGAGGGTTTGCTGGAGAAGGGAACGGAGATTTTCGAATCACCCTTCCCTCTTCCCACTATATGCAAAATAGGGGGCTAAATGGAATTGGATGGGGAGGGGGTGCCTCACCCCTCCTATTTTCCAGATCCCCTTTCCATTTTGCGTGCCCTCATCCGGAAGTAATTGTTTTTTTTACAAATTTCGTACAATATTATATTTTATCTAAGCACATGAACTTGAAAAAATTCTTCTTTCCGTTTTATTATTTAAAATGATTCACTTTCTCCAGCTCTTCCTCTTGATTTTTCATTACGGATTAAAAAATGTATATATTTGAGAAGGAACCACACCGAATAATCTAAAATTCAGAAAAGCCGCAATTATAACAAATGCCTCATATATTTTCTGTAAAGAAACAAAGAAAGTCTTTTGTGCAAATCGAAAGTGATTAAGTGAATAATGATTTTCACCAAAACGGAGTTATAAATTCGCATATAAGCACGTTTGTATCTATAATCCTGTTATCATTCGGAGTAAACTTTCCACTTAAAAGGTTTTTCTGTGATGCTTCTAGTCACTAGTGTAGCAGCCAATGCATTTCGCAGGGCGCGTGCTGCGTCGACCACATTGCGGCGCGTTTCCAAGTAGCCACAATTATTGTCACATAGGCGCGAGAATAACTTGCATGTTCCACGTGGTATTATGCTCTAAAAAAAGTTTATTTTCGTTTGTAAAATCGCATTAATAATAATTGAAATTTCTTGGTCACTAAAATCGTATTCTTAAATAATTGTAAATTACTTTTAGAAAGACTGCGTCATTGCACTGTTACATCATAAGATACCTTGTTCCTACGTCAATGGTTACGTGTAGTCACAAACTACTCTAAAGAGGAGTCGCTTATGTGATTCGCCCTGATTCGAATTTTCTTCCTGGTGCGATCGAAATGCGAGCTCGTATGAGTAAGTCCTTTGCACGCGTTTTTGCACATGACTGGACTCTTGACATTTCGGGAATTCCCCCCCCCCCTCCCCCCAAAAAATACTGTTGACACTCGATTGTAAAAATCTGTATTTATTGTAATAGATTTGTAAATTTGAACTTCCTAAATATTTTCTGGGTAGAAGTGTATAGTTTGGTGGAAGTATCATTTCCAAATACAAAAATGTGAGGAATGCAGAAATGAAGACGGCAAGGTTTCATATAATGATGTAGGTCATATTCTGGTTCAAGGTTTTCAAACTTGAGCCAGAACTTATTTTTTTAGCTTGATAAACCAAGCTTTATCTTCGTGGGATGAGACGGCGCCATTCAGTAGACAATACATGTTACTCTTCTCCCACTTGACTCATATTGCAATTTGTAAACCATAACTTTTAATTGGAATTAGATATCACATTCTTTGGAGATTTACGAAGATATTAATCATTAAAATTGCATCAATAGAGAATATATCTTAAATTTTGTTTTATTTTTGTTGCAGATTAAAGAGATGTTCACCACCAACTTTGATGATCTACATACATCGTGGAAATCAAATCGCTACGATTGGCTACCCGGTCTTAGGGAGATACCAAAGCAACTTGGAGAATCGCTGAGCCAAGATTATCTGAACAAGTTGGAGATTCGTAATGTAAGTTAATTCTCATTTCTTGCTTCTACGTTATTTATCAACTCTGCGTGAAACAAGAAAGAACCTCAATTTAATAAGGTATTTATTTTTTATTTTTGCAGCTTGATACGATTTTGCTGGACACCTACGAGTATATGCAGATATTTGCAGTCGGTTTAGAACAGATTGTCTGGGACCAGGAAGATTACAACTTGAGGTTCCAACAGCAATTTCAAGATACAGAGTTTAAGCTTCGAACGGTGAGTACTTTCTTCATTTTTGTAGAATATCTCTCGCTTGGATTTATAGAGATCCCTTATTTTATGAAGTTTGATTTTATTGAAGCAAAAAGGAGGCACGACTTTCACAAGAGCAATTAGTTAGAAGTTACGATACTATAGTTGCCACCAAAGATTTTTCAACTATTGTCTCGAATAGCTCGCAGTAAAAAGCCAAGTTTTAGAGTCACCTCGAGCGGAGGTCTTAAAATCTTGATTTAAAGGCAAACGAGCGTGATTTTATTGACCGTTTTTCCTCTCACCGCATCTTAATTCTTAATCGATTTTTGCTTCTCACTGGTGCCGCCATCATCTTTCTTCGATCATCGTCCGAATCAACTTTTATTACCTCAATGAAAAATATTTAATTTCTGTAATTTTTAACTGAGTTGCTGCAGAGAAAGAGATGTGCTATTCATATTTATACTTTCGTAATGCACGAGCACTTTGAGTTCAATGGTCGCAACAATGTGTAACTGAATCTATGAGATTATGCGCGCATTCAACAACAGATAACAGCTATAGGCTTGACGAAAAAAACAATGCCTATAAAAATCGTTTAGTCTTCACTGATATTAATGGACATCTTATATCTAATTGCAGGTCCTGTGCGAGCTGCAGGTGGCCTTGATCGAACGAGCTGTTACTCTACGGCCGGATGTACCGCGTTCCGTGATGGGTCCCCAGTTCCGAAACATGACGGAGAACACCTACCGACATCTACGGGACTGGCTGATCTTCCGAGACTACATGAACGGTCTTGAATTCATCGTTCAGGTGTTCGAACATTTTCGTCAAGTCTTGGAATCCTGAGGGCGACAAGGCGGAAGCAGGCGCAGGGTAACCAGGCGACGACTCGCTCGTCTCAGAAAACCAGGTCATCTAAAGTTGGAAGCTCTTCACTTATAAAGCGATTCTTGAAGAGCATTCCCGAACAACTCTTGCAAGCTAGACGTGGTTCATAATTTGAGGAATAATCCATTTTTTTCCTGATGAACTTCGCTCTAGTCTATGGAGTTTTATTTCTCGATGGAAATAAAATTTCCTTAGCGTCATTGGAAGATGGACAACCCTGGACAACATTTTCGAAGAAGACGTTTGCACATGTCAAGTGCGTTTGAATCTAGATGATTCGCTGAGCATATCACTCTTCCCAAGAAAGGAGAGTGATTATCCTCTGAAGTCTATCTTGCATTTGGAACGAAAAGCCTTCACTGGAAAAAGCTTCACTGGACTATGGATAAATGTGTTTCAAGATTATGTTGCTTCAGATTCGCTGAAGCTCTTTGGTGCCTCGTTGATGGTGCCAATGAACCATCGAATTTTCCATCTTGAATGACCTGGAGTAGTGGATTTGACCGAGGAATGACATGGCTACGAGTCGAGATGATGGATTCTTCGTTACTGAGAAGATGAAAAGAAGACAAGAGACAAAGAGCAAGAAAGAAAGAGAGTCGCCCGAACCATAGCCCGTCGGCTTTCGCCGCCATCAAGTCATTTTTTTATGCAGCTGAGGGAAACTTCGCACAGCTGTATTGCAATAAACGCACAAGTGTTCGCACATCCATTCACTTATGCGTATAAGAAATACGAAATAGTTCGAATTTGCACGGGTTTCAATCGCAAGGCTTTTGCCCTCTGGTTCAAGTATTTCGACCATTTGCCGCGCTGAAATTTTAGTATTTAAGAAAGAACGCGATTTCGGGCCAATCTCAGTTTTCTTTCTCCGAAAATTTGTATCGTTTTTGTCCTCGTTTCGGTCCCCTTTTTGTATGATTTGAACTCCGCATTATTTATTTTCATTCTTCAAATATATAAAAAATTGTCAGTGCCAATCATCAATCTCACAAAGAAGAAGAAAGATTAAGTAAATGTCTTAATTTTTCAACTTTTTGCTAGATTGTTTTATGATTCACTGCAATTTTTAATATTTAAGTATAGATAAAAATGCGCGGCGAAGAAACTATCGAGACTCTACGAACCCTGATTTTATTCGCAATTTAGATAAGAATTTTTTTTTTTTTAATGAGAAAAGTGTAGACGAATGAAATGCACGAGAGTATAAGAGTGAGAATATAAGAGAGAGTGAGAGAAAAAGAGGGAGCATAAAAAGAAAGTTGTGGTGATCACGAAAAATATTTGTTTCTTTCGCTTCACTTTTGTCACATACAATCCGAACCTGGTTGTCAAATTTAATTTGGAAAAATTTTCGAATTATATCTCAATAGTCGATGATTTATGACAAAGTCAATTCGCGAAAGCACAATATTTTTGTGAGAAATTATATAGTATTCACGCAAGTAAGTGCGTCATAAAAGAGCTTATCAGTACCGTGAGCGAGGCTCACTCTAGTATTTAAAAATTCGCAAGAATGTTCTACCTGCGACCCTCCTAAAATCTTACACGATTAATATTTATTGACTAACTGTGTAATTACTATTACGATTAATATGCATATTTATTCAGATTATTTATTTTATTTTTGTAAAGACTTTACAAGCAGCCTGATCGAATACTGTATTTAAAGTATGTATGTATGTATTTAGAATATGATAAAGGAAATTTGTAAATATGAAATGAAAACAGAGAATCGCACGATACGACGCGGTCATCTAGAATTAAAAATCCCGGTCACGTGCCGCACTGCTGCTCTATTTCTTGTTTTTTTTTGTTTTTTTTTTTAGACGTACCTCTCTGCAGAGTGTGATTTCTCTTTTCATATTAGAAGCGATCAAACTGGACAATTTTTTATATTCTACTAGTATTTTTTTTATAGGAAAAATATTGTAGCCAGTGATCTGTGCAACGTTTTAAAATCAATTTTTTTTAAAGTACACCTCTTGTTTTTTAATGTGTACCAACTTTTATATTGATCGATCTTTTGGCTCTAATGAGACTGCGCGAAAAGAAGTTGAGTAAATTTTCGGAAAATTATAAAATTTTAGTTAGTAGACTTTTGAAAATTAGGTTTGTTTCAGAGAAACGTTAAAAGTTGGTTATTATATTTATTTTCAATATTATTAGATTGGAGAAAATTTCCTCAGCTCTTTCTACTGCAATGATTCTGATTTATATAGCTTCTGCGGGGGATGAAAGTGAAATATTTTAGAAAAATTAATTTTAGGAGTGCCGAAAACTATCAGGGCGTTCTCTTGGCAGAGTAACGTCGTGACTTCTGATTTTGTTCAAATCATACTCGAAATGTGTGCTTTAAAAATGGCACTTTACTTAATTTCAGCACTTGGTCTCACTTAATTTTAACATTCGTAAATTGCACATGACCATATTGTCATCATATCATCGTGTCTGTGATATGCATAATTAGTAAATCTCTCGTAAAACTGGACATTCGAATATCAATTTGAGCCTACCTCGATCTCGAAATACCAACTTGTTTCATCAGACCCTTCACCACATTTCAAATATCTCGACTTGATTTATTTTGTGATTTTATTCTCCGTATTTTAGCATATGTATATGCAGCAGCGTAGCCTGTTTAAAGTTTTAAATGCACGAATGAGACAAGAAGCTTAAAAGGCATTCAAACATACAAAGAAAAAATTTGCAATATCTGTTTGGGACACAGACAAAATTTAATATTAGCTTTTTAGTAAATTTTTTATTTTTCTTTAAATAAAAGCAGGCTTCATATTTAAGCTTCAGGTCTCATGCATTTTTATTTAGCATTGATAATCGATCACCATAATGTTCCTTAGAAACCGGTCGTCGATAGGTAAATCTTTCTCGGCTGTCTTTTCGCATACTCGTCGATGACAAGCGCCGAAAATCATTCAGTCAAAATGAAAACTCCGCCCGGGGGATAAATGCGTATTTTTAAAAACCCCAGATTATTTGTATTCATACTCTGTGTCAAAAATGTTTAAGAGTCTACATTTCTGTTACTGTTAAATTCACAGTGTTGTAAAAGAAATTTTTGTTATTGTTTACACGACGATAAATCGACGAGTCGATTTGGATCCCCCGGATGAGCAGGTCCGATAATTAATTTTTATTACTATTCATAATGTAGTACCATATAGATAAATAATTCGATTGTAATTACCTATCAATTGCTTCGTATATATTGTACATAAACAGATTTAATGATGTCGAAGCTACAAAATATTATTATACTATATGTGGATATGTATAATGTTTTGTGGGCCGCCCCCTCAGAAAGCCCATTTTGTATCATATTAAACCAAAGACGTTCAACATTGAGAATCAAGTCTTCTAATATTTCCAACACACCAACCTCTCCTTAATTTAATCAAAATGCCAAGTCTTTAAACGAAAAATCATTTTTGTTTTGTTTTAGTCAAATAATTAGTGATTGATGTTTTCATTTTTTGTAATTAATAATAGGAACCTACAACCTTCAGAATTTTGTTTAAATTCTTCCTTAAATGTGATAGAGTAATACGCTGAGCTTTGTAGCCATTCTCGAGAAAAACAGCTTTAAAAAAATCTACCAGAGTCTTTCAACTCCCGGGTTAGGTATGCCGGCATTTTTTGCCAATTTTTTCTCATTCAAATTATTTTTCATTGCAATCGACTATTGAATTGCTTTAAACGAAGCCAAAATATTCATATTTAACATTTTTATCTATATGAAAAAATTGGGTTTTCCAACCTCTCTTAATGGTATATTAATAATAAAATATCACTTTTGAAGCAAATATTTCAAGAAAAAGTCAGTGCCGCAACATCCTTGAAAAATTCTGATTTCTTGTGCAATTTTTTGTTAAAAAACATTACTGATTACTCTAATTTTAAAATATGAATATTGTAATGATAATAGGACATTTTTTTATTTATATTCTATTCTTATATTATTTTATTTTTATCTCATATGAAAATAATAATAACCAAAATATGAATATTCAATTGAATGAAGAAAAATGAGAATTTTCTATAAAAAAACATTTCTCACAGTAAAAGTGGTAAAGGTTGAAAAAACCAATTTTTTCATATGAAAAACGCCGGTAGCAGAAATCGAGCCCGAACTTGCCGGTTTTAAACTCGGAGCGATACCACTTGATTTAACCAGGTGTTATAAAAACTCTTGCATCGCACTCGATATAAAGTGCGTGGATTTTTTAACCCTAAAGAATGGACGTGCGGTCTCACAGACCGCACCATGCATCTGATATGTGGATCACTCTCTCCCCTGGCCATCCTGGAGGCTGCCGTCATCAGTAGCTTTAGTTGTAGTTGTGGTTTCGCCGTGGTAGGTGAACAAAGTGTGGTCCATAGTGTAGAAAAAGCATTTAATTGTTGAGTAATGTTAATTGAAAACTCATAGGCGGTCCATCTGACCGCACGACCACGGTAGCGTCACAATTTTTGTATTTCTGTTTCAATTTGTTTCAAGGTATTTTAAACGCGAAATGTCACACACAAATAAAATTGAGCTTGATGCGAGTATCCCAGAGTACGGAACGCGGCCATTCGAGACAAATTTTACGTTCCAATTATTTCTCATTTAAGGGAAAAGTGACAAATTAATATAGACGTACGGACGTGCGGTCTCCTAGACGGCACCATGCTTCTGGTATATGGATCCCTCCTTCCTCTGGTCTGAAAGATTATTAATAATAATCTGAGGTCCATGTTACTGCAAAAATGAAATTACGTCCATACTTAAAGGTTAAAGTCATTTTTCTCGAGAATGACTGAAACGCGCATCTTATTACTATAGCGTATTTCAAGATTGATATTGAATTATTATTGGGAGGAGTATGAACCCAAAAAAAATTCCGAAGGGTGCAAGAGGGATTGTTTTGACCAATAGAGTAAATTTATATAAATGATTATTGATACAGTTATGGAAAAAGTAGCGTTTAAAGTGGAAAAATAAATAGTGATATGAATTTGTCGTGCGAGAAAAAGGATTTCTCGTTTCTCACCGACATTCCCTTTTGGCCCGTGTGCGGGATTGAATGTTTGAGAGGAAATGCGTAAGTACATGATTATCGCTGTGTCTGAAGCCGCCATATTTGCCCACGCTGTTAGCTCGTTGTCATCCAACTTACTTTCTCATAAGTATTCCTCAAGACGATGCTGACCCGACTGTTTGATGTATCTGGCCCTCCTTCCCTTCAACTTCTTCATCCAGGTGGTCTCGAGCGGCGCCGAGGTGTCAATGTTTTACCTGGCTATTAAGATCGTTAGGACTCCTTTTACTCGTGCGCTCTGTTACTTTTATTTTGAGTATACAACGCGTCACGATTACGTGTCACACGTTGTTAGTTTGTTACTTGAGAAAATCAGACAAGCACTGGTCCTCTACAAAATAATAACAAATTAACTAAATGAAAATTATTCTTTTAAGTAGCAGTGACGGGTCGTTTATAAACAATACGTTACCAATTTTAGGCTGTTTTTGACCCCCCTCTACCCTCGTTGACAAACATAGTTTTTACTTCCACCCCCCCCCCCCCCAAATAACGCAGCACAACATTCTATGAAAACATAGGACATAGGGTGATTTTTCACGTGATTTCAAACTTATAAAAGATAGAATTTGAACCAAAAATGGAACAGTGCAATTTTCAGATGAAAAATTTAATTTTCGTTTTTAAAAAACACATCTTTCAACAGAAAAGTTAATTTTCGAACCAAAGAGGTCAATCTTGAAAAAATATGAATTTTTAACTAACTAGTTTAACTTTCAACTAAACCGTTAAATATTCAAATAAAAAATTATTAATTTTCAACCAAATAGTTAAATTTCTAACCAGAAAGATGAATTTTTCAGTGAAAAGATAATTTTCTATCAAAAAACACAAATTTTAAACAATATACATCAATTTTCAAAAAAATTGTTGAATTTCAAAGCCAACGGGACGAATTATCTGGGTCATTCTCCGTCAAAGTGTAAATTTTATACGTGTAAGCCCCCTGGTTTCCAGAAATCGAGTAACCTCAACAATTGACCAACAGGAATGCTTTCTGTATTGATACTTTATAAAAGCATTACTAGTAATGCTTTTATAAAGTATCAATACTTAAACGCATAAAATTTACACTTTGACGGAGAAAGGCCCATCTACAAAACGGTTGAATTTTCAACCCAAAATGTGATTTAAAAAAAAGTTAATTTTCTACCAAAAAGTTAAATTTCCATAAAAAATAGTTAAATTTTCAACCAAATAATTGAATTTAAACTAAGAATTTGATTTTTTGACAAAAAAAGCTAATTTTCAACCGAATAGTTTAATTTTCTACCCCCCGAAAGGGAATCAACTTAATGGTATAATAACATTAAATCCTTAACCATATCAGGTTAATTTAGAACCAAACAGTTGCATTTTTAACTAAAAAGGATGAATTTTCAAGCAAGAAGATTGATTTTCGACCAAAAAGACGAATTTTTAACAAAATACATGTATCTTGAACTAAAAAAGATAAATTTTTGATAAAAATATCAATTTTTAACCAAAATTGGAATTGTTAATAAAAAACAAATAATTTCAAACCAAGAAGAAAACGATTTTTGAACAAAATAGTTACATTTTCAGTAAAAGATATAGATTTTCAACTGAAACGACCAATCTTGAAAAATGAGTTTTGAACAAAAGAGTTCATGCCCAAAATAAAATTTTTTAACCCAGAAGAATAGTTTTTTTTTTTATGAAATACTTAAATTTTCTGCCAAGGATGTGAATGTTAAAAAAATGGCTGTGTCTAGTCGTCCCGAAAAATTGGGGGAGTTGGAAAAGGGGATGGACTAGTCGTCCTGAAAATTCGGAATGACTAGCCAAGCTTATGAAAAATACTTCACTACTCATCCCGAATTTCGGGACGACGAGATACCTCGTAACAAAATATGAATTTTTGACAAACTATTTCAACCAAGTATTTAAATTTTCAACTAAAATAGATTAATTTTGAACCATATAGTTAAATTTTCAACCAAATAGATGAATTTTCCAGCAAGAATATAAATGTTCTACCAAAAAATACGAGTTTTCAACAGAATACATCAATTTTCAACAAAATTGTTGAATTTTAAAGCCGAAAGGACGAATTATCTACAAAACGGTTGAATTTTCCACTCAAAAATATAATATTGAACAAAAAAAGTTAATTCTCTACAAAAAATTTGAATTTCCATACAAATAGTTTAAGTTTTAAGCAAATATTTCATTTCCAACGGAATGGTTTATTTTTCTACCAAATTGTGGAATCCTCAACCAAACCAAATTAATTTAGACCCAAATAGTTGTATTTTTCATCAAAGAAGATGAATTTTCAAGCAAAAAAATAATAATTTTCGACCAAAAAAGGAATAGTTACATTGTTAGTAAAAAAATTAATTCTAAGAAAGAAACGAAATTTCAACAAAACAGTCAGATTTTCAACGAAAGAGATGAATTTTCAACTAAAATGATGAATCTAAACAAAAATTAATTTCCAACAAAAGAGTTCAACCCAAAAGATGATTTTATAACCCAGAAGATTAATTTTCTGAAAATGGAATAGTTAAATTTTTAACAAAGGAGATGAATCTTCAACCATACAAGAGAACTTTTTAACCAAATATTTGCATTTACAATAAAATAATAAAATTTTCAAACGAATACTAGAATTTTTAATCCAACGAGATGAATTCCAAACCAAAAATATAATAGTAGACTTTTCAACCAAAAGTAGTTGATCCCCCCCCCTAAAATTGATAACGTAGTAGTTCATGGATGGTTACTAAAGCACGCGCGCTAAGCGCGCGCTTACGTTTCTGCATTTTTATTTCCTATCATCAAAAATATAAACAATTTTAAAATCCATTATTAAGCTAATTTTTGAATATTAACTTTTGAAATATTTTTGAAACAATAAATAATAAGTTCGAATTGAAAGCGCTTGAAATAAAAAAATATATATAGTGAACGTGTTTGAATTGAAATCGTTCTAAATCAAATAAGTTTAGATTTAGCGAAATTTCGGAAAAAGGAAAATATTTCGAATGGAATGAAAAAGAATTAAACTTTTATCATTTCTAAAACAGGGAATTTAAAATTGAACAATTAGAAAATTAAAGTCTTTGAAATTGATACATTTTAAATCAGAAGCTCTAAAAATTAAACAATTTTATTTTGAATTGAAAAATCTCGAAACTGAATGGTTGCAAATTAAATTTTCGAAAATAGGAGAATTTTAAAATGTTCAAAATTGAAGAATTTCAGATTAGAATTTCGAAAACTGGATCTTCTAAAATTCAAAGGAACTGAAATTGCATCATTTCTAATTGAAAGCATTAAAAAATTAATAATTTCAATTTAAAAACTTTTGAGTTTAAAATTTTAAATAAATAAAATTTAAAGAGTCTAAAGCATTTATTACGCAAGTTTCATCTAGAAGTTAAAACAGTCTTGAAATCTGGTGTGCACCTTTCATGAAATCTCGTAAAGCTTTGAAATTCTGTGAATTCTTTTAAAATAATTTCAAATCATGTGAAAATTTTTTGAAATCCTTTGAAATCGATGAATATTGTACATAATAATCTCTTGAAAACTCTTCAAAACGAATTAGCTCCTTGGAAATCCCTCAAAAACCCTATAAAAACTGTGAAAATTCTTGAAATCGTTTACAATGTTCAAAGACCCTTTTTACCCCTTAAAATCCATGGAAATCCCCTAAAATTTCAAAAAATCGGTTGATATCATTGGAATTACGTAAAATATTTCAAACCCTTTCCTTATATTTCCGAATCTCTTTTGTAATCTGTGGATATATTTTGGAATCTTCTGAAATATTTTAAAATATCCTTTGAAATCCCGTAAAATCATCGAACATTTAATTCTTCAAAATTCTTCATAATATTCGGAAATCCTTTGAAATTTCGTTAAATCTTTTAAAATATTATGAAATCTTCTTAATTTCGTGGATATACTTTGGAATCTTTTCAAATCTCCTAAAATCCTTTAAAATCCCATGAAATAATGAAATCTTATGAAGTCTTTTAAATTCCGTGGATATACTCTGAAATCTTTTAAATTCCATGGATATACTTTGAAATCTTTCAAAATCTCTTAAGATCCTTTGAAATCCCATGAAACCGCACTTCAAATCTATTAAAATCTGGTAAATCCCTTAAAAATATTTCAAATCTTTGCAAATTTTTTGAAATTTTCTGAATTCTCTTGATATTTCATGAAATATCTTTAAATTCTTTAAAATCTTTCGAAATCTTTTGATATCTCTTGAAATTCTTCAAACTCTGGAAATCTCTTCAAATCATTTGAAATCTTACCCAAAAACTTTTGTAATCCCTCGAACTTTCTTGAAATTCTTTGAGATTCCATAAAATCCCTACGAAACCTCGTTAAATTCCGTAAAAAATGGCAAACCTCTGAAATGTAGTCTGAATGTAATTTTTCAAAATACTTAAAAATCCCTTGAAATATTAATGAAATATTTTCAAATCACTAGAAATATTACAAATCTTTTGAATTCCCTTGAAATCTCGACGTAATTAATGAACGTTCTATAAGGGAACGAGAGATCGAGGAATGCATTTGTGATGGATATGAATTTTTCCCGTTCCTAAAGATCGCGTGACATGAGATGCGACTATGATAATAGAAACAAATTTTGAAAGACTTTCAAAGATATACATATGCAAAAAGGCAAAAAAATTGAAAATATGGAAAAAGTGACTATTTTTACGATTCATTTTATTTTGACTTCAGCTTTTCAATATATCCTCTCATTCTATAGTATGAGAAATTATTAACGAGCTTGAATTAGGAAATATTACAGTTTATAAGTCCCAATTCTGTTTGAAATTGCAAATTTTTCAATTTTTTAACTGCAACTTATTTTCGGGAGGCTTATCATAAGTTAAAGTTAGCATGCCACTAGGCCCTGATACACATTTTCTATCTATCACAGGGGAAACAAAAAACGCTCTCAGAAATCCAATTTTGAATTTTGAAAAAATGTCGAAAGTACTTTCGAGATTAATCAGTTTTAAATTAAACCCGAAAAAATTTAATTAAAACACGTTTTTCGGTTCCGAGAAAATCTAGGTAGTGCATGTTTTTTCAAATTTGAACGGCGATAAAAAATCCAATTCTTAATTTTTTTTAAAGTGAGAATTTATTTTTCAGCCATTGAGTTGCTGTCGTTTGGCGTAAAAATGGAATATTCGATTTTTGAGTATCATTTACGATGGATAAAACCATAACCGTTGGTCAAAGAATGCTGGTTAACGAACACGTTCTTTCTTTTAGGACCTAAAAAAACTGTGTCAAAGCTCGATTTTATCTGTTCATTTTTCCGAGAGTTATCGTGTTTACGGACGGACAGCCGACGGACGGTCAGACAGAGAGACGCCATCGCCAAAACTTGATTTTCGGCTTCAGGGAGTCTCAAAAAGTGGAGATCCGTTGAAAAACTGTGGTGTCAAATTTCTTTCGAGATGTGACGTAATAAAAGAAACTTTGCAATTGCATAATTAGGCCCTTATGGCATGCTAACAAAATATTAATAATGATTTCTTGTTTCCAAAATTGTTATTGCAAAATGCTATTATTATACGAAATCTTAGTGTAATACGTATTCGTATTCATTAGGTATACACAAACGGAATGAATACGTATACATATTTTTGGTGATGAAAAAGTACTTCTTTTAGTTACTTGCAGAATTATATCTACGTTCATTTTTATGTAGGACTTTTTTATCAATTCATTGCACATTTAAAATAAATGTGTTCTGCGGGACAAAATCCTAGTCACAAGACGAGGCGGGAATAATTGTTACAAACCGGGAAAAATCGGATATTTTTTTCTTAGATTTTCGCGGTCACAATGACTGTTAAAAGTATTCGATTGGAAGTTTGGAACTTAAATTACCTACTTTATATGAAGATTTATTTAATCACATATTCGTTGGAAGTTTCAGTAGTTTGAGGAATTCACAAATTCTTCTAAGATGAAGAGAGCAGGCATATATTAAATTTATTTTTGAAAATAAAGTAACTCATTGTAGCTAGCATTAAACTGTGTTTTTTTCCCAAGATATGTTGATTTATTTATTGTTGCAAACACGCAGAGAAATGTCCTGTTGTGTGAAAAGAATATCTCTTGACACAAATGGAATGAATGGAATTTCCTCTTAAATTTAAGGTTAAATGGACTTGCACTTGCCTCAGAAAGAATCTTTTGGCAGAAAAAGTGATCCTTTTCCGACAAACTTCATCTAATCTTGCAGCCAAATAACTCTTTGTGTAAAAAAGATATTCGCGTTGTAATATTCAAAACAAAACACGAAGAAGATGGTGCTTTTGTTTCAAGATAACTTTTTCCCGAAGTGAATAGGATTTTTTAGCAATTTACATGGTTTGCTTATATGAAACCCTAAACTTGCCACATGATCTGTCGAAGAATTCCCATGGCTAGAAAGTAGAAAGTATAGGTGAATCTGTAAATTCTTTAATTGAAAGCTACAAAATGAGAATTCCTTGTTATATAGCTATTAGTTCCTGAAGGTTGCAGTTACATAAGAATGGAATGAATGAAAATTTGACCCTGTGAGAGTGGAACTACAATGGAGTGAAGTATCCGGGAAAACTACAGAATCCTCCTTACCAAGACTAAACGACAGACAATGTTCGATCCTTTAAAAGGATGCTACGTCGATGTCGTCGGCGGTATGGCAGCAGGTAGATCGAATCTCATGCGGCGTGGCATGAATGAGTCGTGAGAAGAGGCCAAAAGCGAAGGGAAAAAAATCTGTTGGAAGCATGAATGGCTGGAAAAACTGCCAAGTTCCTGCTTACTTGATAGATATAGCTCTCTCTATCGGCGAGGCGATGTGGATGCCAGAACGTCGCGTCGGCGACGATGGCGGTCCTTTTGCGCTTTTGGTCCAAAGTAGTAGTCCTGGGAGCGATAGCGAATCGCGTCTAGTCCCCGCGTATAGCCGCGGGGCGAATATTTCGGCTCCTTTCAGCTTGAAAAAATAGGAGCCCTCGTTGTAATTAGGACAGTGTGCCCGCATGGCCCATGTGGAAGGAGTCGTCGTCCTCCCGCCTCCATCTTTCGATCCTCATGGTCCTCTTGCCCTCCGCGTTTCTTGGATCCACAAACCTGGACTCCTGCTACATTCCTAGTGACCCTCGAGACAACTTCCAATAAACGCGAGACAAAAGGCTTCCTTAGGATCCTGCGGATACCAAATGAATGTGATGATGTGGTCCCCGAACGAAGAACAGACAAGCACACGATCCTGGATGTGCGGTATGAGATTCTTTTACAGTAAAGGGCAGAGCCCCAGATTCTCGTCTTCAACAATATCCAAAATGTATTCGTTCTTTTCTCTAGATAAAGACAAAAGTCCCGTCATTAGAAATCGAATAGAGAAAGATCGAGGTTGATTAGGTAAGAAATAGAAATAGGGAAGACTGGTATATACTGAATCTTTTTTTTTACAAAGAGTATACTTAAATTACTTCTCGTAAAAAATTACTAAAGCACATCATTCTGATTGCTAGTAGGGAAAAACGCATTATCCAATATTTTTACTGGTATCCAATATGTATCACTCCTGTCCAAGAAACATACCGAGATTTAGCAGAATATTCTTCTAATCATAAAAAGAGTTGATCCTCCTCGGAATTTACATCTTTTATGATTTCATCCAACAGGTTTCTCGGTTACCTAGTGCTGAAATCACACAATGGCGTCAAATCGTTAATCCATGTCTAACATGGGGAAGTGGCGTTAAGGTTAACGCGCGACTATTAAGGCCTGTTAAAAGTCCCCGACAAGGAACGCATCCCGCGAACAAACAGACGAGCCGAAGGCCCAGCACAGGATACGTCCTGTCGGCTAACAAGGCGAAATTAGTCGTGAAATAAGTCTAGGCTGTTTTGGGACTTGGTTTCACGGGTAAAGGGTGCGCGGAAGAAGAGAGGAAGATAGAACCTATTACCACACGGTAACGCCCCTCAATCAGCAGTAGTTAAAGACGACCGTGTGCCATTCCAGCCTCGTTTTCCTCGCGGACAACATTAATTTGCTTTTCAACTCGTTTGCGGACGAATACGACCGTAAAAAGTCATCTCTGCGCCAACTACTATACTAAAGTCAGTCCGAATTACTAATCCCGGATAATAAAGGTGTGCACGGAGAAAAAGGTCTAGTTGGGCCAACTAGATGAATCTAGTTACGCGCGTCTAGTAAATTTAAGGCAGAAGTTTCGTTACTCTTACTCGATGTCTTGTAAGTAGTCTAGTAGATTTAACCGATACGTCGTGTTATGGCAAATAGTGTCCATAACTAGACATCTAGTAGCGTGTTGCCCCCCACTACTCTTTTACTGCCTTCAGTGCTCCCTCCTACACCCTTTACCGACACTTTCTCTCCCTCTAGCCTGCTTCCTAATTTTCGGAGTCGTCACCTCCAGTTTCTTCCAGCCTCTTGCATTTCTGTGTCCCGTGCGTTATTCCGGCCATTTTCAGAGTTGCAAGAAGCGAGAAGCGACGTGTTTTTATTTTTGTTTCTATTTGCGTGTATTGAAATAAGTGAATTCCGTGACGATACAGTGGATAATCTGTTGAACTTGTGGAACCTTTTCTCTTACAAGGCTATATTTCAAGAAACGTAAACTGCATTTTTCTGCAGTGTAGCCGCCATGTTGTTCTCAATATAATGCTTCAGGCCGTGCGATTTCTTCGAGTAATATAAACTCATACCTTTGGCCGGTGTTTAATAAACGAACTTCATTTTTATTGTGCTGTTTAAATTTTGAAACCTATCTTAAAGATCCTGAAAACATACTTATTTTCCTAAAAAAACTATTTCCCAATACTGTACATGTGGTAAATTTTACCAGAAAAGTAGTTAAACTACCTAAACACGGAGATGTAAGCCTAACTCAACGTTTGCTTACTTTTACTAGACAGCTAGTTAGCACTACTGGCAATGGAAATATTCGCCTTACTAGATGTCTGGTAACTTATACCAGATGTCTTGTAATTCTAACTAGACAGAGTTTAACTAGACTGTCTGGCGTGTTTAACTAGACAGCGTGTTGGTTCATATTTTACTAGACTGTCTAGTACGGCTAACCAGAATCCTTGTTACCCTAACTAGACCTTTTTCTCCGTGTGTTTATCCTGAAAGGGATGATGTGAATCAAAACTAAGCTGAATGCGGAATTCTTTACTAGCAGTGTAATATGAGGCCATTATTTTTTTATTAAGTAAATTTACGATCTAATATATGATTTTAAATTCATGAATTGTTTATTAATTCTAAGAATTATTTAATCCTATTTTAATGCTAAAAAATTAGTCAAAGTAGGCGCCGCGCGCTTACAAAAAAGGATTTGGTAGCCTATAAGACGTTAATTAAGTCGCTCAAATCTCCTCCTCCCACACTTTCCCTCCCCTACTTCCCCTCTCTTCCCATACTAGCCTTTCCCTTGCCCTCTCTTCACTTCCTACCCATTTCCCTACTTCTCTCACCCCTACTACTACTCTCCTAACTTCCCGACACATCTCTCCCCTAGTACCACGCCCCTACTCACCCTCACTTCCCCGTCCTACCAATCCCCTCCTTTATCTACTTCTCTTTCCCAAACTTCCCCTACCCTCGCTTTCCCTCACTTTCCCTCATCACCCCTACTTCCCCTCCCGGTCCAAGAGTACGTATACCCGACCGAAACTATGAGGGTTTCTGCCAGGGGCTATGAAACCCTAAAAAGGATGCAATTTGAAGTTTTTTGGTACTAAATCTTTTAAAATTAACGAGTGCCATGGGTTTTTGAAATCAACATGGGATTGCAAATGGGAAAAGCTTGGTTCTCGAAAAAATGGGAAAAAGAAGTACTTGTTATTAACTGCTGGTAACTTAAAGTTTAGTTACCTCTTGCGGAATTTTCAAGAATTTATTTCCACCCAATAACTCTTAATTTTGACCCCCATAACCCCCTTATATTGTATCCGGAAAATGGCTCAAAAAAGGCAAACTAGCAGATTTATGTAAAATTCATGCAAAAGACAGTATTTTTTTTAAATTTTTGTCAACATGAATTATTTTGTTTCTATAAGTGACAATTTTCAAAGTATTGATCAACTAATGTAAAATTTTTTTAAAAATTACTATCATTTTTTCCCCGTCACAAATTTGTATTTTCTGTAATTATTGACACAATTAACGAATGTTAAAGGTAATCATTTTTTGGATATTTTCCAATTATTTAAACAATTTTCATTTGTTTTATTATTTTCTGGAATCAATGAAGCCGGTTATGAATGTTAAGAGTGATATTTTTGTGACATTCATTAACTGCATAATTATTTCCTGAAAATAGTAACTTTTCAAATTTACAGCGGAAAACATTGTTTAAACAAATGAAAATACCGCTGAAAAATACTACATGAATGTATTCAATATGGGTGTATTTATTTTTGCACATTTTATGAGCACTTTTCCTTCTCATAGGTATCAAATAAATTTGCTTCCTCATAGAAGGAGGGTTTTCTCCAACAAAAGAAATAAGAAGACACTTTCAATATTTTTCAAGCTTATGTTTCTGTCTTACTGAACATCTAATTTTCAGAAAATCAGAGATAGCCTCAAGAGGTCAGTAGATCAATCGACGTGTCTCGAAGACGCGAACAATTACATCAAATACAGTACTGTTATATTTCTAATATAAAAAAAGTTTTTATATTATAAATAAGGTAAATAATTTTGTGTGACAATAAAAAAAATTGTATTGATGGGTCGTCAAAGGTCTTAAAATATTGTTTAATAGGTCAATAAATGCGTCTTGAAAACGGAAAAAATACATTATATTGATATATAATATTGTATTCTCAATGTTAAAAAAGTTGTCCTCATATAAACAAGATAAACAATATGTTTTTTAATTTATAAATAGATATTAACAGATCATAAAAGGACATGAAACGTTCATCAATAGGTCATTCGACGCTTCTTGAAGACGCGAACAAATATATCAGATATATAGTACTGCAGTATTCCTAATACAATAAAGAAAGTTTTCCCCATAAAACCAGAATAAACCATTCTTTTAAATTTCATAAATCGGTACTAGTGGGTCATAGAAGCTTCTCTAGTAGGTCATTCGACGCGTCTCGAAGACGCGAACAAATATATCCGATAAAGTAGTGTAGTACTTCTGATATCAAAAAAGTTTTTCTTATATAAACAGAATAAACCTTTTTTTTTTGCCTTATAAATCGGTAATAGTAAGCCATAAAAGCTTTTCCAATAGGTCATTCGACGCGTCTCGAAAACTGGAATAAATATTACAGATAAAGTACTGTAGTATTCCTAACATCAAGAAATTTTTTCTTATCGCTGAACAGAATAAATCATTTTTTGTATACTTATAAGGCAGTACGAGAAGGTTATAAAAGGTTCCACAATGGGTCGATCGATGCATTTCGAAGATGCGAAAAGATACATGAGATCTAGTATCTAGACGTAAAAAAAACATCCCCAATCAGCCGATCTAGCTCAAAATTTTATCAGATTTGGATATTAATTGGAGCTATAATTCTTCCAAATTTCATGACCATTGCTGGTTTCGAGTTCCTGGAGTCGAATTATACCGAAATATGTCAATAAAGTTTATTTGAAAATTTAGATCATTAGAGGTCATTCACAAAATACGTGATACGTTCAGGGGAGGGTGGGCGTCTATCAAAGTATGATTCTCCATGTTAAAAATAATGGAAAAAGTATCACGCAGGGGGGTGGGGGGGTGTTAAAAGTTAGTGAAAAATGTATCACGTATTTTGTGAATGGCTCCTTACAAAGCTCCCTCTAAAAGTCTAAAATAAAGCAATTGGTTAAATAATTGTAAACTGTCTTTCACAAAAAATATCACTTTTAGCATTCATTTACAGCATCATTAATTACAGAAAGTAGCAAGTTTTTTTTAAGATTACAGGTGAAAAATCTTTAAACTAATGAAAATTGTTTAATATTATATTATATTATACTATCTGATATATAAAAAATTAAAATTAGTTAGATAACACTTCAAATTAGACTCTTATCAAATAAAAATAATTATGTTGAAAAAGTTTTTTAAAAAACGTCTTTTTAGCATGAATTGTACATAAAACTGCTTTTTTGCATTTTTTGAGGGATTTTCCGGGAAAAATACAAGGGCGATGGAGAAGTCAACATTTAAATTTCTTGGGTGGATATTATTCCTTGAACATTCCTTAAGAGGTGTCTACACTTTAATTTACAAAAATTGGACGTGAAGGAAGCTAGAGTAGTATGCCAGGACAGGAAAGTGTGGCGACAAATAGTTTGTAAACAGACACAGTAGAGTGAATGATGCCTGAAACAAAGACCTTGGATACTAATGGGCCCAAGTGGGGAACCACACATAACAATTTTGTGAGGCTCTTCACTTGGGGTGATCACTAGCGAGATTGATCAGCAACCTGGGTCGGAGCAGTATTGCGGAACGAACGTGTCATTTAAATAAATAACACGAGAATTCTAGATCAATCTAAAATATCCATACCTTACACCTGCATACCGTTCTACCTTATACCTATATACCCATCTACGCACTACTATTTTCCAACCGAGCAAGTCACGCCTACCCCGAAAGGGAAATGGCTAAATGGTATAATAATAATAATAATAATAATATCTTATAACATCCTCATCTCATTAGTCACTTGACTTCGTCCGTGGCTATGATGAAAAACCGGGTTCACCCGAGAATAAGTTAAAAAAAAAAAATAACAGGTACTTATTTTTTGGATTTTTTTCGAAAAACGAACTTTTCCCATTCGAAACTCCATATTAATTTCAAGTGCCGGGGGCGCGGGTCAATGTTTACCGATTTGAAAAAAATTGGAATTTCTTCTTTCGGAAAACGAACAAATTGCGGGGGATCCATCATCAAGAATCGAAAGTCAAACTTATACAGGTATAAATTTGGACCACCTTAGAATACTTTAGTGATTACTCCTAATTTATCAGTACTTTTTTCACATTGACAATCTTCGTTTCGTGAAAATCTTGTCTTTTTTCTTTCTGATCAAGTTTTCGTAGCTAAAGATAAGAAAATAATGCGATGATTAACCTTTGACAATAAGAGCCAATAATAAATACTTTTATATTAATTTTTAAAGGTCGATATTTAAATCACGAATTTCTAGAAAACTATCCCTTATCTATGTAACTAAATAAGACATTTCAGAGAGATTGATCAGCAACCTGGGTCGGAGCAGTGTTGCGGAGTAAACGTGTCATTTAAATAAATAACACGAGAATTCCAGATCAATCTAAAATATATATACCTAACACTTATATACCTATCCACCTCATACCTATTTTCCTACCTACCTTATACCTATATACCCATATACACACTACTATTCTCCAACCGAGCAAGTCACGCCTACCCCGAAAGGGAAATGGCTTAATGGTATAATAATAATAATAATAATGTTCGCTGAGGAATAGTCCACTGACGTGAGAAATACTCCTTTTTTGTACTTCCTTTTACTTAATTTGTGGCTCTGCTGAACTGGAGGTCGTAAAGAATGATTGAAAATAAACTGACTGTAAAACAAGTACCAGCTTCATTGAAGATTAAACTCTCTTGGACTCTTTTCCAATGTCTGGTACCTATTTTGAAAGGTGCATTGACAGTCAATCGGTACATAAAACGCTTCGGTGGAACGGTAGGGTTCACTCACAAACGACGCGATCTTCAGAGAAAAGCGAAGCCGTTCGTGGGAACCATGAGACCGCTTCTCAGAAGTTGCGATGAAGACGTTGGTTGAGAAAAAAAGAGAGAAAACCCGAAGAAACGAAGATAGAAAGAGAGGAGATCTCAATATGGAAATTTCGCTTTTTTCTGACATTGGCGTAGCCATAGAAATCTCAAGAGTTTCTGTAACGGTGGTCACACTTACTTTCGCACTGAAGTTCTGGCCACTGAAATCCATTTTGTCGCTGGATAACAGCTCCCTCGGATGCGTAGGTGGGGCGAGATAAACCCAAAACACACGAACACTTTCAGCGGCTAATTGCCGTTGATAGCAAGTAGAAGAAGAGGACAAACTGGGCGTGGATGCCGGTATCATTGTGGTATCGACTCTCGAAATGCATGGGAACCCAAAGTCACCTGACCTGATGCGTCACACGGCTGAATCTTCTCTTCATTTACATAGTTCAAGATCCTGCTCAGACCTACAAAGTCGAAATCCAGGGTAGGAGTTAATCCACTTATTCACAGTTTGATTTGATTAAGAATGTCTGCTCAGTTGAAGGTCATAGGAGCCAAAAAGCACATTCTTCCCCAACCCGGAAAAACGTTCTACAAAAGCGGATACTGATTTTTAACGATAAACCAAACTGTCATTTGATTCTGAAAAAAGAACTATTTGTAGTTTTGAATACCAATAATATTAAAGTAATTTCTTAAGCTGATAAATACATAAATTTAAGACCCAAATGGAGTTCGAGGTGGGATTCTTTCGAAAGGGCTCGTGCTAGCATCGTTACAGATCTTCGAGACCCTCCGAAGGAGCAGGCATGCGATCGCTTTCAAAGCATGGTAAGTCGCTATAAGGCAGTATTTGTAATGGCGAAGGTTTGGGAGGCACTCCAACGCGAGACGCCGAGGTCGCGACATCGTGACCAGGGCCAGCCACTGATTTACATATTGTCCACCGTTGAACCAGAGTCACGTTTTTGTCTTTTCTTTGGAATGCCGTAGCAAGGAGAGGCGGAGGGGAATCTTTCTCGCTCTCATCCGCTCGTAATAGCGTCCAGATCCCCAGACGTCCTGACTATCCGGAGAACCACCAACGTCGATCTCTACGTCGAGCCCCGCAGAGGCGTCGCGTAATGCATTCTCATTTCTCCACCGACGACACTTGATTTAACTACCACTGCAAACAAGACACCTCAATGCAATGACCTCCTTAAGGTGCACCCTCCTCCCCCACATTCTGACAAAATAAAATCTGTTATATTTTGTATTTTAAATTTCACACTTCACAGTTCACATTTCATACTTCGCTTTTCACACTTCACACTTCACACTTCACACTTCACACTTCACACTTCACACTTCACACTTCACACTTCACACTTCACACTTTACACTTTACACTTCACACTTCACACTCCGCACTTCACACTTCACGATTCACAATTCACAACTCACATTTCATACTTCGCATTTCATGCTTCGCACTTCGCACTTCACAATTCACAACTCACATTTCATTCTTCGCATTTCACACTTCACAATTCACAACTCACATTTTATACTTCGCATTTCACATTTCATACTTCGCATTTTACACTTCACACTTCACACTCCGCACTTCACACTTCACGATTCACAATTCACAACTCACATTTCATACTTCGCA
>CAKNYM010052531.1:105492-202448 GCA_932195095.1 Andricus curvator
ACTTCACAATTCACAACTCACATTTCATACTTCGCATTTCACACTTTACACTTTACACTTTACACTTTACACTTCGCACTTCACACTTCACAATTCACAAATCACATTTCATACTTCGCATTTCACACTTCACACTTTACACTTTACACTTTACACTTTATACTTTATACTTTATACTTTACACTTTACAGTTTACACTTCACAATTCACACTTCAAAATTCACAACTCACATTTCATACTTCTCATTTCACACTTTAAACTTTACACTTTACACTTTACACTTTACACTTCGCACTTCACACTTCACAATTCACAACTCACATTTCATACTTCGCATTTCACACTTTACACTTTACACTTTACACTTTACACTTTACACTTTACACTTAGCACTTCACAATTCACATTTCACACTTCGCATTTCACACTTCACACTTCACACTTTACACTTTACATTTCACGCATCATATGTCACAATAATTCATATGTCATACTTCGCATTTCGAATTTATTTCCCATTTCACATTTTACATTTCATATTACAAATTATACATAAGGATGTGCTAAATTGAAAAATATTTTTTGTCGGGACACCGATTTTCTTTTATTTTGCAGAAAATAAATTTTCGAACGAATTTTCAGCTAAGCTGAAAAATGGAGCTGAAAATCACTCACGTTTGTTTTTACATTAATAGAAAAAACGAACAACCCTTTCAAGCGAATTAACCACCACATATAAGGGTTGAAAATATTTATTTTATTAATTTTTTTTTTAAATGCAATTAATTTCACATAAGTTTAAAAATACTTACATGAATCACCACTCAAATAAAAAAGAAAAGTCCCATTGAGTTCCCATTGGGAATATTGGGATCCCGGAGAAAGTCCCTCTGAAGTCCCAATTTTTATATTTTGAGCAGGACTTTTTTAGGACAAAAGTACCAGAAAAGTTCCACTCAATTTTAGTTTGGAAATTTAACAAGTCCTAAATAATTATTGGGACATTTTATTTTTTATGAAATTTTTATAAGTGCTGATGGGATTTATGTATAAAAAAAGCTGCTGAAATACGACTAAAGTAACAAAAAACGTTCAAAATATTATAAAAATTATTTAGGAAAAAAGAGGTTTTGTTAATTTTGTAGGGTATTTTTTCTAATTTACGGGTGAATCTTCATTAACAGTGCTCTTATCCCTTCTGTAAATAATGATGTGCAAGTATCAATTCCAACTAATTCAAGGAGAAACTTATATTATTAATTACGAAGAGAATCATTTATAAATCAAATATACAATTATAAAATGTTCAGCTTAATAAGGGGTGGTTTTTCAATTAGCAGGGGTTTATTATTCCCATTTGTCAGAATAATGTTTCACAGGGTGAAGCGGTAAAAGAAGCAATTGTGATAGGAAATAGTCAACCTCAAACTTTTTTATCCTCGTTCTTGTAAACGAAAACTTCTACAACTTTGAATCATGCTTGCCTTGACAGAAAATTTATCAAACTTTAATATCTGTACGTATTTTTATTTAGAAAATTAAGGCTCAAAACAAAAATGTCGATGAAAAGACAATGTGTCAAAAACACCATTTCTCGAGGTGTATTCCCTAATCGTTGGAGTGATATACACCCATTTGTCGAGGGCGAGGTCGAGAGTTTAACGCGAATTGGCAACTTAACAAAAATAATTAAAATAAAGGAGAAATTTACTTAATTATTGAATAACATAATAGAATAAATTTTGATTCTTGCTAAAAAATAAAAAAAACGTAAAAAGACTTTGTCCTGATTTTATTTATTTTAAAAAGGCAGAAATGATCAATTCTCTAATTTACAAGCTCACAATATGCCTAAAAATGGAGACAACAAAAGTTATCCCCAGATATCCGATGTTTTATTTAAATAAATACTAAATTTACTTCTTTCAAAATACTTACTGATTTGAAAAAAAAGGTTTCATTCATCCCAATAATTGTTATAGTAACCTCGGTAGTAACATTTAAATACAAAGAACAAACCAAAAGTAACTGCATTTGTAGTTTAAAATTTGCAACCTAGCCAATGACTGTATTACCAATGTTAAATTCGAAATGAATTTTTCTTTTAAAAATATAAAGTTTTTTAGAGTTTGTGGTTTAGAGTACCTACATTATTATAATATTGATTTTATTTTAATTTTTTTTATAATTCGCTATTTATCTAAAAAATATCTGGCGATCCTCGACAACTGGTGAAACCTCGCAGTAATTGGTGCATTTAGTACATAAACTTAGTAAAGTAATTTCAGGTCAAGGTTAAAAAAATATTTTTTTTTCAAAATTTGTAATGAAAGCATTCTAGTGTATGCACAGGTTTTTAATCGGTCCTTTTTCCATTCTAAGGGTGAATTTTAATCAAAATTAATTGCATATAAAGAAAAACTCAAACAAAATACATATTTTCAACCATTATGATTTGAAGGGTTGTTCGTTCCATATGTCAATGTAAATCTAATTATGAATTATTTTCGCCATCATTTTTCAGTCTCTACGTGGAACAATTGCTTCTTTTACTCAAATAAACTATTTTTTTCATTTATTTATGATTTAAGGTAGTGTAAGGGCATAGAACCGTGGTTAAAACATTTTTTTTAAATGTGAAAAAATTCCACAGTTTATTCCTTGCCAAATTTACGTGGGGTGATCGCTAGAGAGATTGATCAGCAGCCTGGGTCGAAGCAGTGTTGCGGAACGAACGTGTTATTTAAATAAATAACACGGGAATTCCAGATGAATCTAAAAATCTATACTCCCTCTCCCACATGAACATGTCTAAATGATATAATAATAAAGAGAGAATAATAATATTGTTGGAACTTGACAAACCCTATTGTACAATTCACATTGCAAATTGTAGATTTTAGATTGTTTATTACAGATTCTACATACTAAATTTTACACGCTCAAAAAACAAATTGTTGTCAAAACAACCAGAATTCTGTTGTTTTTTTTTCGTACAGAATAGAGTATTAAATATATAAAAGTATTAGAAATTTCTGGTTGACCATTTTTTGGTTGTTTTCTGGTAGCTTAGGAATATAAAATTCTGTTTAACAGAAGCAGGTATTCTGGTAACCATCGATTATCGAATTTCGATACTTTCTTACAAAAATTTCCGAAAACAGGTGTATCAACTATACTTCTGCTTTGCTAAAATGTCGGATCTATATTATATTATTAAATGGAGATAGATACGATACTTGGAGGAAGAAACAGATTATTGATCGAGTTGTTGGTGCATTCTGTTTTCAGAAATCTTCCTGAAGAAATAATAACCAGAATAGTTTCAACAAGGAAAATCAACCAGAATTTTCTAGTCATATTAACCAGAATTCCCAATGAAAAAGCCAGACAATTTTTAACCAGACAAGTCCAGTACCTTTAACCAGAACTTTTTCTTGAGTGTATTTTACATTGATCGCTTCAGAGTCTATATCTCTTGTCCCTTGGCAAGAAAAAGATAAATTTCGGGTAATTCAAGATGTGTTGTACATGCCAGAAGTGAACTAAACAATGCTCGAAAAATAGAGAATGAAATTCGATTACAGAACTATCACTCAGGGTTCAGGTGGATTTCAGGGTGCCTCTGTAAAAGGTTGTAAAACCGATCCTCTACGGTAGATTAAGGCGTCGCAAAAAGCTAACTACAGTATGCCGCAGATAATAAACTTAGCAGGTTAAGGGCCTCTTCAGGTGCTACAGGTAAAATGTGTACCTGACACCCTAGTGTCCTAAATCACTTCAGATTGAAAATCACTTTGCGACTTTACAACGTTTCGTTAGTCCCTTAGTTCGGCAAAGACCTTTAAAGTTGAAATACTTTTTGCATTACAGTCCTCCTAAGTCAATATTTAGACGGAAGAAAACTAAACAATTTTCGACATAACATAAATGGTTTAAAGTATTTCATTTGTCAAAACAGATTACAGAATTTCAAGTTTGGAATCTCATAATTTCTCATGATATTCTAAAATCTAAATAAGCGACAAAGGAATTCAGAAAGGTAGACCTGGGTAGACGATAACTCCCGTTATTTGTATAAAATCGAAAGAAACCGTCAACGAATAAGTAGTTACATAAGAATTTTCAATTTCCTGTCAATTTTCTTAGTCATCCAAAAATATGAATCGTTACTTCGAAGAACAATTTTTAAGTGATTCAAATTTTCGAAGAATCGCATGGAACTTCGTGGGGAGCCTTCAAAGGTTTCGGGAAAGAATCAAAGAGGCGGAAACGATAAAATATGCGTGAATATTATTTTAATAACAATTATGGAGGCCTCGATAATAACTCATCGAAGATCGAGCCATAAATGGGTTAGAAGTGAGCGTGAGAGAATACGGTCAACCTTGCTCTTTAGGAGCAACTTAGCGGCGGAAATGCTCCTCATATTTGGCACAGGTCCGGTACGACAGGCAAAGAAATGTTACTATCGAGTCACTTGTGACTCCTGCGTCACTTGGGTAATTCTTTTCAAGGCACGTGCGTACCATCACATTATGTGGCTCATGAATACGTACTTTATACATATCCGGAATAAGGTACAATTCAGAATTTCATTCAATCAATTATTTCCTTATTATCAATACTTCTGTTTCTGACAACAATGAACGAGAAATTTTATTGGATGAAGAGAAAAGAGAGAAAAGAGAGAAAAGGAGAAGTTAATAAGAGAGAAAAAAGAAATAGGGTGAAAAGTACATAAGAGAAACTTTACAAGTGAGTCGAGGTCTGTCAAACCGCAAAACATGCGGCGAATCGAGAACCTCTCAAAAGCAATGCTATTCTGTGTACATTGCTGGCTCCTCCACACCTCCATCTCCTCCTGTTTCGCCCCCTATGCCCCTTGTCCACAAGCTCGCCGTCGACCGCAGCCGGGCACGAGGCCCATGCTGATGCCTTGTTAACATCCGCGAAACGACCGTCAGGAATCCCAAAGAGCATGTCGTATTAGACCCAGGGTCCTCAAAGGCCGCGTTCGCCGTGAACTATGAATCCCAATCGGCACCAGGTACCCAATTGGATCTTCTCTCTGGGTGTGACCATTGATGCAAAATAGGAACATGATGAAATCACTGTCTCGCTTCTTGTATTCCATTATCGTTTCATCGCCCGATCTCTAAGGAAACTGACATGTTTCTGACAAACCAGCCAAGAATTCACTTCTAAAATTAGCTTCTCATCAAAATTACTTTTATAGGTATAATTTTAATAACGGCTACCATCATATGTGAAAAACATGAACTAAATTATACTTTTGGACAATTTCCATCACTAATTATTCTATTATATATTATCATATCGTATTTTATTCCTTTCCTAATCATTATGGAATAAAACCTTCTATCTCTTTAGCCCATGCGAATTCCAGGACATCTAGTAATATTTAAATAAAAGCTTAGAAGAGTTTAGAGAGGATGAGAAGAAATAAAAGAGTTCGTAGGGATTAGGATGGACCACAGTCGAAGATGACTATGGAAAGAGCAATGAAGAATCCGAAAGAATTGAGAGGCCCGCTTGTCTGTGGTATTTTTGCAAGAGGCTAAGGGGCGGATGGGGGTGTAGTATGCAGAGTCGAGGTGAAGAGACCTCGTCGGCGCGGGATGAAACGGGATCACCCGCACGTGGGAAAGTGCGAGGTTCGACGGTAGGGGGTCTTGGTCCTGTTCTATCCTGTCCATCGCATCATCTCTTTCTTTCCTCCTGTCTTTTTCCTTCACCTACCCTTTCACTGGCTCATTTCTTTTATCTCTGTCCTTTGAGCCCACTGCCCCAGCAACACGGAATCGTATTTCTTTCGGCAAGGAACCGAGGTGAGCCGCAGACGCCGTCGGTCAAAAAGAAGCTCCAGAAATTCCCCTTGTATCAGTCATAGCAGATCCTAGTTAGTAACGAGCACTATATTCGTATCACGTATCTTCGGACATTTTGTTATATGTATATTGTGCATCCTTTTGATAAAACTTTATGTTACAGGTTATGATCAAGGGCAATAGTGACGTCAACGACCCTACTTCCACCATCATTACCTTTTACACCCTCATCTGCAGGAAGCGATCCCTGATGTTGGTGATAAGGAAGTCTCAACGTTGTCGAGCTGCCTCTCTTCTCTTTCATCTTAATTTCTTAAACGAATCTTTGAGAGAAATTCTTTTTAGCTCGTCAGTCCAGAAATTAAAACTCCAATCTCGCATTCCTCCGAAGGAACGACCGTGTTTATTCATTTTTTCGACAGTATTCTTTACGAGGTTAAGGAATCTTCCGCTAATAGACTTACATTAGACTTCCAAAATGTTTATCTATTGATCGTTATCGACCCGTCTGTCTGATGGTTTTGAAATACATCTAATCGAGAATCGGGCAATGAAATTGGCTAAAAAGCGAAGAAATATCCCAACTGATTTTTACATCTAGTATAGGGGTAACCGAGCGTCGGTCTAAAAGAGATTCGTGTGATAGTAAACTTGATAAAAGAACTGTAGGTAGCGCGAAACTATTTTTTATTTTTGTCGCATCGTCACCCGATTCTCTTCGATTTGGTGTTCTCCAACGAAGCGTAGATTGTGCTCATCGTACATCAAAAGAAGCCCGTCTTTGAAAGCCGGGTCTCTATTAATGCGCGCATATTTGTATCCCGACATCTCCGGTTACCGGGCCGACGTCGTGAACAGGTCGACGGACCACCAAGCGATATACTCGTGCAGAAGGATTGCTTTAATTTTTCCGACACCCGCGTCAAATATATCACGGAACGGGCGATAATATATTAACCGACGTGAGCCAGGCGCTCCCTGGTCTCGAGATGTTACACTCGCATGGTGTTGGAACCCTAAGAAACATGTCACCCCCTGGTCTCGACGTGTCCTGAGAAAGCAAACTTCCAAACTGTAACCAAACACCAGAATAGGTAGACCTTTTGTCGATTATTATGGCGATCTTTTGAGCTGGACCACCGATTTCGGAATCTAGTTAGACTTGCCTTTTTATGCGGCTTCCCGAGATTTTTAGGATGAGAACCAGAACTCACTAATTGAAGAGAACGAGATGTGCGTCGAGGTTTAATTCCTCTCCAATAAGTGCCTCTTTATAGTGTTTCCATACTTGGGATACGTATCCCGAGATCGTCCTCGAACGACTCTCTATCGGTCGCAGTTTGGGTGGCGCGAGAATCTCGTTTCTCGTTAGTCGCTATCGTCCTGAAAGAAACGAGTGAGTCGAAGATCCGAGGAGCATGATATCGCCTCAGTGGAACTTAAACGTCATCTAAACACCACCGTGTTTTGCACATAGTTAGTACACTGAATACAATTCGGTATCCAATTATATTTAATGGCTTGTTGCCAAAAAGTTGACGATTTCAGGTTGAAATTTCTTGAATCTTTTGCAGGAATTATTAAATGTTTTTTAATATAATTTAATACGAGTTCAATTTGAGATTTTTCGTCTTGAAATTTTGAGAAAAAAAAACATGTTTTAACTTGTTGATTCACTTTTTTTGCCTCTCATGAAAAATGGCGAATCACCTATTGGGCTACTGCGCATGACCGTGTCATCAACAGGAACCACGCATGCGCAGTTTGCTACGCAAGGATTTAAAAATTTATTCAATAATTTGTTTTACCTTAAATTTCACATTATATTTACGAATGATTTTGGATACTCATGGACCCACGTGGGGAGCTTTGCTTAGCAGCTGCGATGGGGGTAAAGAGTATGGATCTTCATCAGTCAGTTCGTATATTTACATGTAAACCGTGACGTACGATCACAGGTGGTTAGGCACTCGGACTCCACGTTAAAAATCCGGGGTTCGATCACGGAACCAGTACGTCTGAACATTTTTCTATGTGGTTTTATCGAGGTTCTAGTGGTTTTGATCCTACCTTAAGCTGTCCCATCATGCACTTGGCTGTCATCAGATCACTTAATTGCTTTACAAAAATGCGTTCGTGACTGATGATATATACCGGGACAGCCCCGTGCAGATGGCAACCATCTTAAGCCTGCGAAAAAAATGATCTTCCTCATTTTATTAAATGAAATACATTTTTTTTATCTGTATGCTTAAAGAAAATCCAAACAATTCTAGGGAGTACGAATGACAAGGTTCTATCTCTATGGCAAAATCTGGAAGCTTGTAAATTGGCTTGGAAATTGCATGGTGCATCAGCGCCCTTTACGAGATAGAACTTTTCTATTTGCACGCTCCGAGATAGAACCTTGTCATTTGGACACGTAGTATTGATAACGGGCGGGGTAATGGGCCTTATAATTTCAACAAATTTTGGAAAATTATTTCTGTGTTCAACATCCTAAAAACAGGTTAAAAATTCATGTTAAAAAGATTTTTAAAACATTTTCTAAAAATCCAACCTCATTTCTTGAAGTAATTTTTTGGTTAATTTTCAAACCAAACTGTAAGATTGTTTGAAAAGAATAAATAGTAGAGTCATCTGGGTCTCGAAAGGGCCAATAGTTGAAAAAAGGTCATGATGGACAATTTCCATTCTTTAAAATTGTTTAATTTTAATAGCCTCGATTTTTAAATCTTAAAGGAACTTTTTCAAAATTAAAACTATTCAATTTGAAATGACTCATTATAAAACTCTTTAATTTTGATCCACATAACTTAAAATTATATTGTCACGTCTTAAATTTGAAATTTTTAGGATCTTGAAAGCCTTGAATTTTAAATTCTAATGGAGGACTTCTAACTTGAAATAAATCCAAATTCATGCTTAGTTAAGAGTCTAAAAAGATCGAAACTTTTAATGACACGAATATTGATGCTTCTACTACGTTGTAAAGGTCGGGTCCTATATAAACGTATTTTATGGCTGTTATAAATATACCTAATTATGGTTGTCGAACACACTTAACATTTGAATCTAATCCTTTCGTACTGAATGTCTCAGCCATGAGGAAAACTTTCGAAACTTGTTCCAAGTGTGCCGATACGCTGTTTCTTTTTTTCATAATCCGTAATAATTTTAGCGACAAATTTGGTCTTGCAAAAATTGATGAACATACACTTTTTCTAAAGATTTGCGAAAAACTCGAAACTGGATTTATTCACAAGTTAAAATTTACACTCGAATTTACAAAATTATCGGTAATCTTTCAGAATAAAAGATAAACATGTCTGGAAATAATGACAAATTCGGAAACCAATATTTAACGAAGGTAAAAATGGGTGTAACTCTCCCCAATAGCTGTTTCAAACCTACAGAGATAATTTGTTTTAAAATCTTCTTGAAACTGCCAGCCCCTGTAGTAGATTAAAGAAATGCGCAAAAGAAGTGGATGGTGTTTACCACGTTTTTTCTTTCATTCAAGAATTGGAAGGTTCATATCCTAGTTTCGCAGGTCGTCGTTGACGCCATTGGCTGGTACCAGGAGCTTCTGAATGAACTCGCTCGTTTCCCCTCACTCTCTCCTGCTCTCTTTCCTCTGTGGACGAGTCCCGACCCGTTCCATTCACAAATACACCACAATGCCCTTAACTAACAGATTTCACCGCCCCGGGGGCAAAGGCACGATGGGATCGAAGGGAAATCCTGGATAACCGAGATCCTTACGGCTTAGTCTCTCCAATCCCCGCTCTGCAGGGTGGTTTCGCGCGTGTGTTCCCCACACGCACACTTCTTCATTTACCTCACCCTCGCACTCGAAAGTTCACACCAACTAGGGATGTGGTCACAGTGTGGGTACGACAAGCTGGCGCCACTTCTGGATCTTTTGGGATCCTTTTCTGGCCTTCGCACCCTGGTATTCTCCTCTCTTTTCCTCCAAGACCTCACCACTCTTTATACAATGAAACGTCGGACAATCTTTTGCATTGGGCAACATTCTTTCACACGCTAAATGTGCAACAATAGGCTTGTTTGGTCTATGATTTAGAGAGGGCAGCTTACTTTTTCGAGAGTTCTTTCGCTTCACCTCCGCCTCCTCCTCTTTAGCTGATGGTCAATCGAGAAGCGACACTTCATCTTGGCCTTTCTTTATAGTTCGCCAGCCCGTTTCGTCATTTATCTTTGAAACCCCCTGATCCGCTGAGAAACTGAAACATTGCTTTTGTATTTTCTATAGCCTTCTTTTTATCCTCTGCGGTAGTGTCCTCTTCCAATCGTCCAATCTTCCAATCTTTTTGCATTCGAGAACTGTGTCAAGATCCCCAAAAGCTTACACGTTCAATTGTTGTTGGGTAGGAAAATGGTTGAGTCATTTCCGGCCTCTAATTTACGCCTGAGTAAATAATCGTTCAGAATATTGTGTAATTTTATTCTCTGAGTAAATATTGATCCCACGCGCCTTCTCTACTCCAAATTTGAAACATATTTCATATTTCAATAAGGGCTGAAAATTGATTTTAGAGATGAATAAGCATTAGTTGACAAATTGTTGTTCTGATTGAAGGCTTTTGAAAATGAGGCATGTAACGGAATGTCATGGCACGCCCTCCAGGTTTCACGGTGCCCAAATTTCGCTGATTGAAGAATAGGATCTCCGAAGAAATTGAAATTTCATGGACCCACTTCAGTCTATAGACATTGTTCCATTGAACTTCATTGCTTGCAGCTGTAAGTTTTACTTCTGACAAAACTAACTCGACTTAGGTCCAGGTGATATATTTTCAATCATTAATATTTCAATCTTTTATGTAATTTATTTCCTAAACCAAAATTAATTAGATAGGCTGTTTGACGGCAATTTGAATTGAAATTTCACTTCACGTATAAAAATTATGAGAAAGGACTCCCTATACCTCTCTCGTGGGAACTGAAAACAACTATGGTGCCTGAAAGAGAATGATGACAAATAAACAGAGAACGTTTCGTTTCCGTCAATGTTACGGCTGTGTACACGCGATCCAGCTAGCAAGCAGATCGTATGCTAAGGCACGTTCGAGCTACATACGCCATGACGGAGAACGTCCTGGGACCCCATAACGACCTAATACAACGTAGCAAACCACAATCATGGTACAGCATTACCGACAGCTAATTGTATGCACGTTCTGGCATATTGTTCACCTGGAGTTGTTCGCTCATTCGCGCGTTGGCGAACATCTGAACGAGCCGCATAAACACACGAGAAACCTGCCATGGAACTCAAAATACCATGAGTTCTTCCCTCTTGGTGTACTCCCAGTCCAGCGACTCTCGATGAGCTGGAGACGCTAATAGGAAGACGTATTTTACCTCTTCATATATCAAAATCATGGTCAACCCTCAAGAACTCTTGTAAATATTTCACTAGGTGGAAAACATTTCATTCGCACCTGAAATCATTCATGAAAAAAGTTTGAACGAGCAGAAGACATCTATACTTCTTTCAGAAAAATGTATAGTAAATCCAGGGAAACAAAGTGATCTCGAAGGTAGTATGGAAGGTTTTAAAGAATGAAAATGCAGTTATCTCGATTCCAGATCTACAGGCTGTTAAACATTGCTTCCGGAGGATGGAAACAAGGGACAGCTTTTCAGCTGGTCAGTTCATTCAAAAAGTATTTTATGGGTATTTGATGCAAGATAGACTTAATGTTTCCGACGGCAACACCTCCTATTTTCACGGTCCTCGAGGGACGACAGAGAGAAGTCACTTCATCAAAGTCCCATCTGGGGAAAAGAAGGTGAATTGTGAGATCCATTGTTGCTCGGAGGCGACGTATTGTTGCCGTCAAGTCAAAGTCAAGTGCCGCTAGGAAACAGCGAAGTGAAGGGACAAGAAATATGAAAAAAGTGCAAAAGTAGAAAAAGGAGAGAATTAAAAATCCGGAGGACTTTTCGCGGAGCCTTTACGAGTTTACGGGTTTGAAAGAACAGGACGATCCGTAGATCACTCGAGTACACTTCCGGGACCCCATTGTCGCACCACTCCATTCATCGGAGTGCCAGAGTTCTCGCTGATGTTTCGGAAGACCCCACACGGTGGACCCGAAGGATAGAGGAGAATTCGATGGTACCCCGTTTGGTTCCACTCTGTTCCTTACCTGAGTATAAAGAACGGTATAAAACACGTGAAACTAAATGGCGCACGAGGTTCCTATTCTTATTTTCCTTACTTTTTCGTTTTCTTTAGTCCAGTGACGAGCAGGGTGGGCGGGAGAAGGACCTTCTAACTGCGTCTTAATGATCCTCTTGCACTATTTAATGATCTTGAGAGCAGTCGTCTGAATGAAGTCGCGAATTCTTTAAGGTATCCTGCTGAATTCCTCTAGAGTGTCCTCACCCACTTAGCCTATGGTGCTCAAAATTGGTAGTTTATTATTATAATAGCATTCATTTTTTTTTTGATCAGAAGAATCTCTTTCTCGAATCAATCTTGGATTTGAATTGTTCTATTAGTTCTCCGATTTCTTGATCAAGTTGGTTCTATATCACAATTAAGCTTACCACAAAAACGATTGTAGACAAAATAATTTGTGTTTAAGAAAATGTTTATAATAATCGCATAAATTATTTTTCAATCAATTTCGTAGGTTAATAATTGCAAAAAATTTCATTCCAATATTAATTCAAGAAAAAATCATCTTTTTCTACTTGGAAACGACCGGTTGTGACATTTGTTTAACGAAATCGTTATTAAAAATCTATATTATTTACGTTATACATAACAGTCTATAATATAATATATTGTATAATATATATTAACAATCTATAATATTCATATACATATCGTAAATAATATAGATTGTTAATAACGATTTCGTTGAACAAATGTCACAACCGGTTGAGAAGACTCCAAAAAATTAAAAAATAGGAAATACCCATTGGAGAGCTTTGGGGTGAATTTTCAACTCACATCAACCCCTTATGAATCAAGAAAATACGTGATTTTACTTTTTCAAAGTTTATTTAATAAAAAATTATATTGAAAAATGATTTTATAATTAGTGGTATTTCCTATTTTTTAATTTGTGTGGGGTCTTCTCAACCCCTAAATAGGGGCAATTTTTCGAAATATTTAAAAAACGAAAAGCGATGCTCACTTTGGTTTTTAATGACGAGTAATCTGATACCTGTAACATATTGTTATATTTCTTCACCAGGTCGCATGCGAGGTCCAAAAAATAGGCGAAAAAACAGCCTATTTTGGCGTCACTCTTTTTTTTTTAATTCAAAATCGGATATGATTTTTTTTCTCTTTTATTGATTTTTTGTTGTTTTTATTTTCTCAGTGTCTTTGAAATGCATGGCTCAAATTATTATAATTTAGAATTATCCCCTTTTACATTACCATCGTTTAACATTATTTATGACAAATTTAAAACACATTTTTATGGAAAATAACAATTTTATCTTACTTGTTTCACATTTTTTAATAAAAATTTGACATACGGTGTGCCAATTACAAATCACAATAAGTAAAGTTAAAAAAGTTACTTACTATAGAAAAATGTGAAACAATTCAGAAAAAGTTTTATTTTCCTTAAGAATAGATTTAAAAATTGAAAGCCTTAATAATTGGGTATTTTTAAATTTCAAGTCTTCAATATTAAATTATTGTTATTGTACAGTTTTCATTTGAATTTTGAAATCCTTTATATAGTTACATAATTTTAATTTAATTATGGTAAATATTTCACATTAGTTTCAGTTTTGTACTTTATTTATTGGACAGTTTTAAACACTTGCGTTTGAAATTAAATAATTTATAATTGAGTTCTTCAAAGTTATAGGATTTTATTTCTAGTTGTAAGGAACAATTTTTTGGTTTGAATTGAAATCGTTGAAAATTGTGCAATTTAATAATTAAAGTTTACACGTTCATTAATGGACTTGGGACAATTATAAATTCATGTCATTCAAAATCGAATAGGTTAAGATGAAAATCTCGAAAATTAAAAAATTTTGAATTAAAAGCGCTTCAAATTGTACAATTTATAATTGAATTGAAGCATTAAAAGCGGCCTGGTCAAAAAAACTGCTCTTACCCGCTAAGCTACGGAGAGAACGAGATTTATTTTTCAAAACCTCCTACACGCGAGTTCCATCGTAATTCTTTTATTCTTGCAAGATACATTTTCGAGATACACTAGAACCTGGATTTCCGTAAACTGGATTTGTGCGTCCTTAGAATTGATGGCCTTCGCATTTTGGTGATGAGAGGAGCCACAGAGCCGAAAGAGAGTATATGCTCAGTCAAGCGTGACAAACAGCTCAATGGCCGCAGTCTCAGCGCGTTAGTTGCATCAGGTTGCTTCATGCCTCCAAATCCAACAGAAATCATTCATGCGCCCCTGTCTGTTTACGTCCGAAGTTCCTGTATTTGTGTCGCGGGCCATGCCCGAAACCGTGCACAAACCCAGTTTCCAGTGTATTACAATTTATTTTTTTGGTATTACAATATTGAACAGATCTTTATTCGTAATTATAATTGATGTTAGTTTTTTGTCTTCACATGGTCTTAAATCAATATTTTTCAAAATAAAAATTTCTTATTAATATAATTCAAATTATAAAGGACCTGGCACTAAAAACAATTAGCCATAATCTGTCTAAGTCCTTTTAAGAAAATCATTATATATTTATAACCTACAAAAAACATCCTTTGAATCCATTAACAATGTATGTAGTGGAAGGTCTTTTTTTTGGTTTTGAGTGCTTGAATTTGAAAAACCTAAATGACCGCCTCGGTGAACGGAAAAATGGTGTGAAAATCAGGAAAATACTGGAAATTATATTCTTTATTTTAAGTGGCTACCCTGGTTCATTAAAATCAATTTCTGATGTTTTGACAATATACAATACCATACAAAGATCCCATTTCCATTACTTAAATTAGTTGAATCTGCTTTGAATAAAATATTAGGCAGACATGTTATAAATGAACAAAGTATTAGGAATGAATGAGTCAACGAGTGGATCCTCCTCAGTCATTTACCTGTCGAAAAAAAAATATTGGGATGATGGAGTGACCGCCTTTGACGTTGACGGGCCGTGAAAACCGTCAGATCGGGCAAATATTTGGGCTGCTAGGTGGAGAATACGACGGGTTCGAAGTTTCTAAAGCCCACCGCGGGCACGAGACCCCTTAATGAAATTACAGGGAGGGCGCTGCCGGCCAATTAGCGTGAGAATGTCGACTGGGTCGGGGTCGTATCTGATAGGTTCGCTTTCGAGGCCGATGTTGCCCTGGCCTTTAAACTATCCTGAACTCAGTCCTACCTGAGTAGCTCCAGCTCCAGCCTATCGGTACTTCCAAGTTCCAAGCTCTGGGACCCCCGAGCGTCTCTTCTTCTCTGTTGTGCATGGCTATTGAGTTGTCGAGGCCCGCGGGGAACACATACCGAAACCTCGTGAAACACGATCGGACAGGGATGCACACGAGCACACAAACAAACAATTCTAAAGTGTTCACCATGTTGGATTGTTGGGCCACTCTCGTGTCCAGGCCCTCCAATCTTTATCTCTCTTGCTCTTGCTCCTTTTGCGATTCTTTCTTTGTTTTCTTCTTTCCACATCCGCTAAGTAGGACAAGTGATCATTTCACTGTCGATTTCATTGCTGAAATTGCTCGTAAAATACCACCTAAATCAGTGGCTTGTGGATTATTGCGACCAACAAGTTATTACTGAAGACTTGAGCAGATTTCCAATTCTTTGTTCTATTTTCATGAGAAAAGAACTGCCTTTCACTGACTGTGATTTTCTGAACTATTTGCGCAGAACACTATCACTGATTAATACTTATCGGAATTTTCAATCCATCTATTTAAACAATAATAGCATTTGACAATGTGTGACTTTATCTGACCCATAGGCGCGAGGCGCCAGGAGTTTAACAAACTGGATTTTTATCTTTATTGCTGTCATAATAGTGTCCGTTTTCATTTCGGGTATTTACGTTGAGAATTGATTCTACAGGTTCTTCCGAAAAGGAATGCCACTTGAAAGATCACCGCCGGATGTGAGACGAGCAAACAAGATAAGGTTGGTAGCTTTTTCTTTCCTAGTTCGGCTGTCAAAGGGTGCTGCTCAAGAAGTTCAGTTTCAAGGCAACCCTTCCTTTTACCTGCAATTTCAGAGCCTAAGTGGCATTGTGATGACCAATAGAGATAACGGAAACGAGAGGACACGAAGAACAGCCATAAAAAGAGTGTTCGTCAAAATCAGTTATTCGAGAAAGTAAGTTACGATCTTGCCATGAAATTTGACAAAGATGACCGCACAATCTCGAGCCTCATAATCTTGATTTAGTGTATAGGTACAATGAGGAAATTTGTGGCTAAGATGGTTGGAGGACGTTACGTGAGGTTATGTCCGGCGCTGGTTAAAAGGTAGTTTTCCCACCCAGTTCTATATTCCAGATCCTGCAACTGAAAAATTCAAAACATGTTTCCGTATCACATAAAAATTGTCGCTTTGAAACCAGGATGCTATAACTTATTTGTCTATTTTATGAGACTTTATATTCTAGACCGCATCTATAAAAAGAAAGATATTTTTTTAATGCAATGACAGAAAGTAATTTAATCAGATTAATTAATAATACCTAGCGCAGAAATAGTCACGCTTGTCGAGTTTCTTGTGGTCATCTTTACAAAATATTTTATTTGTGTGCCCCAAGTTTAACGCGTGGGTTTTTATGGAAGGTTAAATGGAAATCTGTTGAATCAGTTTTACAATATTTTTGTGTGTCTACATGGTTTACGGCAGCCAACTAATTTGCTACTAATTACTAATTCCATTTTTTATGTAGACGCTAACCGACAGGTATAAACTTCGTCTACCTGCGATCAGGAAATACCTTATTAACGAAACCATGTAGTACAGGAATCTATTAATTCCACCGCCAGAACACACACGACCGAAATCATGTTTGAAATATAAGAAAAGGTTGATTGACGTTCTTCTGTAAGATAATAAAATGAAGTAAGAACATGTATAATCTGATAGGATCTCTGCAATTGGTAAAAATTTTATTAACTAAATTAGAGAAGTGATTTATAGCTTCTTTGTCCAAACAATCTAATTTAATGATTTATGCTGCTATGATTTTTTTATATAGGTTATTTTCAGCTGACAGCTGAAAATGTGGTCGGTATTTTGAATCTTTCTTCGGATCAGCGTTATAGAAATTGAACACCCCGACAGAAAGATGACCCGTGCAGCTTCCTATCTGATTTTGGCAAAGAATTGGTAAAATCATGATGTTGTCGGGTCTAGATCTGGAAGGCGGCTACCCACAAAAGCTTCGAGGTGGCCGTATTGCTGGCAGTTAGCCGCCTCGACTCAACACCACAGGGGACCAGCCTGGAGCTAATATAGAAATCACCCTCGGTGCTGATACTTGCCGCCATTGGTGACGCTGTTGGAGTATCACAGCTTCTATGGATGGTACACCTTTTTCTCCACCTCTTACGACACCTTCTTTTCAAACGTCTCTTCTCATCCTCGACTCGTAAATCTAGGGATTAGAGCTTCACATCCTTAAATCCTCTTTCATGATATCAGAAATCTCGTGTTCTTCTAAACGACCATAAAATAAACAAAATTATAACATTTAATCCCTTCTGGAAAGTTCTATCCGATAATGGTCTGAATCTGCATGTCTTTTTTCTTTTATTCTAAATTATTACATTTCTAGCTTTTATACATTATTATAGGATAGGGATAAACTTTGCTTTTCTTATAAATACTTTTGAAACATTTTAGAAATTGAAAAGGTCTGGTAATGAGAAGTTTAATTTTGGATTTCTTACAACCTTTCTACAATAGACCAATGTTAAAACAAAAATATGCCCGCCTACAGCAGGCATGTTCTACTGGCGCATGAGGGGTTGTCTCGAGCTTCGCGCTAGTTTTCGTACGTTTAATACATGCATTTTGACTGTACTTTTCGAAAAATCATAAATATTGCATCTTGAATGAGCAACTGTGACTGAAACCGCTGGCAAACTACAGTCATAAATTGGAACTAAAATTCTTTTTCAATTTGACTTTGAAGACGGTTCTCAAAGCACCGGCTTTGACGATATAACGATGTATAGACAAAACAAAATATAATATAAGAAATATGTATGTTTTTATATATAATGTTCGTAAAAAAAATGCACACAATGACTTTGTTACAGATTATGCTTTACTAAATAGATAACCTAAAACCCTAAAAAATGTGTAGTTAGTTTGAAAAAGATATTGAAAAAAAGATCACTACGTTTCAATAAATTCTCAAATAGTTAATCTTTTTGATTATTAATTATCTAGGACTTTTTAAATTTGTTTAAATCTTGTTGAAATCTGCTAAAAAACAGGATTAAAACTTACGGCTCTTTAAAAAAAAAAATTGCATAATTTTTTGCATTTTGGTCTAATCGAAAAATTGCACTGTGATAGTTTCGCAATATATTTGATATTTGGTAAAAATATCGATTGGAGTGTCTTAATCTATAAAAAATGGTCCTTTCTATTTGTTGAAAATTTTCAAAATATTGAAAAGTATCTAACTTTTGTAATTTTCATCTAATTCAAAAATACCATTTAGGTAATTTGCATAATTTTTTTGTGACCAAAAATTGTGAAACTTTTAAACAAAATTTATTTTGAGTTTTAAAATTGCTCTAAATTTTTTTATTTTGGTTCGATTAGTCTGGTTAACGAACTTGACCTTCACTTTGGACCCGTAAAATATGGCGGTGTCATACATACATAGAGACATACAGACACCACAGAATTTTATGATTTTCCGACGCTGTGAGTACTAAAATGTAGAGATCCGTTAAAAACTAAGAGATCCAAAATTTGGATGATTTCATTACACTCTCATGAATGCGAGAATGTAATTAGTTATTCTCACAGGGTTTAAAAAAATGCTTGTATATATACTTTTTTGTAACCTTGTGGCATTCCCAATTTTTGTAATTTTTTATGGATTTTCAATTTTAGTTTATCTAAGAGATAATTTAATTACTGGAGATATTTTAAAACTAAAATAACGCGTGATAGCTTCGAATATTCATATTATCTTAAAATTTTGTTAAGAGGGTTTCTACAGAACCTAGAAAACGTTGAAAATTCCTGGAATTATGATAAAGAACCTGAAAACCTGAAAAAGTCCTTGAATTTTTTTAAATATCCTGGAATTTTTTTTTTTAAGTTTTAATAATGATTTGAGTATTTTTCTGCTTATTTTACAAAAACAGATTGATAGGATTTTTTTTTGGTTAACCTTAAGGTACCGTACGTTCTAACGATTTGAATGAGCATGGCAACCTGTTACTTTTTTTACTATTACATAATAATCACTTTTTTACTAGATTAAAAAACTTTGTTTATAATGAAGCAATGGTGGAAAAGACTTTTAAAATTTGCATTGCTAAATAATTTTATGCACAATACCGGCTGAAATGATCTACACGCCTATTTTTTGAGCTGTTGCTAAAGTACCTCACTTTTTATAAATAACATGAAATTTTTTGCCTCATAATATCACGAAAGTTAATAAAATTCTGCGTCTGATAACCAGAAGTTGAAGGCAAAATGTCAATTTAACAAAACTATATTGCAAAAAGACGTCAAATTTCAATGTTTTCGAAAATCTGGAATAACTGGAAATAATCAACATTCATCATAGTTCTTTGCCTAATTTTAAAGGTAATTCACTATAGTATTTGGAACTGTCTACGCGTACTGAAAAAAATCCAACTATACTCTAGCTATACGTACCGAAATTTCAGTACAAATAGCCCCTTTTCCAACTCCCCCTATTTGTACCGAAAAAATCTGGCTACTTGTACAAAAATTTCGGTACACATAGACACGGCCATAGTATTTTGCTAAATTGTTAAGTAATTTTTAGAATTTTTTCCTGAGAATCTACCTCAGGTTCGAACATTGTAGAAAACGTGGCAAAATTTGAAATCATGAATGTATTCACCACATAATTTTGCTACTTTTTGCATCAAAGTTTGGCCCGAGGGCAGAATTTAGGAACAAAATTCGAAACATATTTTATTAATTTAGTAAAATACTTTGGAGATTTACCTTTAAGATGAATACAAGAACTTTCAAAAATGTTAATTATTCCTAGAGTTATTCCAATTTTTCGAAAACATGTCAATCTGACGTTTTTTTGCCATATCGTTTCATAAAATTGTCATTTTGCCTCCAACTTGATCTTATTAGATGCAGAATTTTCATGTTACTATTATAAAAATTAAGGCACTTTAGCATCAGTACAAAAACAGGCGGGTAGATAATTCTTGCCTGTAGTGTACAAGAATTTTTCTGGAAACTATGTTGCAAACAGTAAAACGCCTGGAAATTGATTTGAGTTCAAATAAAATGGTTTTTAACTTCCTTTTTTGAAGGAATATCTTTAACAGATAACGCCCTTGGACTTTAAGAGAACCAACAACTACTTACAGGTAAAAAGAATTCAAATTGTATTTGTTATTAAACTGTAAGGGATCTCAAAATTTCATTGCACCAACACACATGAACACACACACACACACACATTTACTAAGTACTGTATTTATTTAATTAAGGATCACAAAACTGGGTTAGTAACTTTGGAAATAAGTAAAAATCACTTCGGGATTAACTTCGGTACAAAATTTATGAATTTAAAAATAATATTAAAAAAGAGTTCTGCGAGAGGTTGAAGCTCATCCGGTTACACTCAATCTGACATTGATACTGATCTGAAATTGCTCTCGTTGCTAGTCTGTATTCGACAAGGTTGTTGTTATCCAGTGAATCATACTTCTTTCTTTCAGGGCTGAAACCTGGCAACTCAGCATTACGTAATCGCTTCGGCGTTAAATTATTATATTCTCATTCGTGAGAATGGAATGAAATTGTCTCAATTTTCGATCTCTATTCTTTTTAACGGATCTTTAACGTTTTGGCCCTCGCAGATTCCGAAAATCATAACATTTTTTCGGTGTCTGTCTGTTTGTATGCATGTATTGTTGTATGTTTGGTTACCTGAATGTTGTAGCCACGCTAACTTTTGAAGGGTTCGACAAACCCAATCAGCTTTTGATACACTGTTTGAGGGTCCCAAAATGAAGGTCAAGTTATTTATCCAGATATTTAAGACAAAAATTAAAAAATGAGGAGCATTATCGAATTTGGAAACAAAGTTTTTTTTAGGAGTTTCAGAATTTTCTGTCAAAGATTCTAGTACACTTAACTCTCGATATAAGAACGGTTTCGGGCATGACTTACAGTGACCTTGATCCTAAATTGGGGAATCCAAACGTAAACAGGCAGGGTCGAATGAACCATTTCTGTTGGGTTTGGGCGCATGACGCAACCTGATGCAACTGAATCGCTGAGAGTGCGGTCATTATGCTGTTTGTCATGCTTGACTGAGCGTCGCCTCTCTCTCAGTCCCGTATCGTATATATCGTGTATCGGGAGTTCTTATAACGGGAGTTGGATTTAAATGACAGAAAGAGTTGAAAATTATCCTAATGTCAAAAAATAGAACAAATTATTTTTCTGATAGATACGAAGGCATAATTGAAATTTTTACTAGATATCAAATATATTTCGAAACTATCCTAATAATGCAATTTTTCGATTAGACTAAAATTCAAAAAGTTAGATTATTTTCAAATTTATGCAATTTTTTAAGGGATCAGTTAAACCGTAAGTTTTACTCATGATTTTTGGTGGATGTCAACAAGTTTTATAAATTATCTTAATGCCATTTTTTCATTGTACACAAATTTAAAAAGTTCTAGATAATAAAAAATCAAGTATATATTGGTGTATATTGCGATATTTTTAAAACGCAGTGAAATTTTATTATTATTATTGTACCATTAGGCCAAATCCCTTTCGGGGTAAGGGTGACTCACTGGGTTCTAGTCTGGTTATACTATCGGGGCCCAATGAATTCATATGAGAAAAGTGAGAAAGAGAAGTGTACCGGTGGTATAAGAGGGGGGGGGGGGGTACAGATTTTTATAATAATCTAGAATTTCCGTGTTGCTTATTCCAACCACACGTTCGTTCCACAACACTGCTCCGACCCAAGTCGCTGATCAATCTCTCTAGCAATCACCCCAGGCGAAGAGCTTCACAAAGTTACAATGTATAGCTCTCGGCGCGGGCCCATTAGTACCCAAGGTCTTTCGCTTCATGCATTTCTCATAAACTATTTCAGGCCTGCCCAGAAAGGGAAAATTTCGTCGAAATTGCTCATTTGCCAGATGGGATTTTTCCACCTCCACTAGCCTCTACTCATTCAACTTCACGAGAGCGACCACCACCCAAGCCTCTGGACATGAGCAGAGGATGGTGGAACTCAAACATGTGGCCTTTGAGTCGATTTCCCCTCTTTGGGCAGGCCTGAACTATTTGTCGCCACAATTTCCTGTCCTGGCATACCTCTTTAATTTCCATCACGTCCATACATTTTTTCATGCAAGCTCTTGTATTTCTATGGCATTTTATATCTTTTCGACTTACAGTCTCATTTACACATTCCCACCATCCTTTCCTCGGTCTGCCTCCAGGCACGCTACCATTCACTCTACCAAAATATATTTGTTTCGTCAGTTGTTCTCCTTTCATTCCCTCAACATGCTCAAAACCTCTCAACAAATTTCTTTTACTTTTGTCAAACAGTGTTTCCTCTGAACAACATTCTTAAAAAATCCTCTCATTACTGACTTTGTCCATTGGCGTTTTACCGCATACATTGCGCAAGAATTTCATGCAAATCGCGTCAATTTTATTTTTAAGCATTTCTGTTCAAGTATTTAAGCATTTAAGCGTAAATTCCATCTACAGCAGCAGAAATACCATTCTTTAAGTTAATAAGTATATCCCTAATCTTAGAGACACTAATTCTTTTAACCGGGTATTCCGAGGTATCGTCTTCTATATCGCAGTTGTGCTGCTCCATAGCTTCACCTCCCAATAATTTCTTGTATTACGATCCCTAACATCGCCGTTTACTTCGTCGGTTTCTCATACTATTTCACCTTTTATATTCCTAATTCCGACAAACTCTGTACTACTACTTCCTTTCTTTTTGTCCTTGCGCAATTACTAAAAAATAATTTCTCATTTCCTTCGGAGGCGTTCTACATTTTCTTCCTTTCTTCCGCTTTGATTTTATCCTTTCTTTCTTTAACTAGTATTTTTACTTTTTTGTTCTTTTTCCTAAAATCATTTTCTAGTCTAATTCTCACGTCATCGCCAAGACCTGTGATATACAACTTTCTTAGATTCCCTTGTTTCTTTTCGTTAACGGCTACGCGAATTTCATCATTCCACCAAGCATCCCCAGCCATTCTTTTACAACCGCAATGCCACACACATAAGTTGCACTCCTAACAACGCTTTCCTGGAGTATTGCACCTACGCCCTTTCTATCTTTATTGTGTATTAGTATCTCCCAAATTGTCCTATAAAGGAGTTTGTCTCATCTGCAAATTCTATTTGCACTCCTGGTTTCTGTAAATTCTCTATCTTAATTAGCGTCTGTTTTAATCCATTCCGAGGCTTCTCTATTGTTTGTTTTACTTATTGTTTAAAGTAAACGCCCAACTACCAACTTGATGCAAAAAATGTAATTTGCGAGTAAAAATCATGTTCAAAATAATTAGTCAGTCGTCGTAAGATTTTGAGTCAAAAATAATTAGCTAAGTCGTCGAAAGGTGGAGAGTCCAGTTATTACGTCAGTCCCACCCGACTTCGGTGAATGGAGGGGAAGTATAGGAATAGAACTGCAACCGAAAGTGTCATGGTTGGTTTGTGTTGTATGCTAAGGAGGGCTGTTTAGTGATGGATGAGAAAATGTGTACATTTGTCCAAAGTTTTCGCAAATTTCTCCGAATTTCGTGTGTTGCCACCTACCCAGTACCCATCCTCGGCCCGCCTCTGAGCACACCACCATTTACTTTCTTTAAAATCTATCCACAAGTTACGTGAGATGTTTTTCTGAAATTGTTAACCCCCCTCCCCCATGTAAGATACCATGAGCAATGGGAAGTAAACTTTATTTTATAAACAAAATTCCTAGTTTTCTAATCTCAAAAAAATTAAAAATACACTTCCGTCGGAAAGTGTCGGTACGACCAGCGCGAGTACTATTAAAAATCACTGCTGACTGTACACTCGTTCAAAAAAGGAGCGAGAAACTTAAAAAAAACCTTTGGAAAGATTATTAAATTCCGCGTCTAATGACCTCTAACAGAGATACTTTTGACCTTTTGAATAGAAAAGACCACGTGAGAGGTTTGAAAAAATCTTGAAGGGTTCTCGCGATGTAATTCGACGCAAACACGCTTGGACATTCTTAATCATATCTTGGAAACCCGTGAATATTTTTGGAGTTTCATTGGCTTAAATTAAAGATAAGATTTCAAAGATAATAATAATAATAAAAATAATAGATCTTTATTAAGATGCCAACAACATATACAAAGTATTCAGAAAATATTAATGGAAGGGACACTTAAAGGGCCGAGGTACAGCTTAGAGCTGCTTTGCAACCTAACCCTTATGTTCTGTAAATTACAGTTTTTCCCATAAGTTTCTTAAGTCATGGCACAAGTTAAAGTTAAGAAAGAAAATCTGAGAAATTCTAGCCGATCACCGCTCTCGCGGCCGCCGACAGCAATGATCGCTGCCTGAAACTTGACATTTGAGGCTTGGATCTTTTTAGTGGTGTCTCGAGAACCCGTGAAGATTTTTAAAGTTTTGTTGACTTACATTAAAAATGAGACTTCAAAGACTTTGTGGTATGAATTTCGGATTTTTGCTACAACTTTCCTACGTCACGCTAAAGTTGAACTCAAGGTAGAAAATTCGAGAAATTCTTGCATTTTTTAAATAACTTCTCACGTGAAAATTTATGTAATTTATATTGAAAATTCGTCTTTTTTGGTAGAAAATTAATCTTGTTGGTTCAAGATCCATCTTTTTGGTTGAAGATTCAACTGTTTTGTGAAAAGATCATCTTTTTGTCTTGCCTTTGTCTTTTGTTGGAAAATCACCCTTTTTGGTTCAATTCAACTGGTTTGGTTGAAAATTAAGTTTTTTGTTGAAAATTCATATGTTCGTGCTGAAAATTCGTCTTTTTGGTTTGAAAATCGAAAAATTCGGTTGAAAATTCAACTATTTTGTAGAAAATTAGTTTTTTTTTTTAAATTGAAAATTAATGTTTTTAAATGCAAATTTAACGATTCAATTTTTGGTGAAATCAATATTTTTTAGTTTAAAAATTCAAGTATTTGATTTAAAATTTATGTAATATGTTGAAAAATCGTCCTTTTTACTAGAAAGTTAATCTTTTTAGTTGAAAATTCAACTAATTGTTGGAGAAAATTATATATTTTGTTGAGACTTCGTCTTTTTTAGTAGAAAGGAAGCTTCTTGGTTGAAAATTCAACTGTCTCGTAGAAAGAAGTTCGTTTCTTGACTGAAAAATCTTTTTCAGTTGAAAATTCGTCTTTTTTATTTGAAAATTCATACCTTTTGGTAGAAACTTAATCTTTTTTGGTTAAAAATGCAGCTTTTTGATTGAAAATGAATCAGTTTCGTTTTAGGATTCAACTATTTTGTTAAAAATTCGTCTTTTTTGGTTCAATCCGACTGTTTTTTATTTGAAACGAAAATCTTTCGTTGGTTGCAATATACACTATTACACTTCTTATTGAGAATTCATTTTTTTTTTATTGAAAATTCAACTACTTTTTTGAAAATTAAACCACTTAAAAATTCATAAGAAACAGTAATGTCTAAATTCACGAAAAAACGTAATCGGCTAAAATTACGTAAGATAGGGGAGGTGGTGTTTAAAACATACGGTCCCTAACAAAGGGGGGTAGGTGATTCAAAGTTTCAGATACGAAATTTATGCACGGCCCCCATTCCGAGATGTTGTCATAATCACTAATTGACTGAATTTCTTTTTAACTGATGCTTAAAAATACTTAGTGCCATCTTCAGGAAGGAAGTAGCGACGAAATGTAAAGTTCTCACGTGGGAAAGCAAGTAGCTGCCTTCGTGGAGGATTTTGCGGGTCGTGATCTCGTTTAGATGAATGGGGGTATGGCGCCCGCCTACGGCTACCAGCTCTTGCTCCCTGACGAAATTTGGCGATGGAGGTGGAGAAAGAGAGTAGAAAAAGACAACGTGGTAGCAGAAAGGGATAAGGGAAAGAGAAGAGAAAAAGCTAGAGAGGTGAAGGGCGAGAGTAAAACCAAGAGGAACCGGCGGTCTGGTTTCGGTCTGGGTCTTGGTTGTTTCTGGTGTCGCATTACCACCGAGTTCACAAAAGGATCCTTATCTCTGTATCGCCTAACTTGTTAACATACCTAACCTGCTACGATCTCCCTCTCCCTCTCCTTGCCTCACTTCTCTCTTCCTTTTCTACTGTTTCCTCCTTCACCTCCCTTTCCTTTGAAATACGTCCTTTTATATCCTTCACATAGCTGACTATGCTACTCGAAATTGCGTTTACAAAGTGAGCCTAATTTGCAACTCTTCATAAAAGTTATTGCAATATTTTAGTCAAATTAAAAGAAACGGAAACTGGTATTTCTCGTCCACTTTTACTTTTAGAGATCTAGAGATTATCTCAAGGATTATCTACAGTAGGACCTCTCGGGTCGAACCTCGAATTTTCAATATTTATAAGTTTAAAAGTCTAGATATGTGGTAATAATTATAGTTATTAATTATACTGTGGTTCAGATGGTTGATTACTCTTTAAGTTAATAAGAAAACATTTGATTGTACAAAATTAGTTATCAATTCTTAATGGTATTTAGTTTATATAAAGTGTACTTATTAACGTGATTGAAAAATTACAAAGCTTAACAAATCCAATATGAAAATCAAACATAGTATGTTATGCACCAAGGGGGAGAAGTGGGACTTTTTCGACGAGTACTGAAAAAATACGAGTAGTAAAAGGTCCGCTCCCCCTTGGTGTATACGATATTTTTTATAAAAAATGCAGTGGTTCAGATGTTTTTTGTAACACAGGAATGATTTATGCTCATATGGAGGAATTTCAGAAACTTTATTTTTATTTTAATATAAATTTTGGAAATTTAATTTTTTTTGAAAATTTATGATTAACATACGTTTTGAAAATTTTGGAAATTTACTGAAATTCTGAGTATTCAAAAATGGGATGATATAATTTTGCCAAATGTTTAAAGTCCCGAATGTGGAAAAATACCGACAAAATCATTACCGAAACAGTAATGTTTTCAAAAAATGATAATTCCCGAAATTTCAAAATCCCAACTAAATGAAACTACCAAAAATGTTTATTATTGAAATTTTAAAATTAGAATTTTGAAATTCTCCAAAATTTGATATTCCCAAAATTTCCAATTCCCGAAATTAGTAGATTTCCGAATTTTCAAATTTTCGAGAATGGTAATTACCAAATTTTCAAATTCCCGAAAAAATAAGATTTAATAGACTATTAAATATATATTTTTGCGAGAATTTGAAATTTCGACTATTTACTATTTTCCGGAATAAAATTTCGGCAATTTACTATTTTCGGAAATTTGAAATTTCGGCAATTTACTATTTTCTGGAATTTAAAAATTCGGCAATTTGCTATTTTCGGCAATTTGAAAATTCGTGTTTCGAAATTTTGGTAGATTTTTTACTTTAAAGAATTACATTTTGCGGGAAATTTCGGTTTCGGTAATTACTTTTTTGGTATTTTTTCATATTCGGCATTTTTAAAATTCGCCAAAATTATGCAGACACTTCTACAAAGCTGTTGATAAATAATGCCATTGAATGTAAACAAATCGTCGCCCTAGAGTTATACTACGCCATGTCCACTTTTTGAAATTTTTGAACTACTAATATTTTTAGACTCGGTAAGGGTTAATCTTTGTTTTTTAATCAATTTTTCCCTGAAATTTATTTCCTCAGCTGTTATAATTATTAATTAAAATAGTGACGTTAATTAAAAGTTAGAATTATATCACGCCATGTCCTCTTTTTCATTGCTATAAGTGAAAAATGCCAACTTCGTTGTGCATATTTTATATGGATAACCTAAGTCCAATTTGAGAAATAAAAATTTTCAAAAATATATTTAACCTTAAAAGTAACCATCGGAATATTACTCAAAAGTCAATGATTTGCGAATAACTCATTTAATTCAAGGTATGTAACACATCAGAATAATGTAAATTATCATTCTGTTAAACTTTTCACTTAAGAATTTCATTATAAATAGTTCATTTATAAATATTTTGTGGACATGGCGTACTATAATTCTGAGGAAAAATGAATTTTTTGAATCTCATATTACGCCATGTCCAAAACCAATTTTCCACATCAGATAAAATACATTCATAATAGTATTGAAAGTTGTGCTAATATGTTCTTGATCATGCATTATTTTTTACCGATAAATTCATTTCGACATTTGACAACGTTTTTGTAGAGTATATTATGGTTAAACTTTGAACCTCAAATTCTCAGTTTGACAGTTGAGGGACATGGCGTACTATAACTTTAGGGCGACGAAATGTATAAAAGGTGCATGATTTAAGACCTTTTCACTGCCTTTAAAGCGGGGCTAAAGTGGTGATTTTCGAACATTGTCACGTCAGAGGGAGTAAAAGTGTACTTTTGCTCCTTAGGAAGAAAAAGTGTGGCGAATAATGAAAATTATAATTATTAGTATGCGCTCACATTTTCGGCTTACAAAAAGTGATCATGAAACGATAAGTTGATGGCGTTGACAGATTGTTTGACAGATCGGACCAACTCGAATCGATAAGTTACCATAAGTTACCATAATTTATCATATATATACCATTAAGCCATTTCCCTTTCAGGGTAGGCGTGACACTACCCGATTCGGGTAGTGTTTCTAGGTGGATAGTTTTCTTGTAGTTATAAATAACTACAAATTTGGGCTCACCACACCCATAATATGCCAACAGCACACAGTATTCTCGAATGGTCACCCATCCAAGTACTAACCGCGCCCAACGCTGCTTAACTTCAGTGATCTGACGAGAACTGGTTTTTTCAGCGTGGCATGGCCGTTGAAATAAGGAATCATAAATTATCATAAATGACCAAAAATATCCGGAAACTTTAAAAACTCTTGCATTCTCTGAACTTCCGTAAATTTTCAAAAAATTCTAAAACTTTCAAAAAATTCCAAGGTTCCCAAAATGTTGTGTAAGTTATAAATTTACCCTAAATTTTCGGAGCTTAAAAAATGTCCGCAATTATCAAAAATTTCTTGAACTCGGCAATTGTCTAGAATCGTGGCTATTCCGAATTTTCGATTTTTCGGTATATTTTTTTTAATTATCTTTTTTTCTACACCAATGTGAATAATCATAAGTGAGAGAGCGAAAAAGTTCATTATTTTTATTAATATCTTAAATCTAAGAATAAGTTTCTTGAAAACCATTTATATCTCCCTAAAATTAGAAATTATTCCTTCCATATAATGAAGGCCGCGGCTACGGGTACCGAAATTTTGGTACAAATAGCTGCATTTTTTTCGGTAGAAATAGAGCTGGAGAGGGGCTATTTATACCAAAATTTCCGTACAAATAGATGGGTTTTCTCGGTACGTGTAGACTTTAAATGTAGACATTAAACGTTTAGATGCAGGATATTTCACATAAAAGTTTAGTGAGTTAGGTCACCCATAAATTTAAAAAAACTAATTTATAAATGCCTCGCCCCTAAAACCAGCTGGAAAAGGGAAGAATGTGTGACGGGAGGAGTGTGTGACAAGGGGGATGGTTAGTTCGGTCACACCTTCCCCTTGTTGACACCTTCCTCCGGCCATACTATCTTCCTTTTTTTAGCTGGTTCGATGAGGGTGTAGGGGATTTATAAATAATTAATAATTAACCTGTCCTATTCCCAAATCAAGTTAAATCATTCGAATTTAGATACAATCCTTATTTGTAATTGTTTATGTTTGTTTTTAATTTTTACATTCTCATTCTAATGAGAAGGTATTGGTTTTATGTAAAATTTGACATAGTCGGTTTTCATCAAATCTCCATGTTTTGAGACCTCCTGAGTCAGAAAAAACGATTTTTACGAAGGTGTCTGTCTGTCTGTAGTCTGTCTGTCTGTCTGTAGCCACGATAACTTTCGAAAAAATGATCAGATTTGATTGAGCTTTGGCACACTTTTTTATGGCCTAAAAATAAAGAAGGAGTTCGTTAACCAGCTATTTTGGATGAAAATTCAAAAAGTGAGCACATTTTGAAAATTTTTGAGACCACTTTTTTGAAGATTTAAAAATTCTATGGATGGTTATTAGTAGTACGCAAAATGACGAACAAAATATTCTAATGACTTTTCGTGATTTTTAAAATGTTGTTACCAAATATCGTACTCTTCATTTTAATTATAAATAATTTTAAGCTATAGCTCGCGCTTTATATTTTTAGATATTTAAAATTTAACTCTCATCTATGGCATTTCTTTAAATTAATTTTCTGGTTAAATTATTAGGACCAACAAAAAAACAAAAAAATTTTCGTCAAAAAGTGCGAGGACGCGAACGCACGATGGCAGACTCTCCAGCCAGTTACCTAGCCGACTTCGTTATCGTTGCAAGGCCCTTCTTTACTACATTTTGGACTTTGAGACTGGATTTTTACATTCTCATTCTAATGAGAAGGTATTGGTTTTATGTAAAATTTGACATAGTCGGTTTTCATCAAATCTCCACGTTTTGAGACCCCCTGAGCCAGAAAAAATGGTTTTTACCAAGGTGTCTGTCTGTAGTCTGTCTGTCTGTCTGTAGCCACGATAACTTTCGAAAAAATGATCAGATTTGATTGAGCTTTGGCACACTTTTTTATGGCCGGAAAATAGAGAACGAGTTCGTTAACCAGCTATTTTGGATGAAAATCCAAAAAGTGAGCACATTTTGAAAATTCTTGAGACCACTTTTTTGAAAGATTTGAAAATTATATGTACGGTTATTAGTAGTACGTAAAAAGACGAACAAAATATTCTTATGACTTTTCGTGATAAAAAAAAAATTACTGGAGTTATAGCATTTTCAAAATTCCAAAAAACAAACGAAAATGATCATTTTAAGCCGAAAAACGCACGATATGAAAAAAAGTCAAGAGGAGAAAAACGTTGATTCCTGAACACCCTATAATATTTTCATGACAACTTTTTGAATTTTTCGAAAAATAAAAAATTCAAATTTTGATCGCACAAAAAATTAATGAAAAATCTAAAAAGCCATTTTGCTGTAAAACTATGCAAGATACCAGAAAAGGTCATCTCACCAAAATTGTGCACCTAAAAAAGATCTACAAATTTCTTATCATTCACTTCTTGATATGACGCGTAGTTTTTGTTTTATTCGTAAAAAACAGCATTGAAAATAGAAAAATCAAATTTTCAGACGAATATTACCAGCTACGAAAAAATGACCGAAACAAAATTTGTTCATCCAAGGAAGAGGTACAAATTTATTGTGACTCATGTTTCGATAGGATGCGTGGTTTTTGTTTTATTCGTGAAAATAAGATTGACAGTAAAAAAAATCAAATTTTTGAAAAAACAATGCAAGGTACGAAAACATATAAATGAACAAAAATTGTGCATTCAAAAAAGACTTACACACCCGTAATCAATTTTTGTGGTAAGAATATATTCAAAATGAAAAAATTAACTTTTTTGATAAACGGCACAAGCTAAAATAAAATGTTAACTAATAAAATTTGTCGCCTGAATTATATCATTACTTTTCATTTGAAATCAAATACAAATTTAGTAATTTGTATATGAAGAACATATAACACGAAGCACAAAGTGCGCGCTCAGTGTATTTACCAAATCGCACGCCGTAAGTGCGCTCAAACTTTTTTGTTTCTATCATACGGTTCAAATGATTTTCAAATCAAATATCGAGCGCGAAGCGCGACTGTCTGGATGAGAATGTGTTCCTTAAGGGCGATAGAACTTTGAGTAAATAAAGTTCCTTTTCAGTCTAAAATAAACATAAATTTAACAATCACTTAATATGTAGAGGTTTTGATAATTTTATAATATTTGCAAACAAACTTTTTCTTTTCATCGAAGTCGAACACGAAGTTCAAAAATCTAGAGGAGCCTAGCGTAAAGTGCGATGCAAATACGCCCGAGCGCGTAGCGCGAGGTGAATACATAATCGAGCGCGAAGCGCGAGATCCAACAGTCGCGCGCCCTAGGCGCGCTCAAACTTGCGAGCGAAGCGCGCCATGAGAATGTGCACGCGAAGCGGGCAGATTTTTATTGTTTTTAATAGGTTATATAACCTAATTTTCTGTAATCGCAAAATATATGATAAAATGCACAAAACCCCGATTTTTTTTTAAGCATTATTTAATGAAAAATAGCTTACGTCTTTGATATTTTCTCCTCTTGATATTTCATTTTTTAGCGGAAAAGAACAATAATTGAATCAGATTTTGAATAAAAAGTCAATTTATTTATTTACCTCCCTTGATTGTTTTTTCATTTTGGTGCTAAAATTAATAACTTGGGACAAACAATGTCTGAAAAAATGCATTTATTATACAAATATCGTATGCACCAAAGGAGAGGGGACTTTTTATCATTTTGGTAATAAGGAAACGAATTTTTTCGAAGTCTCTATTTTTTTATTATTAGATGCAATAATTATGCAAATATAGTCACTGCTTGGTAGAAGTGACTTGCCGTGCCAAGAAATCTCTCAACTGTTACGACTTTTTTTGATTTGAGATTCGGATATTAGCCAATAAGGCCATTAAAATCATTATTTTCTTTTCTCCTCTAAACGCACTTTCTCTCCCTCTAAACACATTTTGTTTCGCCAATGTAAAGAGTAGGAACTTTACTATTCAGAATTCAATCGCTGTAAATCATACAACGACCCTATTAAGGATTTAAATTTACGAAAGAAACTAAAACTTCCAAAAGATCCAGACGATTGGTCAATTATAGTTTGAAGTGTCACTTAAGATCCAACCGAGCCTCCTGGTGTGTTAAAAATTACCCGAAAAAGACAATTTGCAGTAAATTAGATCCTTTGTTTCAAATAAGTGGATGAGAGCGGCGATTTTGAAAAGAAAGACAAATCCTCGCAAAATTGTTGGAGGCGCGTGGGAGCACCAAAAAGGGAAAAAGGAAGTGAACAGAGGGTGAATGTAGGTAGGTATAAAACGCGAATAACGCGTACGATAAATAAGACGAAGCGAGCTTACGCTCGTTAAACCGTCGCCGAGACCAGAACCAAGTAAGTCATCCTCGGTTTATGCTAATTTTCCTGGCGGTCGGTCCGTCGTACCGCCGGTCAATAAATCCCGGAAAAATATGCCCCAATTACCGAAATGACTCATCAAGTAATTGCGCATAAAGCAAACCGCCTCAGGAGAGAGAGAAAGATGGTCGCATCGCGATAGTGCCTGGTGAGCTTTACATTCGGGGCACACACGAGAACCAAATAAAAGCGGCAGATAAGAACATACTTTCCCAAGACACTACGTATAACGATCGACCAAATTTATCGTCTTGAGCCCAGGACTTTGGGCATAATGGCGCGACTCGGCTTCACTTCCCTCCACTTTTTCTATAAAACTTGAATCCTTCATTTTTTCCATTTTTTATCTCTCATCTCGCTCTTACCTAGTTTTTAAAATCAGCATCGGATAAAAATTTATCAAGTTATATCTCGGAGAAATTAGGGATTCAGAATTACTTTAATGTACTCACAGTAGCTAATTGGCAGCGAAATGAAGAGTGATGAGCTGACGGACACGAGTAAATTGTATTTGCTTTAAATACCACTTTTTGTATATAAATCTCTATTATCAAAATTGTAGTCTGTAATGTAAGTATTTTTTTTTTTTAGAATTTTGGGAAAGTTTGAAAATTAAGTTATATCTCGGAGACATCAGAGATTCGAAATTACTTTAATGTACTCACGGTAGCTAATAATTGGTAACGAAATGAAGAGTGATGACCTGACGGACCCTAATAATTCTATTTGCTTTGAAAAAAAATTTGGTTGTATATAAATTTCTATGATAAAAATTGTATTCTGTAATATATGCGTTGTTTTTTTTAGAATCTTAGGAAAGATTGAAAATTAAAGAACAAAGCTAAAATTTATAGTATTTATTTTAACCCTTGTGTGCACATCCAACTTTATCCGCGTTGTTACACATCCGGGTGCCCACCTCCGTTTTTTCAATTTTTTAATTCGTAAGAAAAGAACCATCCTGCGGGGCATAAATGATCCATTATTACTGTTTTATAAATAGTCCCGTAGTCCAGAACACTCCAAGTTATATTTTCGACCCCATTATGATATTCAAAAACTGAACAAATCGGATCAATCCCGTCAAATCAATCGGTCAAATCCCGAGTGCCTGTACACAAAATGCTCAACAAAAATTTTGTATTTGAAATAATCACACAAGTCACCTTAAAAATACTCCAAGTTATATTTCCGGACCCATAATAAATTTTAACAACCCCCTGAAACCACCCCCACCACTTTTACCTGAAAAAATCCCGAGTGCCTGTACGCAAAACACTTAAAGATTAAAATTTTTTTAAAAATAATCACACAAGTCACCTTCAAAAAACCACATTTTATATTCTCAACACCATAATAATATTCAACAACCCTCAAAACCCACCCCTAGCCTTTTTGCATGAACAAATCTCAACTGCTTCCCGAGAAACACTGAACAAATTTAAAATATTGAAATAATCACACAAGTCACCTTCAGAAACCCCAAAATTATATTTATAACCCTATAATAATGTTCAAAAACCCCTGAAAATTTAAAAATTGTTTATAAGTAACAATATTGATTTGAGGGCTTCACATGTAATCCAATTCGTACATTCAGCTCCTTAAATTCGAGACCCAGCTAGCCTTATTGGCAGACCGGTTGTCTAAGGACAGGCTTCAAATGTTTAATTTACCTTTCTCTTTGAATTTCCTGACTGTTTTTTTTCTCTCAATTCATAGATTATTTTTGAATGTTAATCAATATACTTCATTTTTTTCTTCAGATGCTAAACATTCATTCATTACTAGAATTTTTTAGTTTTTCAGGCAAATGTTAGAAACGCAATACATTAAAACTAAAAACATTGAAAATGTTATTTTCCTCATCTAGTAACCACTTAAAATCATTTTTCCAAAGTTGAAAAATTTGAATAACAAGTTAAATTTGAAATTTTTTTATTTCAGTTGGTTCTCATGTTCGCTACTATGATCAAGCAAGAGTCTCCTCCGTGAGAAGAAAAGCAACTATAAACCTACCCTCAGTCGGCAAAAGCGAATCTGCCTTTAGATTGCAGATTTAAAAATTTATTGAAAAATATAGTGTTGTTTTTTAATTAGGTACCATCTGAACCCGAATATATTAATTTCATATAAAACCCTGAAACAGTATAATTTTATACTAGTCTGGAGTGAAAATGCCAAATAAATTTTTTTTGAAAATGTGCAAAAAACATGTTTTTGATTGAGTTGCATGCACAGATTTTGGGAAAAGCTGAATATGTGGAACCTGAAATTTAATCAGCTTGATCCAAGGAAACATGTTATTATTTTTCTTTTTCGAAAAGAACATTTGTCGTGATTTAAGAATTTTGGGATCTTAAATTTTTTTTCACGATTTTCGAACGTTTTAAACACCAGGAGGAAATGTTTGTCTCCATGAAAGCAAAATGATCACATGTTTCTTTGGTTCAAGCTTTAAAAAATGCAGGTTCCACATATTTAACTTTTTCCAAAAAAGTGTGCATTTAACACAATCGAAAAAATTGTCTTTTGCATACTTTCAAAGAATTCTAAAGTGAGCAAAAATGCTTTTTTTAATTTCTAATTTTTAATTATTGTTCACTAGACACTGGTAAAAACTGAATGTATATAAAATTCGCCATAATTTTTTAAATAATACCATTGTCACCTATCTCGAAATTTTCTTTAGATATAGAACGTTGCAACTGAACTGAGCGATTATTGTTCTCTTGAAAAGCATGGAAAATTTAATATAAAACGCAGTTTATGAAATTATGTTCATATTAGTCAATCCATAAATAAATAATCAATTCACGGTAGGTTAATTTTTCCAAAATCTGACGAAAGATTCAAATAATCTCGCTTTAAATTATTATCTGGACTTTGTTTTAAATTGCTATTCATGTTGCAGAAAAGAATTTCATAGTTATACTTTTGTTCTCAATTCTTCTGGAAAAAATTTAATTATTTTCGTTAAATAAAAATATAGATTTCGCTCGGAAATTAGGATACTCACGGAGAAAAAGAAAAATACAAAAAAGTTATTTTCCATAAAGTTCCTTATGTTGGCGCAGCTTATTTTTTTTATGAAATTCGATATTCATTTTTCACATGAAGATAATTATAAAAATTTTTCTTTATATGTATGACTAGAATTTTTAAGCCATATTGCTAAAAAAGGACTATAAGCAAATCAAATATCAGTTTGAAAAGCCTTTTCCCATAAGTCGGCTAAAATGATTTAAAACTGAATGATTTCATACAGATTCTGACCTTCTTGCTTTAAAATTTCCAAAATTACGTTAAAAACAAATTCAAGGAAAGAACACGAATATCTAAAGGCAATCATGAAAATGATATGCTTCTGTAATTGTTTTAGTTTTTTTCTTTGTTAAAGCATGAATCTTTCTTTTTCTAACCCATGCATTTATCGAACTTTTGACCTCGCTGTGCGCTCATCAATCCAGATTTCAGTAATATAAAAATTATTTAATCAAATCTTCTTATAAATGGACTCTCATATTCTAAGGAACAATTTTCATGATTCGTCTAGTACTACAAATCGTCTCGACTTATATAGAATTGTAGGATTGATGTAGCATAGTCAAAATCTGCATTGGATGGAATTTTCTGCTTACCGGTTTTTTTATTAGAGTTTTATTTTTAGTTTAGGTCAAATTATCCCAAGTAGGCCACCATAAATCGAAAGTAGTTTTTTCGCTGTAGAAGGATTTTTTAACAGCCCTTATGTTCGAAAAGAGTTATCCAAGTTTTGGTCCCAAACAAAATTGTTTGCAAAATTTATTAACAATGGAAATTTAATGTTACAAACATGATCAACATTTTTCTCGAGAACGGCTAAACGGATTTTGACGATTCTTACGTTGAAATTTTGATTAAAAACGTACATTCCAGAAATCTTCCTTTTGAATATGAAAACATTTAATTGGTTAAAAACATTACCAATTTTTCATAAAAAAATGGTACTTTTGTTCTCATAAAAGAATTCTTTTTTAAGTTGTTCTGCATTCTCTACGTAGACATATTTTTAGTCAGATTTCCTTGAATACCGTACTCTTTTGTTCTCCGATGACCTGTGTAGTGAATTTCTTTTTCTTTTTATTCCTGTTACAGGTAAATCTCTTTTGAGATCCCAACAATAGTCCACCATCATGTTCACGTTCCATTTTCCTTGATACCTGATCAATACATCACATTCTTCATATCACACTACTCATATAAAAATGTCCTGCATTCAAATGAGTGTTTCAAGAGAAAAATGGTTAATCTTTTAAATAGACTGACACAAAGACATGCTCGTAGTGCTCACGCGTCGCACCAAAACAATTATATCCCGTAAAATAATAGAAACTTCTTAGCATTTCTTTTCGTATTTCTATCAAGAAAAAATGTAGAATAACGTGCAAAATTTTTTTTCTTTTTAAAGAAAAGAAGTTCAATTTGTTTGTAAACAATGGATTTTTCAAACAAATTCAATGTTTTCATATTCGGAAGAAAGATTTTTGGAATTTACGTTTTTGAACCAAAATTTCAACGTAAGAATCATCAAAATCCGTTCAGCCGTTCACGAGAAAAATGTTGATCATGTTGTAATATACCATTTTTATTGTTAATAACTTTTGGGAAAAATTTTGTTTGCGACCAAGACTTGGGGAAATTTTTTCGAAAATAATGGCTATTAAAGAAATTCAATTTCCAGCAAAAAAAACTACTTTGATTTATGGTGACCTACTTGGGATAAATGACCTAAACTAAAAATTCAAACTCGAATAAAAAAAATCTAGTAAGCAGAAAATTCCAATCAATGCAGGTTTTGACTATGCTAGACCTATAGAACAATGCTATAACCAGAGATTATCCTCTTTAAAGGCACTTTTTAGTTCCTTTGGTGCATTTAGTATATAAACAGCATTCCAATTTTCCCTATTTTTACAATTTGGTTCTCTCAGAGTTTTTTCGTTGTTTGGATCCATCGAATCTTGAAATTCATGACTTTTGATTACGCATTCATTATTATTACATAGTCTCTTCTTAGACTCATATTTTAATGATGATCCTGAATGGATAGAACTTTAGGTGGTTGAAGAATCAAACAAACTTTCATTTTGTGGCCTTGGAAATTCTGAGCTTTCTATGGAAAAACCTTTGATTTTTATGTAAACTTTTCTTTCGTGTATATGTGTTATCGAAAAATGTTCAAAGTTTGAATCTTCACAGAATTTCTCAAAAAAATTTGAATGAAATTTCTCCTTGGGTTTTCCAGATTGGCAGATATTTCTTCAACTAGTTCAAAAATTTTTGCATCTAAGAAATGTTTAGAGAACATGTCTCGAAGCTGATTCCCATTAGAAGAATCTCGGTTTAAGAGAATAAGAATAGGAAGTTTGGTGCTGTTCAAGCTTCTGGTAGAAACATTTCGAAAAATACTGCTCGCATTTTATAGAAATAATTAGGATGGTTGCCCACGGTGGTTGTGAAATGGTTGAATTGATTTTAGATCATTGGTTCTGTGATCTGTCATTTTCTGGAAACTGATCAGCTATGTGGGGAGAATTTTCGCTATTTTTTTAATTGTGTTCAAAGTTGTTGAACGTGTTATTTCCTCTGCCACCAAAAATATCAATATTGTTAAACATTTCAGCGTGGATATCTGTTTATTGAATTCCCCACTTTGATTTTCTTGTCCCTTTGGGTCAAAGTTGTCTCAGCAGCACTGTAAGAAGTACCAAGATTACAAAAATTGTTAATACAATAAGCAATGGTCTACAGTATCGGACTAACCGTACCCATGGACAAAACAGTATATTTCGGTTTAGTGTTCATCACATAAAAAGAGACGTAAGGAGAAGTTAAAAAAGTAAAACTTTGCAACTTTAGTTACTATCCCTTGAAGTTAATTTATTGTCCCTACATCCAGCCAGGTCCACTCGGGTTACGAAGAGATCGCTTTTCCGTCACTTAGATTCCTACCTCCATTAATGTTTCGTATGGTACATCATTGTGTAAGCTATGCACGCGAACGCATCAAGGGACGTTGTAGTGCATCGCTGGAGGCGAGGTGTATAAATTAGATTCACGATAATACAATAAATTCTGCTGAATGCATGTAAACGTCTTGCCAGCTCCGGCTGCACGCGGTATTTTACTCCGAGTGAGCACCGGATGGGACATTAATGGCAGTGAAATCTAAGATCTTACCAAAGGTAATACTCCTCGACAATGTTATTAGCCTGAAAATGGTTGTAATGGTTTAATTAAATTACCATATTTGTTCTGTCTGACAATGTAAGTGAGTGATTACTGTTGGGAAGAATCTGGAGCACATGAATTTCCTTCGAGGAAAAACTGAATTAATTTGAAGAACAAATTTTTCTGGAGTTTAAACAACTTTCGTTAAAGTAAATCAAGTTAAAAGCAGAGCCGTTACTAGCTTTTTTTCTTCTTGTGCGAATGGATGATTTTGCGCCCTTCTCCCTTAAAAAAATGCGAATAGCGCCGCAGGTGAATATTTGACAAAAAGGTTGAAATGGCAGACCACGAACTCGTTTGAGAAATTCAAAACAGTGCCAATAGTGGCATAAATTTTGAAAAATGATAAGAAAATAGTGTCACGCAACTTTTTAAACGTTACCTCAAGGGATTTACTATTTTTGTTATCTATATAAATTATACAATATACATCTCCCATAACAACTTGTGAAATCCTTTTGAATCTTTTAAGGTATATCCTAAAAGCTTTTAATTCCCTTAAAATCCTTTTAGAAAACCCTGAAGTCTGTTGTTGAGATTCTCTCAAAATTTCTGGAAAAATCGTAAATCTTTTTACTTCCCTTAAAATCCGTAGAAATCCCTTGAAATCTTATGATTTCTCATGAAATCCATTGTAATCCCTTAAATATGGTGAAAACCTTGGAAGTCCCTAAAATTCTTACAAATCCCTAAAAGTCCCTTGACATTTCATTTCATTTGATTTATTTCCTAAAGTTCTCTAGAAATCCGTTGGAAGCCCTTGAAATGTTTTAAATATTACTGACATCATCCTGGATACTTTTTAAAAATCCTTAAAAATTTGCGGAAATCCTACAAAATTCTTTGAAATCCGTTAAACAATTTTTAATCATTTGAAATTCCTTAGAAATTATATAGTCTCTTGAAGTTTTCTATAACCAGGGTGGCCGCTTTAGTCGAGGAAAATAATTTCTGGTCATTTCTAGGTTCGCTACAATTTGTCGACGTAATTGAAGTTGAAAAATTTGAAATTTTAAGGCTGCCAATTTTTTCATTTGAATTTATTAAAACTAAACTGCAAATTGAAGCAGTCAAATTGATCTCTTTCGAATTTTAAACTACTAAATTTCCAGCTCAACACATTTTTTATTCAGAAATTTCTTATTCAAATGATAAATAGTTCACAAGTATGAAATGGAAGCTTTCGACACCTTTCAATTGCACAATTTTAAATTAATTTCCGTTAAACTGCAAAATTTAAATTTTCCAATCTTCATAAATGTAACAGTTTAATGATTTCTGGTTAAATAATAAAAATCCACGCTATCATTTTTGAAACTCTAAAATCTGAATTGAAGAATGAATGAATAAATTTTTAAACGTTCAAAAGTATATAATTTTAAACAGTTTTAAGTCAGAAAAATTACAAATTTTCATCAAACTAAACACTTTTCTAATTAAAAGTCAAATTATTTTTATTAGAATTAGTTTCAAAATAATAGTGTTTCAAACGTTATTTGCACATCAATATTTAGCACTTTTACTAACAAATTAAAAATGTTCAAATTACAACAATTAAAATTGTAACGTTCAAAATTTAAATTTAGCACTCTCCTATTTTAACGATTCAAGGCTTTCTATTTGAAACAATTCAGTTTCAAATTGTTTAGGTTTGAATACATGATTTATAATTATTACTCATTCAAAATTTTAAAATTCTATTTATAAAGTATCAGTCGGAAGATTACATTTGTTTAAGTACTAAGGATTACGAATTAAAATAGTTTAATTTTCAACGTTAAAATCTGTAAATTGTTCAATTTTGAACAGTTCCAGACACGCCCTGTAGAATTAATTATTGTTCGATTTTTATTATTTGAACTACAGTTCCATTTTAAAAATCATTAATTAATTTATATTTACAGTTCATCAACTTAAAACGCTTTTTATCCAAATTTTTAAAATTGAAATGCTTTCAATTTCTAATTATTTAAATCCTTGAAACTGCATTTTAATAGTATATTACATCACAAGTAGGGTTAGGCGCGTCTTTACCGCGGGGAGGTCAATGGTCATCTTGCGAACCCTGAATTTCCTGCGTAAAGACATGTATAACCCTACGAGTGATGTAAGGTATTTTATTCGAAACCACCATGTTATGAGCCTGTACAGCCCCAAGAAAAGTGAGCGGTGGATAGCCCCTTACTGAAATGGTGCGAGAAACGTCCTATAAAGTCAATTTTTTTTTAAAGTGATTATCAAAGTCCATTCTTCTGCTTTGTTTTCTCCATTTGTCGAACTTCTCGAAGGCCAGCTCATATTTATCCTCTCCATGATTTTGAGTGTACGAAGATTTACAATTATAACTGCGACGTAATTGCAGGTAAGGTTCCACGGATTCTATTGTGTTAGATGAAAACATACGATTGATATGGGAGTCAGCTGTTTGGGTTGTGATGGGTAATCTCGTATGGCGCGAAATTTTCAAAGTGATTCGGTGCGAGGTAGATTTTATATATACATACACAGCAAGTTAATGAAATCTGATGAAATACATTGTGTGTTATTCAGTGGCCATTTGTGGAACTAATAAACCGTCAGTGCGGCAGTGTTTCGAACTAATGAACTATAAGTAGCTGATACTGTTCGGTAAAGTGATATCTAAACGTTCACTTTTTTGAAGCGTAATAAGCTCATAACATGGTGGTTTCGAATAAAATTCTTCAAATTGAAAATGTAGGTTTCAAACTTGAGAGGTAAGATAGAACATTTGTAATGGAAAATATTTCAGAATAACGCATTGTAAACTGAATGATTTCCTAATTAAAAAAGTTAACAATTAAACTTAACATTGAAAAAAAAGTTTCAATCGAATTTATTTTAAATTGCATTACATCATTTGATATGAAATTTGTTATATTGCAAATGATTAGATCGATTTTTCGTGTAATTTTTTTTAAATTACCGGCAAAAAACTAAATTTTCTCTCATTTTCCGGACCAGTGGCCACATTCATAATCCTACCAAATTCTTTGAAATCTCATTATATTCCTAGGAATTTTTCTAAGTACACTATATTCTTTGAAATCTTTTAAACATTTAAAAATACTCCAAGTCTTGTGCAATTCCGTACAAAATCCTGAAATGTTTAATATCTTTTAAAATTCTTATACAAATCTTCAAATTATTGAAATTCCCTAAAATCCCTCCAAGTCTTTGAAACCTTGTAAAATATCGAAAAATCTTTCAAATCCTTTAAAACCCATTGAAATTTTGTAAATCCTTAAAGTTCTTGGAGATCCTATAAAATTGCAAATCATTCACATTTTGATTTTTGAAATAATGGATACGATATTTTAACCATTTAACAAAGAAGTTTGAAAACATGTTTAAAGCAAAGTGAAGAAATAGTTGCATTAGCGAGAAATTTGCGAAAATAGTAGCATTGGTGTCATTTTGTACATTCGCATCAGAGAAGGTATTAGATTTGTGTAAAATTTGACCCCCCCGCCGGCCCGTTTTGATCAAATGTCAACGTTTCGAGACCTTCTGAACCCGAAAATAGGTTTTCGCGAATGTGTCTGTGTGGATGTCTGTAAATTTTGAATCTGTTAGCACGATAACTTTCTAAATAAGTGACAGATTGGATTGGCCTTTAGTATGTATACTCTTTTAGTGTCTTACACTCAAGGTCAAGTTTGTTAGCCAGTCATTTTGGATAAAAATTCAAAAAGTTAGAGCATTTTCAAAATTTTTGAGAAAGACGAGCAATTTATTCTCATGACTTTTTTCGATAAAAAAAAATTACCAGAGTTATAGCATTTTCAAAATTTTTTAAAAACAAATTAAAATTAAAATTTTAAGCCAAACAACGTATTTTGTAATTTTTTTGAAAAATCTAAAATTCAAATTTTGATCGCACAAATAAATAATGAAAAATCAAGATATATTATATATTTTTTGCAGTCAAACTATGAAAGATACAAAAAAAGATGAATGGATAAAAATTGTGCACCCAAAAAGGATCACCAAAAATGTTATTAATCACTTGTTGATAAGACGCGCAGTTTTTGCTTTATTCGTAAAAAACAAACTAAAAAATTAAAAAAATTAAATTTGTGGAAAAACTATACAAGAGACGAAAAAAAATGAAAAGACAAAAGTTGTTTAGCCAAAAAAGATCTACAAGTCTGTTATAAGCTTTTGTTGTAAAAATACGTTGAAAATGAAAAAATGAACTTTTTGGAAAAACGAGGCAAGGTACAACATTTTATTTAACAAAATTTTTCGCCCAAATTATATCTACAAATTTTCTTCGAATCACTTTACGCTAGGATGCATATTTTTGCTTTAAATCGTGAAAAATAACATTGAAAATAAACAAATTCAATTCATGGAAATACGATACAAGTTGCAATAAAATCTTTAATAACACTTTTTTTATAGGGGGCTGACTTTTTAAAAATTATAAACACAATACAATAAAAATACGTATGTTTCAATACCATTGCATATTATGAATTGTAATAATATAAATTTACTGGGCTCCTTCTTTTAAGCCTTGATTCGTCTCGATATCTCCATTCAAGCCGGAGATAATTTGTCTTGCAATTAACAGTTCTGTTGACCACAATTTTTAATATTTTCAAAGTCGGGCTCCATTGAAAATTTTTTTTTTAACGAATTTTTACGATTTTACGAAATTTTAAGATAAATTTTGTATGTATGTATACCATTAAGCCTTTCGGGGTAGGCGTGACACTACCCGATTCGGGTAGTGTTTCTAGGTTGATAACTTGTAGTAAATAACTACAAGTGTGGGCTCACCAGACCCACGATGTGCCAACAGCACTCAGTTTTCTCGAATGGTCACCCATCCAAGTGCTAACCGCGCCCAACTCTTCAAAATTTCAAAAATATCTTTTATACTGACTCGAGTTATTCCTGAAATTGTTTTAAAATCTTCTGGATTCATTTTTGATAATTTTGGAAATATTTTGTAATGTTTTGAAATCTTTTTAAATATTCTGTTGGAATAATTAAAAAAATTAAGAATCGCTTTAAATATTTTTCGAAATTTTGTAAAAACTTCTAAATATCTTTTAAAATGATTCGAATTTTTCGTAAAATTTTGAAAAAAATCTGCTACATTACAAAAATTGCCGTTAAATCTTCCAGATTCTTTGATGATATTTTTGGAAATCTTTTGTAATGTTTTGAATTTTTCAAAAAATATTCTCTTAAAATAAATGTTGTAAAATAAAAAACCATTAAAATTTTGCGAGAAATCATAAGATAATTTTTTATTTTAAATTAATTTTAAAAAATAATTTAATTTTCCTTCATCCTTTTTAAATTTTAAAACATTTGTTAAAAACGTTAAGAACAGAATATTGTTGCCTTCATTATTGAAAAATCATTTACAGTTTTAAGTTTCTCTGTTAGAAATAAACTTTTAGAATTAAAATTTCTAATTTGAAAATTAAGATTTTTCACCTTTTTTAATCATGGACAGATATAAGCAATACGATTTCTTAAGAAGAAAAAACTATCCTAAGTTTATTTAAATCATACCACATCTAATATACCTTATATAATATCATCAATCTAATATCATAATCTCATACCTTATCTAATATCCAATTTTTACCTCGTAAAATCGAAAAATCAAGTTTTTAAAAAGCACTGCCAACGGCGATACTACGCTGAAAAAACCAGTTCTCGTCAGATCACTGAAGTTAAGCAGCGTTGGGCGCGGTTAGTACTTGGATGGGTGACCATTCGAGAATACTCCGTGCTGTTGGCCCACCATGGGTGTGGTGAGCCCACACTTGTAGTAGTTATTCACTACAAGAAACTATCCACCTAGAAACACTACCCGAATCGGGTAGTGTCACGCCTACCCTGCAAGGGAAATGGCTTAATGGTATACATTTTTCGCTGGGTAGCTGGGAATAAACTTGAATGCAAAATAAGGAACAAATATTAAAGTAAGCAGGATAAATACAATTTTTACTTTATTTTCCAATATCTGAATAAGCAATCCCAGGCCGAAGTACATAAATGAATATAATATACATTTGATATAATAGTGTTGAACATAATGAAGAAAAGTTCCCATTTTGGATAAAATCGAGAGCGGAGCACGTGATGCGTGATGAGAATGTGTTCGTTAAAGCCGAAGGAGCTTCAACAAAAGAGAATTCACAATCACAAGTGCACAAATGTGGAGGAAGTACAAATACAAATAGTATAAATATAAATCGAGCGCGAAGCTCGAGAAACAAGAGTCGCGCGCTCAAACCTGCGAGCCGCGCGCGCAACGCGCCATGAGAATGTGCTAGCGCAGCGTGCAGATTTTTTCAAAACAGTAATAAACTAGTTGCAACGTTAAAAAAAGTGTCAAAAAGTATCAATAGTTTCATGAGTCTGTAGTCTGAAATGGTAATATTTTAATTTGAAATTCAAAATTTCTACAATTCGTTAGGTAATTTATTTGTGTAATTGCGCCCCCTTGCGGTGAGCACCCAGTGCGGAGGCACTGACAGCACCACCCTAGTTAGGGCTCTGGTTAAAAGAAGAGATGAATCATTAAATAATAGTAATGTCTTTTTTAAACAAAACTTGCATAGCAATTTCGATTTGTAGTTGAAATACACATATTTTAAAAGTCTTTTTCAAATATAATTTATTACCGTATTTATTTCATCGACACTCATTTAAAAAGTATGCGAGTTTAGTCGAAAGGTAAAAGAGAGCATTAAGAGCTCGTCAACATTTCTCGAATCGGATTCCCAAAAGCAGCGATTTAAAATTGCATAAAATATCTTTTCCTCATGACAGGGCATTCAGCCTCCACAATGTATTTTATTTCGCGTGGAGTTGGGTTGGAGGAACGAAATAAATCGTGAGAAACGCGGCGGTAAAAGTCCGGATCTTATGGTTCACCAAGTGTGTTATAATTTCAATATATATGCATACTGATAGGAAAAGGAGAACAATTTCAATTCACGTTGATACGTCACATAAAAAATCAATGATATTTTATTCTACAAATGATTCAGGACATTCATCTCTCCACCTTAAAAGATTAATTGTTGATTAAAATGTCAGTGTTGGACTAGCGTGGATTGCACATGGGATGTTATGCAATCTCGTCTCGGACAGAACAAATAAAATCGACAAATCTAGCGAGGTATGCATGGAAGATTAATGCACTTTGAGAATCTGCATAATTTACATGCAAATAGTCAGATTGAATATGTCGTTGCTCAAGAGACCGGCCACACCGTTTATGTGCCTTCGTGAAAGATCCTTATTTCAACAAAACGTATTATTTAAAAAAAAATCATCTAAGTACTTGATCCTGAAAAAAAATAGATTACAAATTTATGAAAAATGATTGCCGAATTAGTGTCTACTGATAGTCTACATCATCGACGGAACGATTAATAAAATTCGGTTTCGATGGTTGTGAAAGGTTGTCTAGTTTATCCGGATCCGAAGATAATCACAGGCTTTGGGATTTATTGTAATTGATACGCTGCACTATTTATAGTGCTAAAACCTATAATTCTAACATTTTCGGTGTATCGATACTGCAACGGAATTTTGCAGACCAGGATTTGTTTCGCTTTAGATCTAAAATCAATCATTATATATAGGGTTTATTTTCTTTTGAGCAAAAAAAGTAGGATTAACATCATAGAGAAACTGGGTGTTCACTACAGTTTCGGCTTAAATAAAAGTTGGTATCTTTTAGAACATGAACTCCAATAGAAACCCGTGGAGGCCCAAAAGGGTTCCTTTGGAGAACACTTGAATAGAACAACATGAAGAGAGATTCACAAATCAACCGCTTGCAAAGTGGACCTTAATGATTAAAATTTTGTTACATAACCTGAAAATGATATTTATCTAGTTGTATTATAAACTATATTAAAATTGGGTTTCTTTGGAAGTCCAGCTGGAGTCTCCTTTGGAACAAATTCATCGTTTTTGGTTCCTTTTTAAGAGAATATTTTAGTCAACATTAAATGAGTTGATGCAAGTTCTCCAATAGCAAGTTCGGATCTTTGAGAGATAAGCCGAAACCTAAACTCTTTAGTAATTTAGTTCTTTGTCATTCGACCTTCAGAAATTGGAGTCCGACAAGCCGTTTATAGAGAGGATGAGCGGAGAGAATCGAAAAAGGAAGTCTAGCACGAATGAGAGCATTCCACAAATCATAAAAAGTGAAATATATCGTTAGCGGTTGGGCAAGGCGAAGAATTCATTATTTGAGTCGCAGGGGGGCTATGGGTGTCGAGGTCCTCATCGATGGATTCTATGAGAGCCCTAGACAGCGAGAAGAGGCTTAACGAATGCCCACTGAGAGTAAAGTTGAAAAGATCACCTACTAATATTTTTATTGGCCGTAAAAATCGCGCTCTCGAAAGACAGGATTTACCACATCGCTTTTGGTTCAACTGACTCGTGTTAGAGCTGCGGAGTTTATAAGGAAATCAAGAGATGACCCAGAGGTCAAATACCTGAGCAGAAGTGTATTAACATTAATTACTTTCAAACTTTCAAATTAGCGTATTTCAGGATTAGTGTTCTAACGTTCTTATACACTCTAATAAATCAGTCAATAGTGACTAATTAAAAATCTGCTTTGATTGTTTCGAACAATGCGGATTCATCGACTGCCAAAACAGTCATAACTGATTGATCACTTCAGTTCACTTTTTTCATGGATTAATTCAGTAATTTTTAATGATCTAATGAATAACTTTCACTGAGTCAATCATTTCTTTTAAATAATCCTATCATTAACTTTCACTGATTAAAATTACTTTTCTGAATGACTCAGTTCGTAGATTTTATTGAGGAAATCAGCCAATGTCACTGATAAAATTAGTATAGGCTTCAGTGTATTAAGTAGTAAACAAATTTACTGCTTTAAATAGCAATTTTCATGGGATATATGAAACATTGAACTGGATTAAAAAAATAGTAAGTTTGACATTCTAAAGCAGTTAAACGACTAACTAAAATCATCCTCTTCTAAGTTTATTATTGTTAATATGATAGAACAGTGAAAATTCAATTAGGATTTATAATATTGATCGGATTTTAATGTTTTCTTTTTAAAATGAAAACTAATACAATTATACACAGAGCTATTATGGTAGATTCATATAAAAGCTATTTAGTATTTTCATTTAATGAACAAAATGAAAAACGAAATTTAACTTTTCACCAGGGAAAGAAATCAGTTAAGGTGAATGAGACCTTAATCCGAAAAGACATAAGAAGCTGTAGAAACAGGAGAGCTTGCATGAAAAAATGCATGGACGTGAAGGAAGCTAGCGAAGTATGCCAGGACAGAAAAGTGTGGCGACAAATAGTTTACAAAGAGAATGTGAGTAGAGTGAATGACGCCTGAAACCTCACATAACAACCTTGTGACGCTCTTCACTTGGGGTGATCGCCAGAGAGATTGATCAGCAACCTGGGTCGGAGCAGTGTTGCGGAACAAACGTTTTATTTAAATAAATAACACGAGAACTCTAGATCAATCTAAAAAACCTATACCTCCTTCCCAACATTACTATTTTCCAACCGAGCGAGTCATGCCTACCCCGAAAGGGAAATGGTTTAATGGTTTAATAATAATAATAATAATTTTTTGGTGATGGAATAAAATAGTCTTCATTACGAAATCGACCAAAAATTACTAGATAATGACATACCCCGAGTCAAAATTTTAACCTTACTTTAATCCTCCAAAGTCTGCAGCTTCGTAGGCTCAAAAAGGCTTTAAGGAGGACTTGTTTCTGTACATTTACATCCTACTTAAGGCCTCCCAAGTGGTACACATTTCCATTTTCTTCACTTGTAGGCTTACAGTAGGCTGTAATTAAAACCTCCATTGCACCATTGGAGACTTAAAGTAGGATGTCGTGAGACCCAACATTAAGCCTGCATGTCCTACGACATCGGTTGCTCCAATTGTGTGTTCTTTCTGAACTGGGTGTTGCACAGTTGTTTTTTTTTGTGGTGGTTCACTGCAAATGGGAGCGATTGAGTAGTCATTTTTAATGATATTTTTCATCTTTCGTTTGCGTGCTTTTTTTAGGCCTTTCTGAATTTTATTTTTCTGGTCCATACTGTTCTTTTCGTCAATAATTTCTTTGGCGAAAATTGTATTCCCTGAATCTTTGATCTCTCCTTCGGCAGTCACAGGTATTCGCTCAAGAAACACCGGATCCTCTGAAAATTATGCACTTATTTACAGACGGAATTGAGATGTACCGTAGAACACTTAAATTTTCAATTTTTGTTTGGCATTTTGGTTCACATTTCAATAATAAATGCCATAATTATATACATGTGTGTAATTAAATAAGAGGAGACCAAACTTACCGTGTATTGCTAGTATTTTTGCCTGGGCCTTTATTTTATTGCCAATTTCATGCTCATTCCAAACCGCAGTTGAAATTGAGTTGACACATCGTTGATTTTTCGGAAACGTAGATAAATCAATTATGTCTTTGTAAGCACTGTTTAACCACCAAATGAGGGCCGACAACTTTTTTCGTGCCATTAGAAATAAAAGAACTTTACTCTAAAATCAATGGTACACAGATCACGAAACAATGCGATATTGGAAACGAATGTTTTGAAAATGGCTGTTCTTTTGCTTCCGCAGTGTTATTGATGAGTACTCCATGTCACTCTTACCACTGCGCAAGCGTGCCCTGGCACTGCGCATGTGTGTCCCGCCAAAAAGGAAACTGTCACGTTATTATAATTATAATACTTTCTGTAAACTAGTCAGTGCACAAATTTATTCATACGGTGAGATAAGTTGACTGTTTATACACATTTAATTGATTAATTTACTATTTTTCGACATTTTTACGTACAAACTTCATTTGTTCAAAATAATCGAGCTATTTTCCATTTTAAAATAATTATAATATTTTGACCATGTCTGCAATATGTTGAATTTATTTATTATAAGTAATTATAATATAAAAATCGTTGACCGTTATCCACATCTTGAAAAAATTCATTTTCGATTTCGAAAAATAGCCAAATAGTGCATTTGTTAATTAAATTTGTTTAAATAATTATAAATAGTTGTCAGATGACTAATTGTGAAAGAAAAACAGACATTGATAAATGATTGACAATTGATTCTAAGAAAAAATGGAACTTTAAGTTTATAAATGCATAAGATGAAAAAAATGTTTATAAAATTGTTAATAGTAATAACAATTAGTGATCATTTCTCAATGTCGTATTGAAGTTTGAAAATGAGTTTTAAGGACTAGTATCTGATTACGTTGAAAGGATTAAGTTTGTAAGGCGAATAGCCAAATTATGCATTTGTTAATTAAGTTCGCCTAAACAATGAGCAATTCTCATTAAAAGACCAAATATAATAAGTAAGTATCATTACTTAGCACTTTTGGTTTATTCCGCAATAAAAACGGGTATTATTCCATCATAAATAACTGAAACATTTAATTGTTTTTAAAGTTTGTTTATAAAATAACAAACAATTTATTAACTTTCGAAAATTCACTTCAAAAACTGCTTCTCCTTATAAATTGTTGAAATTTTGTAAAAATGAAATAAATAAGTGCTGGAGAACCGTTTGCACCCCCTTATTTGTTTATAACAAATTAAATAGATTTTCAGACTTCTCCACCTTACTAGATAGATGCAGCACAAACTCTAGACATTTTGGAATGAACCTGGATATTTCGTAAAAAACGGCACTCTTCCAAGGTTAAAAACCTTTTTCACATTTTTGTTATTGGATAAAAAATAACCAGTAACATTTTCAAAAATCGGATGAAAGAGCCCTTTACCGAAGTTTATTATCTTTCATTAAAAAAAGAAAGAATAAACATTCAAGTCGAATCAAAATTGTGCTCAGAAAATGAATTTATTTACAGGAACTTTTTTGCCCCACTATGTAGCGTGAAAGCACCTTCTTTTCTTTTTCTCCTTACACCAGGTGACTGATAATTAATCTATACCTTAAAATATGACAGATAACAGAACTGGTGTACGAGGTATGTCCGGAATCTAGCCGACCTTGTGTTATAACTTTGTATCTGCTTGTGCCAATATCAAAAACAGGTATTTACATTTTAGGGGGGACATCTGTGAGGCCCCCTACTAAGTCACATGGACCTACGAATCTTTAGTCGACTAGTGTACGCAGTTGCGTAAACATCTAAACACGTATGCGTGGCATTTCAGGATGACGGAACACAACAAACACAACACATAACACACCAATTTTGCCAAAAACTTGGCCATTCACGTTCGGAAACCATTGTTATGATTCGGAAAGTGATAAGTCTATGAGTGATACTCAAATTAAAGAGTGGCTTAGGCCATTTAAAAGTGGTTTCACTTCAGTTGAAAGCGACCCTCACGCTGGCAGGCCCATATAACGGCCAAAGAACCTCAAAATGTGGAACGAGTGCGAGTGTTAATTAATGAAAAACTCCTGGTTCGGAAATTTTAAGCTAAGATTTGAGGATGATCTTGGGTCAGTGGTAACTGGATTTTTCGTCACGAAAACGCACCTGACTATTCATCGCAGCTTATCCAGCAATTTCTGGTGAAACGTGTCTTTAAAAAACTTCGGCAGCCCCGATACAGTCCTGACCAGACTTTATGTGATTTCTGGCTATTTCTCGAATTGAAAAATCCTCTAAAAGGAAAACGATTTCCAGCCATAGAGGAAATAAAACAGAATGCCGCGAAGCGGCTGTTAGCTATTCCGAAAGGTGACTCCCAAAGTTCTAGGATCACTGGAAGAAGGTTGTGGCTTCCAAAGGAGAGTACTTCAAAAGGGATATAATCGCCATTGACCAAAATCAACTCTTACTCCTGGTACACCACAAGGTCGGATAGTTTCCGGACAGACCTCGTACAGTCAAAAGTCGAGTGGTCTACCCCTCGTAACAGAAAAGTTAGTCAACTTTTTAAACTGCAAATCAGATTTTAGGTGATTATTCGGTTCAAGTCAACAATATTGATCGATTCATCTGCTAAAACGATTATTACTTTATTAGTAGAAATAACTGATTTTTGAATCAAAACATGCTTGATTAGGGGCTATTTTTCATAAATTTTTAACCACTTTTTGACTCCACTGCCCCGCTCAAAACTTTCCACGTTTCCATATAAACGTGAACAATTGTTTACAACTTTCTGACCCTCTCGCCTCATAAACTGTCCACTTGGTATATTGACGGTCCCTTAATTGAATCAGTCTAACTGATTTTTCAAAGTCGCGGGTCAGTGCCGAAAATTCAACAATTTTTTTTGTACCTGAATTTACCTTGGAGTGCAAATAATGAGGCGAAATGGAGGCATCGGACAAGGAACCCAAGAGTGACCACATAAAATGAAAAATAAAGCATGGGTGACGTTTTAACAGATATTTTCTTCTTTTTTTCAATATTCGACTATGGGGAACGGCTAACTTCCAATTACACGACGTTCTTGTTCCTTTAATAATTATGCAGCGCCGGTGGATCGGCAAACAACCGACAGATCGTAGGAGGCAACTCAGCTTTAATTTGGGTCTCTCTCAAGGAGTTTTGCTAGAAACCGCCGCCCGGGGCGCCATACGTGGGAACACCATGAGGCACCAAGATGGGTGGCCGTCTACACCACCTAAGTCTGTTCGTGTCCTTGGTCCTGAGAACACCTCGTCCTGTACTCTTCTGCGGTCAACACTACCTACCCTTGTCTACTAGTTTCGTTCCACGCCATTATATCGGTTTTGATAACTTCTAATTAGCAACTGTCTTCTGTTTCAGTCCTGCTTTCGACAGGTGACAGATAGGCTCCAACAATATTCGATATCTTGTTTTGTAAAGACTAATAAACTAGGAACAGTGAACCGACACACGAGCAGGAGCCGCACAAAAATATCTTTTGCAGTTTAATTTTGAACTTTAGAAGAGTGATTTCAAATTGCCAATTTTTAATTACTCTATTATACTAGTGTTGATAGCTCACTTAACTGTTTCCAATATCCAACCTCGTTTACGTCAAATTTTAGGCGGAGCATTCGGGCTCGGCCTAAGAGGAGTATCCCGAATTGGACCCGATTTGCGAACTGTCAGCAACTCGTAGCGGTCTCTCATCGATTTTTATGGTTCATAAGGAGAAGAAATAATAGGCAGTAAAATTTGACAGCCTGATGTAGCAGCCCTCTGCTCAGGTCTAATTATTACAACAAAAATTTTAATATACGATGTACCGAAAGCTAAACGAAGGTAATTACAATACCGTCCAGTAATATGAGGACGCCTGTTTACTGACATTCGCTAAAATTCTCATAATTTTTATGAAACAAACTATACAATTTTTGTCCAAAAAACCCTTCTTTTATTATGACCTAAGAAGCCGTTCAAAAACTACGTCTCACTGCCAGAACGGATAGGATTTGTGGCAGGGGGGGGGGGGGGGATTAACGCAGAATGTGTTTGTATTCACGTAAATGTAAATACCACTTTCCCCATTTTTTAAAGAAATTTCTCTTTTTCCACCTGCTTTTAATGAATTTGCCCTTTTTCTCGATTTTTCGCCCCAATACAAACTGAATTAATAGACCCTAATAAGAAAATCCAATAAGAAAACAGTGAAAAATTAAATAATTTATTTTTTGCCTAAAAATTGATAGTCTTGAGTTGAAAATTCAACGATTAAATTTTGTATTGATAATTCATCTTTTTTGGTTGAAAATTCAACTAATTGATTGAAAGTTGAACTACTTTTATAAACACTTATTTTATTGGTTGAAAATTTAACTATTTTGTTGAAAATTCGTTTGTTTTGGTTGAAAATTAATTTTTTTTGTACTGAAAATTGAACTATCCTATTATTGGTTGAAAATTGTAAGTCTTTAGTTAAACATTCAATTATTTGCTCGTAAATTCATGTGCATTGTTGAAAATGCGTCTTTTTTGGTACAAAATTAATCTTTTACGTTGAAAATTTAACTGCTTGTTTGAAGGTTGAACTACTGTATTAAAAATTCATTTTATTAATTGAAGATTCATCTGTTTGATGGGCAATTCAACTATTTTGTTGAAAATTCGATTTTTTGTGTATTTGAAATCATTTTTTAAACTATAATTTAAACTATACTCTATACCAATACACCCATATACCCAATAGTATTTCCCAACCGAGCAAGTCACGCCTACCCCGAAAGGGAAATGGCTTAATGGTATAATAATAATAATATCTTCTTGGATATAATTTGAACTATTTCATTTGTCGTTAAAAATTGATCGGTTTTAGTATGAAATTCAACTATTTGGTTGAAAAATAACTTTTTTATTGAAAAATCTACTGTTTTGTAGATAATTCGCTTTTTGATTTGAAAATTTTACAATTTTGCTAAAAAAATGTTCTCTGTTGACTGAAAAGTCTTTTTTGGTTAAAAAGTCAAAACTTTTGTTGAAAATTCGTCGTTTTGGTTCGAAAATTCATACGATTTTGTTAGAAATTTGACCTTCTGGATTAAAAATGAAACTGCCTGGTTAAAAATTAATGTTTTGTGGTTGAGGATTAAATTTTTTTGATTGAATTCAACTGTTTTTTATATAAAATAAAAATCTTTTTTTGATTGAAAATTTAACTGTATACTAAAAAAATCGTCTTTTCCCTTGAAAATTCAACAATTTGTTTGAAAATGCATCTACGTTTGGAATGGGGATGGTCTAGTTGTCCCAAAAATTCGGGACGACTAGTCAAGCTTATGAAAAGTATAAGAGTGGTCATCTAGAATTTCGGGACGACGCCTTGTTGTTTGAAAATTTGATCATTTGGTTGAAAATTCACCTTTGTACCTTTAACATTTAACTATTTAGTTACAAGTTCAACTATTCCGTTGAAAATTCGTGTGTTTTGCCCGAAGGGTGCACTATTTGGTTGTAAATTCATCTTTTTTTGTTTAAAAGTCAACTGTTTTCTAAAAAATTCATCACTTTTGGTAGAAAATCTTTCTACGTTAATTTTATTTCCAGGAATTTATTCCCCTATTATTCCCCTATATTCGTGAAAAATCACCCTCTTCTCCATTTCGGGCTGTGAAGATTGTTAAAGTATTATGTTTAAATGTTTGGTGTTTTATTTAAAACTTTTATCAAATGAAACCTAATAAAAAATTGGACGTAAAAATTGGGGGGGGGGGGGGTTTATTTGTGACGTTACCCTGGGAGTTGCAAGCTTTGTCTGATGATCTGTGTCGAAGAAGGGGAGGGGTAGAAAAAGTGTTCAAAATAGCGCGACGTAGTTTTAAAACGGCCCCTAAATGAGAAATATTCTTCCCCTTGTACTGAAAATAAATTTGCTTTTAAACCTCCTCATTCCTCAAGTGAATGCGATATTCTGAGAAGTTAATTGGGCGGCATCCTCCGATACGTAATACAGATCAGTATCGGGGTTAATGGCAAAAATAACGCGACTGGAAGTTGTTTCATTTGCGAGCAATAAAGAGGACGGTCTGCAAGATAAAGATGTTTTTGTATCACATTTCAAAGGACTGCACAGGTAATAGCCGTGCTATCCGCCGGTAAAACGGCAAAGAAACGTCGTGCCATTCGGAGCCGTAAAAATTTATCGTCGATATTTTACATCCCGCGGAACGCAGGTACAGAAAGAGACAAAAGGGGTCACAGGTTGCAGAGACAGATAGTCGCGACGTGAATATAATCCTCTACATGGTGGAAATCGCTGGTGGTACCGCTGATCAGCCGATATTCAAATACGCTACCCTAACGTGGAATGCAGGCCACTCTGATCTGATGCTTTTTGATATACCAGGACCAGAGCTTCGGAATCGGAATGATCATTGAAGACTTGTAAATATTAAATTTGTATTCGTTGTATCTCACTTAATTTGATCCCTGAACATAAAAGTCAGCATAAATTTGATCTTTAACAGATATTAAAACTATATTTTATTTTTATATACCAAACTATAATTCAGTTGAACTTCTTTTATTCGTTATCAGCCAATCTTCAATCTCACCAACCCACATCTCGAAATACGCAAAATATGAGAAGACTCTAATATATCGAGATTGCTAATTTCTCATGTCCTGCTACATTAAACGACACTTTACGTAACAAGTCATCTTTTAATAGTCTTTACCAACCAATGAAATTGGATTAGCATTACGCGGGCATTGTGAGTGCTCGTAAGTTGGAATTTTACTTGGCAAGATCTTCTTGTCGACTCAATGGTGCCTTGATTACCGCATCTGATCTCTCTTTACGTACCGCAGTAAGTACTCTCCACACCTCGAAACCTGCAACCGATTTTTATGTACCTTCGTTTACGCTGACACGTGTAGTGCTTCCGCAGAGTAAAAATACAATCTTTACCGTTAAGATAAAAGCTGCAATATGGGGACAACTTTACAACTATTATAATTCGATAAACTATAACATTATCACACTTCAATGTATGCAGATTGTAGAGTGGACTTGCAGTTTACAATCAAGCTGAAGAGTAGTTAAGTAAAAGTCAATTAAATATGATTTATGTACCTGTTAAACGCTCCCATTTATCTCATTAAAGGTACACCTTCGACGGTGTAACTGATAAGAATCTCCAACGTGAAACCAGTTAGGAATACCAACATGGGACTTACATGTACGCAAAATGATTCATTCTTTCGTTTCTCACTTGACTGTTACTTTTAACGTATACTCTAAGATTCTTCACTTTTTCTAATCTCTCATAATTTGCATAACTAAGATTCTTCAGTTTCCCAATTTCATAATGTGGAACCATGAACGTCACTTGCCTACTAACATATGTGGGGCAACCTAACTCGGAAGTATGAGGATAGAGTTTCGCTCGATTGAAAAAATTTTTAATCTCCAAGATTAAAATGGAAAGAATCAGAGTGTCCATCTATATCCTTCGTTTATCCCATCAATCATTTTCCATCTCTTTTCTTAATTTACCATCATTCCTATACTTTTGAATTCTAATCTTTCTAGTTTCTATCCATGTCTTATCCACGTAAATCCTTTTCTATTTCTTCTGCAATATATTTTGGGGCCATAAATATACCACGTGGACAGTTTATGGGGGGAGGGGGGTATAGCGAAATTCCACGCTTCCCCCCCAGGGCCACCGGGGGGCGGGGCGCTAGAATCCACGTGGACACACGTTCCCCTCAATTTGCGAAAAATATGTTTGGAACCTTGTCAATTTAAAAAAAATGTTTAAATAAGATTTTCAGATTTATAAGAAAAGTAAGAGTAATAATGTTGCTCGAAAACAACGCAGTTTAACCAGCTAAATATTAAATTTCATTAAAAAATACCTAAAAAAATGTTACAGGCATCAATGCATCTCTAAAAAGGTTTTCGGATAAGAAATGCATAATAGGTTGGGCCAAAAATAATAAAATTCTGGGATTCGAAATCGCTACAATGCGAAAAATTAGCATATTGGGATCCTAAGAAAGTAAATAATTAATTTGGAATCGATAGCCATGCAGCTTGATTACCCGCGCTGACAAAAAGTTTAAAAATTTCTGTTTGCTGAGTTTTTAAATTTTCTTCAGTTTTATTTTTTTTTACATATCTGTAGGTCAAAAAAGTCCTTCCAATTTTTTGTGGATTTTAATGAATTATTTTCTAAAAGATAATTCATATTTAATTCACTCCTTTTTTCGGAAAAAATTCTTAACACCTTTGTAAATTCGTTGAGAATTTTTAAAATTTTGATTACCGAATTTAATGAAAATATCTTTCTAACCTGCGGTTTAAAATACTTCTGATCATATGTAGGTTTTTTCAGCATATAAATCGAAAGTAAAAATACAGCAAATTGTTTTAATTCTGATTTTGGTATTATTTGAAATTATCTTTATAAATTGTGGTTTAAATTTGTTTCTGCGTATGTGTGGGCCTTTTTAGCATAGGAATACAGAAGAAAAAATTCTAAGAAATAACAAATTTAAAAAATTTACTGTAATTTAAATTTCAATAACTCGGTCTTGCCGATTTTTTTAGGGTATTTTTGTGCTAAAAAATCACACACATGCGCATAAAAAATTGTAACCAACAAATTATAAAGATAATTTTATTATTGCTCCTTTTGGCCTCCTTGCTTTTGAAGGCCAATATAATATATATATTTTCATAAAATATGTCCACGTCGAAAGAGTAGGGGGGGGGGGGGGGGATTCCTCCACAATACCCCGCTTTCACGCTCACGGCGGGCACCCCCCCCCCCCCCCCCCAAAAAGTGGTGAAAAATTGTCCACGTGATATATGGATGGCCCCTTTACACTTATCCTTATTAAATACCAATCTTTCTATCCTAGTCTATCACTCGTTTATTGATATCTATCCCACTTATGCATAGATAAAAAGAAAAAAATATCTTGGGCCCTTTTTGAGAAAACTCTTTTTTTGATTTTTTTGGAGAGGTTAATCAACATATTTTAATGCAAATAAGTTAAACGTGGAATTTCATTGGCTCAAACCATTTAGTTTACCATCCAAAAAAGGGCTACGGGTGCTGAACATCTTACGAGAACTGAAACCCTTCAATATTTTTAAAAAATGGTGAAAAAAGTGGGAAAAAATCAGTTTTTTGAAAATTGCCTTATTCCAGTTCATCCTATGTCCCAAACACCTTAACAAGAATTAAAGTGCTTGAAATTTTCTGCAAAATGGAAAAAATCGAATGTTCTATCTCTAAAAGTTTGGGAGTTATGGTCCTAAGAAGTTGATTTTAAGCGAATAATTTGAATGGATCCAAAATGATGGCCTTTTGAATATGCCCCTTTTTTTATGAAATTTTGTTCAACATCAATTTTATAAATGAAATTTCTCGTTTTTCAAAAGAACTCATTTCCTCAGCGTTTTAGGTGAATGATGATGGCCTTCTGAATATGGCCCTTTTTTATGAAATTTTGTTCAATATCAATTTTTTTAATAAAATTTATCGTTTTCCAAATGAACTCATTTCCCGAGCAATTCAGGAGAAAGTTGCCACCAGATAGGTTGAGGAGGACCTGATTATTAGGAAATATAAAAAAAGTAATGCTCTAGCTCTAATCGCATCGAAATTATGTCTTAAGTCTTTTTTAAATAACTTAATGGCAACTTTCACCTAAAACGCTGAGGAAATGAGTTCTTTTGAAAAACGAGAAATTTTATTTATAAAATTGATGTTTAACAAAATTTCATAAAAAAGGGTCATATTCAAAAGGCTATCATTTTGGTTTTATTAGAGCTAGAGCAATGTTTTTTTTAGATCTATTCAAAATTAAGTCTTCTTTAATTAATTATTCGGCAATTTTTACCAGATATCCATAGTTACCCATGTGGAAAAGTTAATTGGGGCCAGATTGGGCCCCAACCAGATTGCCCAATTAATAGTTGGGCCCCAATTGGGCAGCCCAATTACTGCCCAACTGGGCTACTGTCTGGGTTGTAACGGTCAGCCCAACGAATGCCCAGATTGAGGTAAATAGCTGGGCCTTAGTTGGGCAGCCCACTTCATGCCCAATTAATAAAAAAGGGTACAATTATTGAATTCATAAAGTTGAATTTATAATAAATGATAAATATTTGTTATTATTTTTTTTAAATTTGACACTTTTTTATGATTTAAGAGCGTTTAGCATCCTGTTATTCCTTTTGACCTCCATCCCAGTCTCATCCAACAGTCAGCTCAGTCCTAAAAGCATCTGACGTGGTGTTTTCTGCATTAAATTTGGTTTAGTACAAATTCTCAACTGAGAATGAGAAACAACACAAGGCAATGACTTATTTTGTTTATTTTTAATATAAAAAAACGAAAGAACTTTGTGAAAATAGTCTGATTTTACGGAAGCTTGAACGGACTCGACTGCAAGAAAAAATGGCGTGCGCGACTGCTTTAGTGCAGACGGCAGAGCCCGTCTGTGGCGTTGCGGGTCGCGCAGCCGCACACGTTAACTAATACAGGCGGGGTTTTAAAATTACAAAATGCTAAGTTTAAAACAAATGTTTATTCACTGTTGTTTTACTTGAAAATGTTACTATACTCTGCTGATCTCTTCGTCGCTTTTAAGAAATTTCGATTTTAATTTAGAGCTTATATCTAATTCGAAAACAGTTTCATTATTTTAAGTATATGAAAAATATAATATGTAAAATATATTATAAACTCACCGTAATGTTGAAAGAGAAATTTTAGTGTATAAACAAAATTTAATGGTCAGAAGTTCTTTTTAAGAATGAGAAAAAAAAATTTTCAGCCAATTAATATACTTCAACATTTCCAACCAAAATATAATAAACAAGGTATATTCGTAAATGATTCATTCACTATGTAAGGTTATAATGTGAGAATTATTTTCATTCATATGAATGAAATATGGGTGCTGGATTCTGCTTGAATCGCTCAATATTTTTTAACCCGTATGCGTAATTTATTATTCGCACGGCGTTTTTCATCAGAATTATGCCGATTCATATTTACTTCTAAACGGATGCAGTTTAAAATAAATTTAGCGATGTAAGTAGCAGCAGACCACAGCCGACATGTCATCTCTCTACTGCCCTCTATCGATATAACTGGGGTTACTTTTTGGGCCCAGGCAGGTTTGCTCCGATAATGCTCATTATGGGCGTTCTATGGGTAAGCCCAATTTAAGCCCAATTAAAAATAAATAAGCACTGATCGGCTTTATCAACATAAGTTTTGATAATTAAAACTTCTGAATAATTGTAAAAGCTTCAGGATTTTGATGGATTTGAATACACTTACTCATATAATTAAAATAATCTGTTAATTAATTTAGAAAGTCCACTATGAGTGTTCTATGGGTATGCCCAATGTAAGCCCAAGCAAGAAATCAAACACTGATCGGCTTTATTAACATAAGTTATGATAATTAAAAAGTCGGAATAATTGGAAAAGTTTCAGGATTCGGGTGTGATTGCATCCACTTACTCATATAATTAAAATAATCTGTAAATTAATTTCACTTTTTGCTATCTGGGCTAACCAGTTGGGGCCCAATTGGCGCCCAATTATAAGTTGGGCTAAGTTGGGCCGATTTCCACATGGGTAAAAACTGTACATATATTTTTTCATTCAAATTATTCGCTTAAAATCAACTTCTTAGGACCATTACTCCCAAACTTTTAGAGATAGAAAATTCAATTTATTTTCATTTTTCAGAAAATTTCAAGCAGTTTAATTCTTGTTGAGGTGTTTGGGACATAGGATGAACTGGAATAAGGCAATTTTAAAAAAACTGAATTTTTCCCACTTTTTCACCATTTTTCAAAAATATTGAAGGGTTTCAATTCTCGTAAGATGTTCAGCACCTGTAGCCCTTTTTTGGATGCTAAACTAAATGGTTTGAGCCAATGAAATTCCACGTTTAACTTATTTTCATTAAAATATGTTGATTAACCTCTCCAAAAAAATCAAAAAAAGAGTTTTCTAAAAAGGGCCCAAGCGATTTTTTTCTTTTTGGGCTCAAAATGATCGTGGGGCATCCCAGAAGTACATTCAGAAAAAACCGGCATATGCAAGCCCTTTTGGGTTGATGTCAGTCGAGGCACACCGTGATTCTATCTGAGCGTTCCCATTTATTCACTTTTATTTTCTATCCATTTAACAATCTAAAATAATGCTTATCTTTTTTAATCTATATACTGGTATCCACATAAATACGTTTATATTACTTCTCCAATATAAATTACACTTACAATTCTGACTTCCAGTCTTTCTATCCAATTTTATCCTCTGCTGTACGATGGCTTTGTTAAACTCTCTACCTGAGGTGATTGCTGGAAGAATTGATCAATAACCCGTATCGGAGCGATGTTGTGGAAGAAATGTGCTTTTTAAAAAAGCACTACGTGAATTCTAGATTGATATTTTATCCTCTATCCTTTCACGTATACATCTCTTACTTACCCTTACCATATATTAATTCCTTAATCCCCGGTAGTATAACAAGGCTTAAACCGAAAGAATTACGCTTCCATCGAAAGGGATTTGGCTTAATAGTATAATAATAATAAGTTTCCTCATTTGATAATATTCAAGACAATTTTTTTCTATCCCTTGAATGGACGGCGGGTCGAGTTGGATCGAAAGACTAGGATACAAAATAATAAAGTTATAATCAATGATTGTAAAGAATATTGAAAACGAATAATATATTTACGCGAATGATAGATTTGAATAAAACGACTGAAATTCAAAAAGATAGTTATGGTTTTTGATAGACAAATAGATAGAAAAAACTGGATAGGCAAAGGCTATCCTTTGCCTATATTTATTTATGTATGATTTATGTACCTGTTAAACGCTCCCATTTATCTCATTGAAGGTTTTTGCCTATGCAAAATTTAGAAAATGATTGACATGGATAGATGGAGGATAGATTTGGATGAAGAGACTGGCATTCAAAAGAAAAGATATGATTGTAGATGTAGATGGTTGAGATTGACGTAGATAAGCCAAGAATATGTCAAAGGATTAACGTGGATAGACTGTAGATATATTTGGATAAAAAGACTGTTTGAAAGGTTTTAGGTTTTAGGTTCCGAATTAAGTCGCTATGTAGCACTAGGCTCAGCCCTTTCTCACAAGAGAAATAAACCATTAAAAATATAACTTTAAGTTAGCTTGCAAAATCGAAAAATAGAGAGTGATATATGGACACGTCTGATACATGCATGGATAGAAAAAATATAATTTGAGGGACGCAAAGTATGTACTTCGTAGGAACAGAAAATCTATCATTTTTTGTACCCAAGAATGTCTATCTTTTCCTATATTTTTCCTCCCAACAGAAAGGGTTGTCCTTGTATCTTTTTTAGAAATCAACAGATTTGAAAGTATTTCCCATTTTCAAATTGAAGACTATTTCTGCTTTCTTGCTAGTGATGACCAGAATCCTGGCTTTGAGTAGCAAGTTGATCGAGAGGAGCAAAACGGAATAAAGTCGGTTGATCGAAGAGACATGGGCAGTGGATAATTACAATCCGCGCGCGCCAGGGGCCTTGGTCGGTGGACCTGGAAAGGCAGAAGGTGGAAAGAAGTAGGCACACGGAACGGAAGGGGTCGGTACATTGTCGGCCGGCATCCTAAGATCTATACGCATCGAAGAGTTTACGCGGTTTCTGGGAAGTGTGGTTCTTTTTTGTGGTGACCTCTGTCTCTGTTCTCCTTTCTCTTACTTGCGGTCTTTTTCAGCTTCTGACGAGTGCGATCTCTTTCGAGTTACTTTTTCTTCGTCATCTTCTTTCCCGACTTCTCCACCTTCAGCAACTCTGGGTCGTCTAATGACCATCCAATGACAAATAAACCTGAACAGCAAGTCCCAGATGTTCGACTCGGACGTATAATATACGCTCGTTGTTTTGCTCGTTTAGATAATTGTCTATCGATAGAAGTCGACTGCCTGCCAAGCTTCTTGATTCCTCGCCTGACTCTCTCTCAACGACCACCTGTGTTGCAGACTTTACAGCTGTCTAATTCTGCTGACAAATAAAGCTCTTCTTACTCTGCTTCTTCTAGAACAACTGTTTTTATTGAAATTTCGTATCTTTTCATTGCTAGTCTACTGACATATTTCAGCAGTTAGTGAACCAATGAATTATTACTTTTCCATTTCAAAAGACTATCTTACTTTTCCCAAGAGCAATCAGGCAAAATATCAATCATTTACTTTATGTTAGAGAACCAAGAGGATGTCGTATACAACTCAAAGAGAAATGAAATATCCTCCAGCGTTTTACTAGCCTAGCTTGATGAATGGAAAATATCTTACATCTAGTATTAGAAATAAAGGAAAGTTTTGAAAAATTTGATTTCTGAATTATCTTAATGTTCAGGAAAGCAGTCACTGTTGAATATTGATAATAGACTTATCCTTATGTTTATTTAGAGGCAACGGAATCTCGATTTATTTCAGCAACCATTGTCCCTTCAGCTTGGGTAGTCATAGTATAATATACAGCTTCTTTGGGACCAGCTCGACAAAATTGCTCCGAATTAACAAATTTATTTGCTTCCACCCAGAAGGAAAAAGATAAGGTAAAGAGTGGGTGGTTCTCTTTCTTTCCCTTGGGCACATTTTACACGACGCGCCGTGGGCGGTTCACGAAAAGCCACCTGACGTCTTCCCGCGAGAACGTGCGACGTGCTCGTTTTGCTCACCCAGCATTACAATCTTGGTGTCTCCCTCTGCTTACTCTCCAAACATCTTAATATCACTCTCAGACTCTTGTATTTCTCTACATCTTTTTTACCACGTGAACTTCCCGGTACCACATTATCCGAGTAAAAAAGAAAAGTGCCAATGGAATCCCAATAAGATCCCAAATAAAGTCACATCCACAAAAGTACCAGATATGAGACAACTCAGTACTAAAGTACCAACTTTTCTTAACCATTTTTACGAGACTAAATACAAACAAAACTACTAGAAAAACATCTTTTTTTTTAATTGGTACAAATGCTCATAGACTCTAGATTTCAAAAAGTACTGCTGAAATAGAATTTAAGTAGAAAAAGAGTTAAAAATATGTCCTGTTTCAGCATGACTTTTTCAGGACAAGTGTTTTGAAAAAGTTCTTATATTTCATTTTATTATTTTTTAATTTTACTAGCCAACAAATACGTGCGCTACACGCGTGATTATGAAATCTTATCGTATTTTAGGAACTCAATTGTATTGCACTGAAAAATGCTAAATTAGGCAAAAAATAATATTTTTTATTAATTAAGCACTTCACTTCTAAGTTCTAATACTTAAAATATGGCAGTATGTAAGAAACTGGCTACTAACGGTTTATTCATCACGAATCCTATATAAACAATACAAATAAATACAGGAAATTTCCACTTATTTGAACTTCCACCTATTTGAATCCCCCTGCACGCACTTATTTGAACTTGTCGCCTCCGACCATGGTCCCTGTGCGGGACGTACGGTCACGTTCGCGTCAGTGGTTGACCAATGAAAAAAAGAGGCCCGAAGAGCGGGAAGCCCTCGTCGGTTTGAATTGAGTATTTTAGCATGACGTCATGGGAATCCATACAACTTTTTCGAGAAAATATTCTCAACGTAAAAGTAAGTCATAAATGTACGAATAGTAATATTTCTCACGTGTAGAATGTATTTTCTCAGTCATGTTCCATTCTTTTGTCGCTTGAAGACCTTTCAGTGTCACTAAAGAAAATAAAATATCCAAAATTCGAAATTAGTGTATCAGATCGGATACTCTAACCTCAAATTTCGGACAGTTGACTGCATTTCGTGAAACTGAAAGGTCTTCAATAGAAAAAAAAATGGAACATGACTGAGAAAATACATTCTACACATGAAAAATATTACTATTCAGACTTTTATAACTTACCTTTACGTTTAGAATATTTCGACCAAAAAGGCGTATGCAGTTGCAGTCCCATGTCAAGAATGATGCTAACCTTCCTGACGGCTGACATTTCCACATATCCTAGCATGATACACTTTAAAAATATTAATATTCAGACCTTTATAACTTACTTACTTTTACGTTTAGAATATTTTCTCCAAACAGTTGTCTGCGCTCCTATGTCAAGAACACTGGCATGCACGACTAGTGTTTTTCGGGCAAGTGTCGCAACCGTCGCTTGACAAAAATAACCTGACGACTCGCGGTAGATGTGGGGGCCCCTTCAGCGTTTAAATAATTGGTCGCGTATGTTTCAAGATCGTTCAAATAAGTGGAAGTTTACTGTATTTGTTTATCTCACAATAATTGTGCCTTAGCATTGAATAAGGGTTTGGCTTGCAATCTTTTTAAATCCCTTGAAATCTTATAAAATTCTTTGTAATTTCTTGAAGTGACCTGAAATCCCTTGAAATTCTTTGAAAATCCTCGATATCTCTTTTGAAATAATGAGATATTCTTGAAATATTTCGAAATACTTAGGAAATTTTGACAATTTTTAAACTTTTTAAAATCCAAAGATATCCTCTGAAATATTTCGAAATTTTGTGAAATCTTTAGAAATATTTGAAATCTTAATATCTGATGTGCACTCTAAATTCGAATGATCAAACCATCGATATTAAAGAATTAACGGAAACAAAGAATTTTTTTATTCAATGAAATTAAGCTTTATTCTCTTATCGTTTTCAACAAGAATGAGTGCAAAATTTTCGAGACATTTCGTTACACTACTTTTCTTTAGATAGAACAAGTTCACAGGAATACGTCCTTCAACAGGACTATTTTGAACAAAACTAGTCAAAAAGGCACAAGTAATTTTTTTATTTTTACAAGCCATAATTGATTCTAGCTATTGAGTTGCTGAATCGATACAAAAAAGATTGATTAGAAGAAGTCATCCAGTTCAGAGAAAATAGAGAAGAAATTGTTTCGTTTCAGGCGCATGTTCTTTCAATTTGAAAAGCTTACAGAAGAACTGTAAACAATTAAAAAAATGATATTATAAAAAAAACATTTGTCACGATGTGTATTTTAATTTATTTGATATTTTAAGCCAATCTCATTTCCGAAAAAATGGCGTTTGTGCTAAATCAAGCATGAATTGATTATTTTTAAAACTTCCACTAGGAATCATATAATTTATAACGTTTTTCGAATCATCAGACTTTGCAGGATTACAATATTGAAATTCTTGAATCTTGACTTCGTATGTCATTTGATACTGAATGATATCATGTCCGTTAATAATTTTCACCATCTCTAAAATGTCTATAATTTCAATTGAAAATTACAGTTTTAAAAGCCCGATTCTGCAAACGTTTAATTTTTGAGGCCTTAAAACTGAAGTTGTTTAGCTTTAAAAGCTTAAATTCGCAAATATTTGTTTTAAAGTTTCTGAATTTTTAAATGCTCAATCAGGAACGTTACTAATTTAATAATGTTTACTTTGTTATGTTAGTTTCATCAAGAAGATATAACTGATTTAAAATGCATAGTTCTTAATTCTTTTTTTGAATTATTAAATTTTCACGGGCATCCAAAATTGAATTTAATCAGTTTTACAGGATCCGAATTTTTAAATTTTACTATGTGAAAACAAACATTCGGTAGCTTTTGTGTGGATATTATCGTATTCCACGATTTATGACTCGTTTAATATCACTTACAAAATGTAGTCTATAAAATTTAAACAATTTTAAATATTTTCAATCTTGGAAATCCAATTAATAAAATCCTTCGAAAATCCCGTAAAATTCCAATAAATCTGATGTTTCCTAAAATCCTGGAAAATGTTTTAAAATACCTTTAGAGATTTTAAAATCCTGTAAAATAATTGAAATCCCCGAAAATCGTATTAACTTGAATACATTATTTTCAAAATCTCTAGGCATCGTTTAAAATATCCAAAAATCTTATAGGTCACATACAATCCTTCTCAATTTTGCGACATTCTAGGAAATTCTTTTAAACCACATACAATTTTTTTTTTGAATTCCTTAAAATCATTAAAATCCTTTGCAATTCCTTCAACTTTTTTAAATCTATTGAAAATTACTTGGAATCCTTGGAAATACCCTAGAATATTTAAAATGCTTTGAAATCTTTTAAAATACCTTGCAATTTTTTTCGGAGCTTGAAAATTCCGGAGAATCTTTTTTTATGTGAGAAGTTGTAGGCTCCGGAAGCTACGATCATGGTTCTTTAAAAGCAACCAATCCCGACGCAACTGGAACGTGTACGTCATCCGCTTCTGCTCCTTCTGTCCTAGAAGGTAAGCAAGAGCGGGAAATTTACGCGAGAAAACATCGGGCAACACTGTTCCTTGGAGTCAGGTCTCTAGTCGCGGATGATCTTACGCGGCAGACGGGACAGTTGGAGATGAAGTTTCACCTCTGGATACTTTTTTAGAGCTACCAATCTTTGTAGAATGTTATGAGGAACAGTGTTGACGGACCAGATGAAGTGATCCCAGAAGAACAGCCTTTTGCATCCGGTTCGCGATGGAATGAGCCTGACGCTGGCAAGCCGGAATCTTGTTGAGTTGGCTAATAAATGAAGCTTTCATACCTCCAAGACAGCCGATTATGAGAACTACAAGATGGACTTTGAAGCCTTGGTACAGCCTGCTCAGCTCGAAAAGAAGTGCTTGATATTTCGTCCATTTTTCTTCCTCCTTTGCCGTGATATTACCATCGGCTGGTGCCGAGAATTCAATCACGTAAATGATCTTGTTCTTCAGATCTTGGAGGACAATATCAGGCTTCGTAGCACTGATACGTTGAGTGGTCGAGAATGAGAAATTCCAGTAGATCTTACACTGATCATTCTCCACAACGGACTCGAGTTCCCCCTGGGCGTATGGCAAGACGGGCAATAGATCAACACCATAGAAGTGCCTCAGATGGTAATATAACACTTTTAGAGCCGCATTGTGTCTCTCTATGTACCCGTATCGTGCATATTTTGAGCATCCACTGAGAACATGTCCAAGTGTTTCTGGCTCTTGCTTGCACGCTCGGCAGTTGGTATCGCCTACAGGTATATTCATTATGCGCTCGCGGTAAACTAAGGTGTCTATAACGCCATCTTGACAGGCAAAAAGAAATCCCTCAGTCTCCGATTTTAATCCAGCAGACTTGAGAAACATGTTGGACAGACCCATCGAGAGCTCTTCTCTACGTATAATGCCGTAGAATTTACCATGAAGGGGCTTGTCAGCATGTTCTCTTAGTAGAAGCGTATGTTCTGCTTCCTGTACACGACTTTTGAGCACCAAAGGTGTTAGTGATGCTAGGCCATGTGTAGTGTCGCTGGAATCAAATGGGAGGCCAAGCTCCTCTGCGGCCCTATCTGCGGCACGATATAGAAACGCCGCAGCATTGACGACTTCATGTTGATGTACTAGTCACATAAGAAAATCTGTGCTATTTAGAACTGAGCAGGCTGTAGCCAGAACCGTTCTGCGATGAAGACACTCTAAGCTCAGCAAGCCTCTACCCCCTTTATCTCGAGGGAGGTATATTCGAGGTACGGAAGATCTAGGATGATGACTTCGATGGATTGTCATCATCTTGCGTGTGCTTCGGTCAAGTTGCTTCAACTCATCGACGTTCCATTTTACTGCACCAAACGTGTAGAGCAGTATAGGAACGGCCAGCAAATTGGTCGCCTGGATCTTATTCTTTCCAGATAATTCGGAAGCCCAAATTTTTCTGAGAATTTGGCGATACCTTTTTCCAAGGGCCGTTTTTAACGCAAGCACATCATGGGTTTCCGCTTGCGGTATTCCAAGATATGTATATGTTTCTCCAATACCAAGATGTTGAATGGTATTTCCGCCGATGAGTTGAACATCCTGATCGTGACCCGATGATGTAGTTTCTAGTCTTCCTTGGTGTAGGTGGACGCAGGCACACTTGTCCAGTCCGAATCTTTTTATTATTATTATTATTATTATTATACCATTAAGCCATTTCCCTTTCGGGGTAGGCGTCACTTGCTCGGTTGGAGAAAGGTAGTGTGTATATGGGTGTATAGGTATAGAGTAGATAGGTATATGTCAAATAGGTATATAGGTGTAAGGTATGTAGGTATATAGGTATAAGGTAGATAGGTATATAGGTGTTAGGTATAAATATTTTAGATTGATCTGGAATTCTCGTGTTATTTATTTAAATGACACGTTTATTCCGCAAAACTGCTCCGACCCAGGTTGCTGATCAATCTCTCTAGCGATCACCCCAAGTGAAGAGCCTCACAAAATTGTTATGTATGGTTCCCCACTTGGGCCCATTAGTATCCAAGGTCTTTGTTTCAGGCGTCATTCATGCTATTGTCACTCTGTTTACAAACTGTTTGTCGCCACACTTTTCTGTCCTGGCATACTACTCTAGCTTCCTTCACGTCCATGCATTTTTTCATGCAAGCTCTTGTGTTTCGATGGCTTCTTATGTCTCTTCGGATTAATGTCTCATTTACAGATTCTAACCATTCTTTCGGTGGTCTACCTCTGGACATTCTGCTATTAACTTTACCTTTATACACTTGTTTGGTCAGTCGTTCATCTTTCATTCTTTCAAGATGACCGAACCATCTTAACTGATTTCTTTCCCCTGTGTCAACTACTGTCTCTTTTGCACCACATTCTTTGAGGATTGTCTCGTTTCGGACTTTGTCCATCAGTGTTTTCCCGCATATTATGCGCAGAGGTTTCATGCCGATCGCGTTAATTTTACTCCTGTCCTTTTCTTGACAGGTCCATGTCTCGCTATCGTATAGTACAGTCGGTACGAATATAGAATTATGTATGGCCATTTTAACTTTTTTTGATATGTTTTTATTTGTGAGGATCGACCCTGCTCTACCGATAACCTGCTTACCCTTATTTATGCGCCTATCTAACTCCCCATCTATTTTTCCGTCGCTAGTGAATAGACTACCTAGATATACGTACTGGTCAACTTGTTCTAATCTCTCATCATTTAGGACAATGTTGCATATTGTTTTCTCACTTTTTCCCTCAAACACCATGATTTTTGTTTTATTTACGTTAATTTTGAGGCCCATGTCCTTCATGCTTGTATTAAGTTTATTCAACATTCTTTGCAAGTCCTCGACTGATTCTGCCATAACAATCTTGTCATCTGCGAAAGCTAACCCACGTACCTTGACTGTTTGGAGATCTACACCTTCTTCGTCGAAGACTGCAGTTCTTAGACACTTATCCATGAATATGATAAATAGCCCCGAGGACATAAAGCATCCTTGTTTCACGCCTTGCCCTAAAATCCTTGAAATATTTTGAAATCTCTTAAAATCCCTTCAAATTCTTCAAATCTATTGATAATATTTAAAAATCTTTTAAAACCTTTGAAATCATTTGAAATCCCTTAATTTCTGTAAAAAAAATTTCTTTAAAATCCATTAAAATATTTAATTCGTTGAAATTACATGAAATCTGATGATATTCTTTGTATTCTTTTGAAATATTTAAAGTCCTATGAAATCCTTTGAGATCCTGGAAAATTTATTAAAATACCTTATCAACAGCCTTTAAAATCTCTTAGAATTACTGAAATCCTCGAATATCTTATAAAATCCCTTGAAAACTCATTGAAATATTTGTAAATCTTGGACATCCTCTGAAATCCGTCGGAATCTTTTTCAATATCCTAAAATCTAATGAATCCTCTGAAATTCTTTCAAATCTTTCGAAATTCAAGAAAATTCTTTAAAACTTCATATTAAACGAAATATTTGAAACTATCTTCAAGTCCATAAAATACTACGAAATCCCTTGATGCTTGTAAAACGTTTTGCAATTTACACAAATATTATAAAATGTTGAGAATTTTTGTATGTCTATTGAAATCCGTTACAAATTACCTAAAATCATCCCAGAAAAAATATTTTGAAATCTTCAACATTCTGAAGTGTCGTGAAATTATTATAAATACCCCAAAACCTTTGAAATCCTATGAAATATTTCAAAATCTTCATGAAGTTTAGAAAATTTTTTGCAATTTTATAAATGTACCCAGTCGGCACAAACGTTAAAGAACACAATTTGGCCTGACTTAGGACGGTTTTTTTCTAATTACGTTCTTAAATATCGTGCCCACTTGGTATCTTTAATCTCTGAAACGCCCCCGAAATCTTTAAAATAATATTAAACCCCTTTATTAATTCTTGCGCAATCCCTTGGATTGCCGGGAAATCTTTTGAATCTTTTAAATTTCCTTAAAACATTAAAAAGCTTTGAAGATTCCTTAAAATAATGAAAATCCTTGAAAATTCTATAAATTCCATTGGAAGCTGTTGAAATATTTATAAATCCTTGGAACTCTTTCAAATCTTTTGAAATCTTTCAATAAAATTGGGTGAATGGATTTTAGAACCGATCTGCAAGACTCTTATCGGGTCGAAAAAATCTAAGCTTTTTTTTAAACGAGAAGAAAGAACCCTAAGTTCAAAAAGAGTCTAATAAAGTTTTATGATGAACTGGTGAATTCAAAATTATTTTATTTTATTTTAAATACATTAAATTTAGAAGAGTTGTAATGTTTTTAATGCTTTGATTTTGCAGTTAAGTATTCAGTATTTAAACTAGACATTTTTTCAGGTATGAAAGTTTAAATTTAGTAATTTGTATGACTTGGAAAAATATTTGGTAACCGAGAAATGACCAGAAACGGTTTTTCTTGTTAAAGACCACCTTCAAGCATTTATATTGAGAATTTGATTGCAGAAATTTAGTTGCGCGAAACATGATCGCTAGTAAAGAATACTATACAAAAATGTGGAAGCTTATTTTTCTCTCAGACTTAAGATGGTCACAGCCCAATATGTCGAAGGCATTTTTGTTAGAGATGGATTTTTGTAAATAGTCTGCATGGTATATATTATCAGTCACGGACGCATTTTTGTAATGCAATCAAGTGATCTGATAAAAGCAGTGCGTGCCTAATTTGACATATTGGTCAAAGTCTGGTTTCTACTCTATCATCCACGGACTCGGTAGCAGCCAAGTGCATGATGGAGGAGATCCTTAAGGGGCTTAAAGGTATGTTCCCGAACACCAGAACCTTGGTAAAAGTACATAGAAAAATTTCCAGAGATACCGGCTCAGGGATCGAACCCCGGACCTCTAACGTGAAGTCCGAGTGCCTAACTGTCTGATCCATCGAGGCTGAGTAATAACGGCTCATGTTTTTTATCTTGTTCTCGGGTGAACCCGGTTTTTCCTCATCAGCCATAGACTAAGTAAAGTACCTGATGAGATGAGCATGTTATAAATTAATTTGATATGGTGTTTGAAATCGCTTGCGATGATGTTGCATTAGGTACAAAATTAGGAGCATGGTGTAGTGTGAATATCGACCTTTCCTTACACAGTGGCCGCGAGCGTTGAAGGTGACAATAGTCGCTTCTGGATGCTATCTTAGATCTACTATTTACCACTTATAGATTTTTAGTCGCCTGCTTCCTGATGGTCTAGGATGTTTCTTACAATGCTACAGGTGTTTAATAGAACTATTAAGGGCTCATATTGTGAGAAGTTGTAGGCTCCGGAAGCTACGATCATGGTTCTTTAAAGCAACCAATCCCGACGGAACTGGAACGTGTACGTCATCCGCTTCTGCTCCTTCTGTCCTAGAAGGTGAGCAAGAGCGGGAAATTTACGCGAGATAACATCGGGCAACACTGTTCCTTGGAGTCAGGTCTCTAGCCGCGGATGATCTTACGCGGCAGACGGGACAGTTGGAGATGAAGTTTCACCTCTGGATACTTTTTTAGAGCTACCAATCTCATATTATTATTATTATTATACCATTAAGCCAAATCCCTTTAAATATGTAAAATTATATATACAGCAATATTGGTCAAATTAATTAGTCAAAGCTCTCTACGTGTATATAATTTTCCGATCCCCCTCCCCCACCACCGCCCCAGCTCACTTACCTGGATCCCCGCCTGTGTGATTTAAACACGTCAAATATTTTTGATTAATCCGAAGATCAGCGACCGAAAGAAATTCGAAATTAGAAACCTGAGAGGTTTTGGTCGAGTATTTCAAAAGGAGATCATCGCATCGGACAGGTGGATAAAAATCGAAAGATACTAATCGATCGAAAGTGAATCCAAGCTGTTTATAGGAAATTGCTGGAGTTCAATTAACTCAGAGAGAAAGAAAGAGAGAGTGGCAGAGGCATAGCAGTTGATCTGCCCACACTTGGCGGTATGTTACTATAATGGGCATGACGTCATTTTTTAGCAGTGACTGTAGTGCACCCATCCCACATTCTTGTATTAACCTCCTCTTTATATTTCTGGGGTCCCTTGATTATCAATATAAAAATGCGAGGCGAATTTCGGGCGATAAATCTGAGATGATGAGCGGCGCATCGCTGGGAATACCAATCAGCCGGTTCGACTAGATGTTTGCTCCCAATCTGCATAAAGATCGGCTATCGAAAATTATTCCGAAACATACTTTAAAATCGGCCTTGTTGGGATCCTCTTTCCTTTATGCCCAATAAAAATTAGGAAATTTCCCTTGAAGAAGGCAAGACTTGTACAACACAGTGCTAATCGGCAAATACCAGAATATGATTTCAGAAATTAATATGTTTAGATGACCCTATATCCTATCTAAAAAAAGTGATGTTACCAAATATCTCGAAAACATCGGGCACCTTGTTGTCGAAAACCTGATTGGTTGGTACACTACGAGAATATGATTTTTAGTTGTTATTTCAGTATATTTATCTATTAATAAAAATTATGATTTTACTGCAACATCAATTTTGTGAATCAAAATTTCAAAAAAGTGATTTTATACCATCATAAAACTTATTTCTAAATGTTTCAAATCATTATTGATAAAGAATAAAATTTTAATTCTAAATGAATTTTTAATTTGGGAAATAATTCTGCTCTTAACATTTTGCTACCATATAATAATTGGTAAACATTTTCACATTTTCAAAAAGATAAAAAAAATCAAATTATGGGTAAAAACTTATTTTGAAGAATTAAAACAAAATTTAGAAGTTTTTTTATAATTTTGAAAGATTTAGGGAGATTAATTTTTTTTTAAGATATCTGGGAAATTTTCAAATGGTTTAGGTTTTATTTTAAGAGATTAATCTTAAGTTTTGAAGATTTAAAAATGTGTCGAAGAAGAATCTAGATGGGTTTCAGATAATCTTTTTAATTTTTGCAGGATTTCAAAAATTTCTGGAAAAATTGAATTTTGAAATAATTTTAAAAGAAAATTAGGAAAGATTGCAAAATATTTTAAATGAGTTATTCTAATTTTCTAAGCAGAATGTAAAAAATTTTAAAGCAAAATTTTTCAATTTTGCAAAATTAAAAAATGTAGAAATAATTCAAGTAAGTTTAAGAGATACTTAGAAGTTTCAAACAGATTTAAGAATAATTATAAACTTGTAAAGATATATAAACAAATCCAAAACAAAATGTTAATTTTTAAAAAATTCATGAAAAAAATTAGATACTTTATAAGAATTTGGAAAGGTTTCAAGAGAATGAAAAAATGTTCTTAAGATTCATGGGAAAATTACAAATGATTATTTCCTTATGAACTCTGAAAGAAAATTAAAAAAAGATTTTAACAAATTTAAAATTATTTTATTAAATTTTGAAAAAGAATTTAAACGAATTTTATAGCAAAAATTTGAAATTTCGCACAATTACAAAATTATAGAAAAAAACTCGAGTAAGTTTAGCAGGTATTTAGAAATTTTTAAACGGTTCAAAAATAATTTAAGACTTGTAACAATTTCAAAAAAATAAAATTAAATAAAAATACAGATTCCGAAAAAATAGAAGCTATTCAGGAATTTTGAAAGATTTCAAGAGAATGAAAATATTTTCATAAGAATCCTAGAAAAAGAAGAATCTGAAAGATTTTAAGGCAATTTTCTTTTAATTTTGCAGAATTTTAAAGAAATTTTAGGAAAAATTTGAATCATTCTAAATGATATTTAAAAGGCTTATAAATTCTGAACATTTTTTAAGAAGAAAATTAGAAACACAATATCGTCAAGTCAATCTGTGCAAAAATTCTATTCTTGAAGAAAAAGACTCAGAAACATTATGAAACCAAAAATCAGTTATTTTGAAAAAACATATTCGAAAAGCTCAATATATGAAAAAGAATTGCATAGAAAGGCCTCAAAATATGTTTCCAAACAACGTTTTAATCGGCTCATTAGAGACAAGTATATAACTAGAGGAAAAAAGAGGGAGAGAATTGGGAAAGAGACAACCAAGCCATCCTCACTCTCATTACCTTTCTCTTACTCCGTTTTTTTTATACTACTTTTGGAAACCAACATGTTTCGAGACCTTTTAGATCTCCTCATCAGGGTATAATTTTATAGGATACTACGAAAACATTTATCTATTTTATGCTTAATATTAGTAATGTATGTTCATATGAGACTGAAATTTCTTGTCATAATGTTATTTACATTATTTTAATTTTTTCCTCTTGGAAGAATTTTAAACTTTAAATTTTCGGTATACGTGTCAATCCGTAATATTTCGGAAATCTTTTATGCTAATTAATATTTGTCTTGATTGAGAATGAACAGAAACTTATAATTTTAAAAGGTTTCCTATAAAAATTTGATAAAACTATCAAAAGCTTTGTTATATTTTGAAAGGTCTTTTTTTAAATTGATTGCATCGTTTCCCTCTCTTTTTATGTATAACATTTCCATGAATTCTCTTTTTCATTGATTTCTTTCATTATATAGGACTCAAACTCCATCCCAATCTTTGTCAAGAGTAATTTTAATTTTCCCATTTAAATTGCTAATTCTTGTGTGACAGTCACTAATAACCAAATTTAAAATTGATCTTTGGAATTTCTTTGTGGTTTCTTGAAATTTTTCTCTATTTTTGATGTTTGTGAATTTAAAATCTAATCTGTTTTGTAAATTAAAAATCTTCTTTGGAAGAAGTCCATGATTTTTGCATTTTGTGAGAAAGTTTTTCTGAGATTCAATTTGATTGAGTTTTCTACTCAACGCGTAGAAAGATTTGATCTTTTTAACTGGACTGTCATTCGCATCAAAGTCTGAGCCCCACAGTCAGTCAATTTCCGCGAAATCCATTTTTAATCCTTCAGAATGCTCATAAATAAAAATATTTTTTATTTTTCAATTTTAATAAAAATATATTGGAAACAATTTTTTTGTTATCATCCATAAACGAGTAGGATAAGTCTTTGTTCTCTTTTATTGTTTTTATACTTGTGTGAAACTGAATTTTCTTAGAAATTGTAACATATCATCATGAATCTCGCGGAAATTGACAGACTGTGGGGCTCAGACTTTGATATGAATGACAGTCCAGTTAAAAAGATCAAATCTTTCGACGCGTTGAGTAGAAAACTCAATCAAATTGAATCTTAGAAAAACTTTCTCACAAAATGCAAAAATCATGGAGTTCTTCCAAAGAAGATTTTTGATTTACAAAACAGATTAGATTTTAAATTCACAAACATCAAAAATAGAGAAAAATTTCAAGAAACCACAAAGAAATTCCAAAGATCAATTTTAAATTTGGTTATTAGTGACTGTCACACAAGAATCAGCAATTTAAATGGAAAAATTAAAATTACTCTTGACAAAGATTGGGATGGAGTTAGAGTCCTATATAATGAAAGAAATCAAAGAAAAAGAGAATTCATGGAAATGTTATACATAAAAAGAGAGGGAAACAATGCAATCAATTTAAAAAAAGACCTTTCAAAATATAACAAAGCTTTTAATAGTTTTATCAAATTTTTATAGGAAACCTTTTAAAATTATAAGTTTCTGTTCATTCTCAATCAAGACAAATATTAATTAGCATAAAAGATTTTCGAAATATTACGGATTGACACGTATACCGAAAATTTAAAGTTTAAAATTCGTCCAAGAGGAAAAAATTAAAATAATGTAAATAACATTATGACAAGAAATTTTAGTCTCATATGAACATACATTACTAATATTAAGCATAAAATAGATAAATGTTTTCGTAGTATCCTATAAAATTATACCCTGATGAGGAGATCTAAAAGGTCTCGAAACATGTTGGTTCCCAAAAGTAGTATAAAAAAGACGGAGTAAGAGAAAGGTAATGAGAGTGAGGATGGCTTGGTTGTCTCTTTCCCAATTCTCTCCCTCTTGTTTCCTCTAGTTATATACTTGTCTCTAATGAGCCGATCAAAACGTTGTTTGGAAACATATTTTGAGGCCTTTCTATGCAATTCTTTTTCATATATTGAGCTTTTCGAATATGTTTTTTCAAAATAACTGATTTTTGGTTTCATAATGTTTCTGAGTCTTTTTGTTCAAGAATAGAATTTTTGCACAGATTTACATGACGATATTGTGTTTTTAATTTTCTTCTTAAAAAATTTAACAAACAGAGACATTAAGACATAGACCCTGATATTTGTTCTTTTGGTTTCGGATTTTAATGCCGTTCTCAGGGAATAGGTTTCTGGGCCAACCTTAAAAATTCTGAAAAGATTCAAAAAGAATTTTCTTAAGATTCATGGGAAATTTTTTTATGATTTTTTATTTAAAAACGTGAATTTAGAGAGAAAATTGAAAATTGTTTGAAAATATTTCAAATGATTTCCTAAAATTTCAAGAAAGAGCGTGGCTTTAAAGCAAAATGTTTAAATTTGAAAAGATTAAAATTTTGTTTAAATTCAAATAAATTCAAGAGATATTATATTAATAAAAAATAAGATCTTGAAAGATTCGAAAATATCCTTAAACTTGAAAAGATTAAAAAAATTAAAACAAAATGTAGATTTTTAAAGATTAAAAAAAAAACTTTAGATGCTTTTAATAAATTTTGAAAGGTTTTCAAAAAATGAAAAAAATGCTCTCAAAATTCCTAGGAAAGTTTAAAATAATTTTTCTTTTGAAAATTAAATTGAAAATAAAATTTTAATTGTGAAAGACTTTAAGGGAATTTGTTAAATTTTGAATGCTTGTTCCAAATTTTAAGAAAAGTTCTAGTCAGTTTGAAAGATATTTAGGAATTATAAATATTATAATAATTATATTATATTATATATTTTATATAATATAATATATATAATATATTATATAATAATATATAATATATATTATATTATATTATAATAATATGTATTATTAACAATAAGAAATAATAATGATAATAACAATTATTATTACATTATAAATATCTTTTGAACTGACTAGAATTTTTCTTAATATTTTGTAAAATAGTTCTGAATATTAGAATATCATACTTGAAGATCTTAAAAGACAGTAAGGCTGCTGGTGTAGACAGTATTAGCGATGAAATGCTTAAATACGGTGGCGAGCACATACCTCACAGGTTGTGCGAATTGATAAATTTATGTATGGAGACGGGAGAAGTCCCCAGACGATTGGAGAAAAGCGATTATCGTACCAATATACAAAATAAAGGGAGATAGAAGCAACTGGAATAATTACAGAGGTATCAGCTTACTAAGTACCGTAAGTAAAATATACTGAAAAATACTTATTCGTGGTGTAATGAAAATCACAGAAGAAAAGATATGGGATGTCCAGAGTGGATTTATGCCAGGAAGATCATGTACAGATCAAATATTTAGCTTAAAACAGATCATAGAAAAAAGCTTGAGAGTAGGAAAGAAAGTTTTCTATCTATTTGTTGACCTAGAAGAAGCATTTGACAAGGTAAATAGAAGTAAACTTTGGGAAGTTCTTAAAGAGTACGGAATCAATGGATGGCTCCTACAAGCAATAAAAACAATATATACAGGTAGTAAAGCGAGGATGCGTTATGTCCTCATGGCTATTTATCATATTTTTGGATAAGTGTCTAAGAATTGCCCTCCTCGACGAAGAACGTGTAGATCTCGAAACACTGAAGGTACGTGGGTTAGCTTTCACAGATGACAAGATTATTATGGCAGACTCAATCGAGGACTTCCTAAGAATGTTGAATAAACTTAATACAAACATGAAGAACATGGGCCTCAAAATTAACGTAAATAAAACAAAAATCATAGTGTTTGAAGGAGAAAGTGAGAAAACAATGTGCAACATTGTCCTGAATGATGAGAGATTAGAACAAGTTGACAAGTACGTATATCTGGGTAGCCTATTCACTATAGCGACGGAAAAATAGATGGGGAGTTAGATAGGCGCATAAATGAGGGTAAGAAGGTTATCGATAGAGCAGGGCCTATTCTCAGAAATAAAAACATATCAGAAAAAGCTAAAATGGCCGTACATAATTCTATATTTGTAGCGACTGTACTATACGGTAGCGAGACATGGACCTGCCAAGAAAAGGACAAGCGTAAAATTAACGCGATTGGCATGAAACCTCTGCGCACAATATGTGGGAAAACACTGATGGACAAAGTCCGAAACGAAACAATCCTCAAAGAATGTAGTACAGGAGAGACACTAGTTGACACATGGGAAAGAAATCAGTTAAGATGGTTCGGACATGTTGAAAGAATGAAAGATGAACGACTGACCAAACAAGTGTATAAAGGTAAAGTAAATAGCAGAATGCCCAGAGGTAGACCGCCGAAAGAATGGTTAGAATCTGTGAATAAGACACTCATCCGAAGAGACATAAGAAGCCATAGAAACACGAGATCTTGCATGAAAAAATGCATGGACGTGAAAGAAGCTAGAGTAGTATGCCAAGACAGAAAAGTGTGGCGACATATAGTTTGTAAATAGAGTGACATTAGAGTGAATGACGCCTGAAACAAAAACAAAGACCTTGGATACTAAATGGGCCCAAGTGGGGAACCACACATAACAATTTTGTGAGGCTCTTCACTTGGGGTAATCGCTAGAGAGATTGATCAGCAACCTGGGTCAGAGCAGTGTTGCGGAACGAACGTGTCATTTAAATAAATAACACGAGAATTCTAGATCAATCTAAAAAATCTATACCCCTAGCTCACATTACTCCTTTCCTCACCAAGCAAGTCACCCCTATCCCGAAAGGGAAATGGCTTAATGGTATAATAATAATAATAATAAGCATTATTAGTTAAACAAATAATTTAAAATTGTGCAATTTGAAAGAGGAAGAAGACATTGAAGAAGGACATATTGAACACTTTATTAGCATGCTGGAAAACTTAAATTATTTCAATTGAAATAAAAACTTTTGAATTAAAGGAGATTACAAAATTTCTAAAGGTTTCAAGTAGTTACAAAAGATTGCCAGGATTTCAAGCGATTCATCGAGACCCCAAAGTATTTAAAAATATTTCAAGGGATTTCGCAATATATCATAATCTTTCAGAAGATTTCAAGGTATTTTAAGATATTTTAAAGGTTTAAAAGTTTTCACAAGATTTGAAGAATTGTCAAACCCTCATTAAGTATTAAGGCATAAGAATTTTAACATAAAAAATATTTATTTGTATTGTTTTCATAGGGTTTGTCGACAGTGAACCGTTAGTAGCCATTTTCTGATATATTTTCACATTTTAGGTAAGGTAACTTATAAGTAAAATGCCTAAATAATTACAGTACGCATTGTTGAATAATTTAGTACTTTTTAGTGCTTGCAACTTAACACTTAAAATATAAAAATATCTGATTATAATCGGGCAATAATTTCGTTTGTGGGGTTTTGGCGAGGCTTGTCCGAAGTCTGATTTTCACTAGAGATACCTTGTTACGCCACACTTCTAACCTAACCTAGTAATTTTTACTCAATTTTTGTATTATATTTTTAGGTTTATTGACATTGAAGTAATATATCCATTAAAGTTATAGTTGTATACAAAAATTGAATATATAAATTAAGAAACAGCATTACAAAACTTATTTCAAAGAAAATTGCGTATTTTTTGCATTTTGAAAATGTGCGCCGTGCGAAATCAGCACCACCATGATGTAAACAAAATTCAACTCTTTTAATGACGCGATGTTGGTTATTTTACTAGCTTAAGAGAGAGAATGTTATTGTTCAAGACAAAAAGTGAATGAGTTATATTATTTTGATTCGTTCACGAGGAAATAAGTGCCGCAACGTGCAGAGAGATGATCGCGGTTTCTTCAACGATCAATATAATGTACTGGATGGCAACAGCTAGCTTTTTCTAATATGTTAAGACTCTAAGAACAAGTGTATTTTTGATTCTTAAGTAATACAATTATTTTTTCATTAGAAAGTAAGTTTTTTAAAGTAAAATTATTATAATTTTAGAAACTAGAGCATCCTTGGAATAAACTAGGAGGGTCCTAGCAAGTTTTCCCTAAGAAGCATAATCATCTGTCAAAGCGTTACAAGCCATGTTTAACCCATGTGAGTTCACCCGACCAAGACAAGTAGTGCAAACTGGTCAGAACCTTACTGGCCCCACCTCAAGCTAGTCAAAGATAAAGTGTGTGTGATTCAAACCAATATTTTTCTAAGTCTCCTGTTAAAATTCAAATTTAGCATAAACTGTCTTGAGCTACTCAAAATGCGCAGTTTCCACCCAAAATCCCGGTAAATTCGCGTCTTGACTAGTTAAAACTAGTTTTGAGGAAATTCGGGTCTTAACGATGACATATATCTAGCGCTGATAATTACTCTCTGGTGAAAAAGCGGGGAAGTACAATGCATTAAATACAGGTATTTGCGAATTGTTTCCGGTTATCAAAAGAGCAACGCAACAGAAGTGTATTTAGGAACTCCCCTCCTCAATCACGGATCATGATAAGAAAAGACGTTGAGTCTCAAATCGTTCAATGCACGCAGATCAAGTATAGTCTGACGTAAATCAGGGAACATGCACCTTGAGTGACTTGGGTGATAAGGCGATGCACGAAGGTGGTGAGAAAAGGGTAAACCGAGGAGATAACGCGTGCAGTGTTTCGATGTTTACCAAGGGAATCCGATGCGAGGCGGCGAAACAGAAATGTTCTTCCCAGAGCGATAGTTTATCCCACTGGTGACATAATCGCTGCATTGACGTGCTCGACCACCTGCGAGACGTCAGCCATTTGCGATTTCACACATCGGCTACCACTAGACAGAGACGAATTAACTAAAGACGGAGCCCCTTTATGCCCTCAAGCTTCCTCAACTCAACTGGGGAGCAACTCATTTAGAAAGTCTACTCGTATAACAGTTCACGCTTCCTGAACAGACTGATGTCGCATTTTTTAATGTGGAGCTTTCTATATATGAATTAGAAAAAAATTTCCAAAGAAAAACCTGGGGTTTCTATTAGAACTGATTTTTGGTTCCAAGGGAGCTGCAACAAAATGGAACTTCTCTTGCTGTAAAGGAACCTAAAGTGATAGATTGTTCCAAAGGAACCCAAACTATGAGTTCTAATAGAGACATTTTGTACAGAACACATTTTCTGCCTCTACTCACTTTGAAGATTTTACATATTAATGATGCACCTTTTACGTTATAATACAGATTAAATGATATTGTACTAAATAATAATAATATAATATAATATATATATAATATATATAAATATAATATAATAATAATAACCCCTCAATTGTTTTCTAATATCGATATGTACTGCCATCCAGCGAATTTTCGTTGATTCAGATTTAGAAAGTGAATATTAACGCCAAATTGAAAATAATATGTTTTTGTTTTGTCTGACCCTCTGATTCGCTTTACTTAGTGTAAAATGAATTTTCAAATTTTTTTAGATTAATCAAAATTTGCAACCCTTGTCCTTGTCCTTACCCTTTCAGGTATTATGGGCACGAAAAACCAGTTCTCGGGGAAAAAATATCCAATCATACTTTTAAAATATGCAATAATATTGCTGATGGTGACATTTAAACAATAAATTATTATTTTTTCATTAAACAAATGTTTTAGGTATATAACAAATTTTGTTACCTACCGAAATTTGTTTCTTATTGCTTCTTAGTAAATGTTTAAAAATGATATGATTTTAATGAATGGCTTATTGTCTAAACAAAAAAAGATTTTCTATAAGTTGACTTCATTCAATATTTAAAAACAAATTTTTTAATGGCTCAAATCGTAAAAAAAACAATTTTTCAAAGAAAAATTCTTATAAAAAATAACTATATTTGACAATCATTGATTTTCTATTAAAAATTAAATGAGCAATAATAAAAAAAGTATGGTCGAAAACATTTTTTTCTGTTTGAAGAATTAAATAATGATATTATTGATGATATTGCTCAGTTAGTGTTGTATTGAACATGTAAAAATAAACGTGGAATCTATTGAATGAATAAGTTTCTACGCAGGAAGAGAAAATTGAGGTCAAAAGTGTCAAAAAGGAGATTTTATTTTAACCTTTTGCAAATTTTAATTTCTATTGTTTGTTCTGTTTGGTATTATGGATTGCAACTAAGTTATTAGAAATTGGAAAAATGGAATAGATGTCATTGGAGGACCAGTAAAAAATACGAAGGAATTTTACTTAATTAGTAAAAAACTAAGATTGGCTGTATTACAAAAAGAATGTTTGATTATAAAAAAGTTTGGGATTGGATAAATTGGTTCATTGTTCTCGATAATATAGTCGTATATATGAAAATCAACTTTCATTACAGAATAAAAAATGGCACCAAATAACTTTTTATATTAATTTAGTTGTATTTTTAGTTATTATGTGAATTTACTAAATATAAGGTTCTATAAATATAGGTTCTATAAATATAGTTCTATAAATAGGTAATAATCTCCCAATTTCAATATTTGGAGATAAAGCAGAATGAAAATAAGATCAAAAAAAAGAAATAAAAAATAATAATTCTGAAAGAATAAATAAAAATATTCCTATTGTTCATACCAGTAGTTTTCCTATAAATAATACCTGATGAGGAAGTCTAAATTGGCTTCGAAACATATTGATCTCCAGTAGTATAAAAAAACGGAGAAAGAATAAGGAAAGAGTGAGAGGTTAGTTTTGGTAGACTCTTTCTTGTTTCTCCTTTTTTTTTGTAATATATTTGTCTATAATTTACGCTTTTTAAAGTTATTGCAGGTCTGATGTTTTATTATAAAACTCGAACGTTAAGCACAAACGGGCGCAGCTAGCCCTCGGATGGATGACCGTTTGGGATTCTTGCTTAGTTATGTTTTTCATCTTGTTTGAGTGGAGATTTAACGCCGAGGATGGATGCGGGCATTCGATACTATCAAACGTCTACATCCAAACATGTCTGTCGGTAACTGGCTGCGCTCAAGTTTTTCGGTTTTCTGCAGGTTTCCACTTCCCTGGCCAAAATTTTCAGGCGAATGTGAGTGCTTTTAAGGAAAATGCTTTTGCAGATAGTAGGGGATCTTAGATATTGAAAACCCCCACAGGATTGAATACGTCAGGCATTACTTGAAGGTTTATAATGAGAGTTGGTGTAATTTGGGTTTTGCGAAGGGATGTGAGCTGAAGAGTTTAACGTCTAGCGATCGCCTGTGTAATAGCAGATTAGAGATATATAAAAACTCAAAAAGGGGATAAATGGAGTCCAAAACTAATCTATAAAAAGTTGTAAAGAAAGAAATCAATGTTTTTTAAATTGTATAGGGGTGTTTTCTTCATTTTAACGGTGAATTTTCATCAGCAAAGGTTCTGCTAACTCTTCTATATATTTTCAAGTCCTACTCAAAGAGATTATAAGAAGCCAAGTGTTTTTTTTTATTTGAAATAAATCGACAGTTGATTTTTTGCTAAATGAAAGAAGATGAGGTGGTAAGACCTAAAAAGAAATATTTTTGCAATTGGAAGCACTCTGGTGAATATTGCATTTTTCTAGAATACCAGTAAAAATATTAGTAATGACTTTGAATGCACTAATATCAAGGGGGATAGTTGGATCCGGGTTCACAGGCTCAAATTAGTTTTAATCGAGGTTTTAATTTATTCTGGCTGTGAGTAATGAGTGCATTTGTTAGCTCAAAGAAAAAACTTGATCACCTACCTCAACACTAAGATATGCTTTTGTAAAATTAAAAGATTAAAATAGCAAAATGTAAGCTCTTGTCTTTGTGGGAAGAAGACGATCTTGAGAAACAACTGCTTAGCCTGCAAATGTGATCTTGAATTTGAAACTTCGTAATAGGAACTAACATCTGCTTGAGTTTTTATCTTTTGTTTTTGATGATGTAGAACGTGCTATTATGCGCTTTTAAATATGCACTTTTGCGAGAGATTAAAGGATTGAAGGAGATATGTCTGCGCTTTGGCGCGTGGCTTCAGATGTGTGCAATACGTATCACTCTGATAGTAATTCTATAATTAGTCAAACGATCGGCGTTTTGGGAACTGAGACACGAGAATACATTAAGAGCATTCCCTCGAGTTCCTGACTCATCGAAAGCCAATCCTCCTCAGTCGGCCACTGACCAAGGAGCAATCGATTAGTCCAAGTGAATCACCAGATAATTTTATGTTCTACTTCACTTACAGCGTGTTACTGACATTGTCCATATTTTGATTTTTTATTGGCATTCGAGTGAATATAAAGATACTTCACATAGGTGCCCTGCCATGTCAGGTTCTTGAGAAAATTGAGATCAAAAGTCCCCAAAAGGGGATTGATTGGAATTTTTGCAAAATCTTAGCAGAAAAACAGGAATTTTGGAATTTGAGATGGCAACCCGAAAAGACACAGGCAGTTGAATCTGAAGTGCAGTAACATTATAGAGCATTTTTGCAAATACATTTATAATCATCAGTGGCAGGCTGTATAATCACAGTTCTGATTGTTTTTAACCAGCAACGACTCCATGCATGCAAGATATCCCGGTATTTCACAATGTTGGATCAGTTCTAATTTTACAAACGATCACGTTTTCAACGGGGAAAATCCAAAAAATAAAATATACACAAGTTATGATGTTGTACCAAACACAGTCGAATTTTTGAGTGTGAGAATGATGAAAATCGAGTGACTTTAAGCGACCTTTCAATTTTATTTTGACAATTTTGTAATTTCAGTTCATTAGGATAAATTTTCCTGTAATCGCTATGTCTCAATCAACAGTAACATTTAATGGAAAAACATAGTTATTTCTATCATTTTATAGTATAGAATTGAGTTTCGAATAATTCCATATAGATAAGAAAACAAGAAAATTGGCGTCATGATTACTGAGACACTTACTTCATTTGAATAAAATAAAAAATAAGATACAGTACTGGCGGAAATTATCTACACGCCTACTTTTTGAGTTGTTGCTAAAGTTATTTAATTTTGATAATATTAAGATAACATGTTTTTCCTCATAATCACAAAGAAGGTGATGAAATTCTGAGTTTAATAAGCCTACGTTGAAAGCAAAATGCCAATTTAACGTTTTTAAAAGTGTTTTGAGATATATTTATTATTGTTTTTTATTTTTTATTTTTGAGACATTTTTAGAATCTTTTCCCTGAATTCCACCCTAGGGTCGAACTGGGTGCAAAAAAGTCGCGAAAATGCAACTTATGATTGTACTCACCGAATGATTAAAAAGAATTCAAAAGAATAATATTTTAATAATAATATAGGGAAGAAATTTCAAAAATATCCTAGCAGTTTGAAAAAAAACATTGGAGATTTACATTTAAAATGAGCCCATGAACTGTAAAAAATGTTGATTAAATCCAGAGTCATTCCCAGTTTTCGAAAACATCGAAATTTGGCGTTTTTTGCAATATATTTTTATAAAATTTACCTTTTGCCTTCAACTTGAACTTATTAGACGCAGAATTTTATCACCTTTTGTGCAATTAGAAAAAATCATGTTGACATTATAAAAATTAAGGACCTTTAGCAACAGCTCAAAAAACAGGTGTGTAGATAATTTCCGCCAGCAGCGTATAGTTTCAACCAATAATAAGATAGAAATGGATACGTTGAGATAGAATAGACTAAAATATTTCAGAACATGTGGACAAAAATGGATAGAATGACACTGTGTTCGATATTATATGTTTGTAGAGTAGATTGGAGCAAATATGCTCTTCACTTAAATCCTATATATAATCACAATTTGTTCTGTTCTTCCCTAAACTTTCTTTCTAAAAACCTTACCCATGTCAAGCCAATTTTTCTCATCTTCATCCCCAGTTAACCCTATCCTCTCTTATTTGTTGCACCATTCCTATCCTTTACCACTTGAAAATTCAGATCACAATATTTGGTTCCATAAAAAAAATATTTAAAAAAAAATGGATATAGAAGTAAGTAAATATTTCGAATAGATTCAAATAGAAATGGATTAAAGTTCATGAGTTTTGAATAGATGATAATGGAAATTGATAGAATGTTAAAGGTTGACAATAGATCAGAACACGAACAGATAACAGCAGATAGATTGAAGATTTGGATCATTATATATCTTTCTCTTCCAGCAGAAAAAATTCTTCTAAGTTTATTTTCATTCACTTTCATTCATTCTTAACTTGGAAAGACTATAAAAAAGAATCTTCTGAACGATTTTAAAATATCGTCGAATTAGAAAGCGAGAGAATAGTCTGAGGAAAAATATTTGTACAGTTGCAAGAAAAGCGATATTCGCAAGCATTAACAGAATCTGCAAAAACACTGTGCAGCAGGAATGGGAAGAGGATACAAATATTGTTTTGCCTGCGTTACGGGGGTCAAATCAATTCGAATTTTCCTTCTTTTATCCAACTAGTGGGATCAATGAATTCAGATTACATGTACACATAAGGTGGTCACTGACCTGTAAAAACGAGAAAACTGGGAATCCAGGAAATAGCCGGGAGGTTTTTTGAAGACCGGGAATTTTTCAGATTTGTATTTACTTTTGCAATAAATATCGTCTAGCTCTCTCGTTACCAACCATCTCCGTTAAAATATCGAATATTATTATATATTAAGAACAATATATGCAGGTAACAAACTGAGTGTGAGGGTGAATGGGAAACTGAGTGACTGGTTCGATTTTATGCAAGGTGTTAAACAAGGATGCGTTATGTCCTCATGGCTATTTATCATCTTTATGGACAAGTATTTAAGAATGGCCCTCTTCGACGAAGAAGGTGTAGATCTCGAGACAGTGAGGGTACGTGGGTTAGCTTTCGCAGATGACAAGGTTGTTATAGCAGAATCAATCGAAGACTTGCAAAGAATGTTGAGCAAACTAAATACAAGCATGAAGGACATGGGCCTCAAAATTAACGTAAATGAAACAAAAATCATAGTATTTAAAGGAAAAGGTGATAAAACAAAGTGCAACATTGTCCTAAATGATGAGAGATTAGAACAAGTTATATCTAGATAGCCTATTCACTAGTGACGAGAAATTAGATGGGGAGTTAGATAGGCGCATAAACGAGAGTCGGAAAATTATCGGTAGAGCAGTGTCCATTCTCAGAAGTAGAAATATATAAAAAAAGCTGAAATGGCATTACATAATTCTATATTTGTACCGATTGTGCTATACGGTAGCGAGACATGGACCTGTTAAGAAAAGGATAAGAGTAAAATTAACGCGAATGGCATGAAACCTCTGCGCACAATTTGCGGGAAAACACTGATGGACAAAGTAAAAAACGAAATAATCCTCAAAGAATGTGGTGCAAAAGAGACAATAGTTGAAACATGCGAAATAAATCAGTTAAGATGGTTCGGACATGTTGAAAGAATGAAAGATGAACGACTAATGAAACAAGTGTAAAAAGGTAAAGTAAATGGCAGTATGCCCAGAGGCAGACCGCGGAAAGAATGGTTAGAATGTGTGAATGAGACCTTAATCCGAAAAGACATAAGAAGCCATAGAAACAGGAGAGCTTGCATGAAAAAATGCATGGACGTGAAGGAAGCTAGAGTAGTATGCCAGGACAGAAGAACGTGGTGAAAAATAGTTTATAAGGAGAGTGTCAGTAGAGTGAATGGGGCCTGAAACAATTGACCTTGGATACTAATGGGCCCGAGTGGGGAACCTCACATAACAACCTTGTGAGGCTCTTCACTTGGGGTGATCGCTAGAAAAATTACAAAAACGCGAAAGCTCCTTGAGGTTGAAAGTTAATTATTTTTAATTGAAAAGTCTACTGTTATATTCATGGTCCAGAATTGATCTATTTTGGTTACAAATTCTACCATTTGGTTGAAAATTTATTTATTTTGCTGAAAATTCACCTATTTTCTTGAAAAGTTATTTTTTCATCAAAAATTCAACTGTTTTGTCGAACAATCATCTTTTTTGGATAGAAAAATCATCGTTTTGGTAGAAAAGTAATATTTAGTTGAAAATTCAACGTTTATGGTTGAAAGTGAATTATTTTTAATTGATAAACCTATTATTACACTTTTTTCAGAATTCATCTCTTTTGGTTAAAAATGCTACTATTTGGTGGAAGATTTCATTATTTTGATAAAAGGTTAGTTTTTTTAATCGAAAATTCAACCATTTTGTTAAAAATTTGTATTTTTTGATAGAAAATCCATCCTTTTGGTTTGAAAATTCATATTTCATGGTTGAAAGTTAATTATTTCTAATTGAAAAGTCTACTATTATATTCATGGTCCAGAATTGATCTATTTTGGTTACAAATTCTACCATTTGGTTGAAAATTTATTTATTTTGCTGAAAATTCACCTATTTTCTTGAGAAGTAATCTTTTTTTATCAAAAATTCAACTGTTTTGTTGAACAATCATCTTGTTTGGATAGAAAATTCATCCTTTTGGTAAAAAAGTAATATTTATTTGAAAATTCAACTTTTATGGTTGAAAGTGAATTATTTCTCATTGATAAACCTATTATTTTACTTTTTTCAGAATTCATCTCTTTTGGTTAAAAATGCTACTATTTGGTGGAAGATTTCATTATTTTGATAAAAAGTTAGTTTTTTTAATCGAAAATTCAACCATTTTGTTAAAAATTCGTGTTTCTTGATAGAAAATCCATCCTTTTGGATTGAAAATTCATATTTTATGGTTGAAAGTTAATTATTTCTAATTGAAAAGTCTACTATTATATTCATGGTCCAGAATTGATCTATTTTGGTTGAAAATTTATTTATTTTGTTGAAAATTCACCTATTTTCTTGAAAAGTCATCTTGGTTTATCAAAAATTCAACTGTTCTGTTGAACAATCATCTTTTTTGGATAAACAATTCATCCTCTTGGTAGAAAAGTAATATTTAGTTCTTCTTTTTTGGTTGAAAATTCCACAATTATGTTGAGAATGCAATATATTTCGACTTGAATCATAGGAATATGGTACCTACCTTAATGTTATTTAAAAGAGTTTATTACCCTATTATTCCCCTATTTTCTTGAAAAATCACCATACTTCGCCCGCTTTTAGAGAATTTTGCGCTGTGAAGTCTGAAATCCTTTTAAGAATAATTTACCTTATATATTTTATCATGGAGTTATAAAATATTTAATTCTTTTTAAAATTTATATAATAATGCTATTAGTATTGAGTAATTATTATCATAAATGCTTAAAAGTCAACTGAAGAAAATGTAATTTTTGACCGGGAAAACCGAGAAATAGCTTGGTTTTTTTTGCAGTTTGAGTGGCCACCCTGAGACAGCGTCGTGCTGATTCGTGGATTTCTTTGCTAGATTCGTCGAAGCTTAAATCGTAAAATCATTGCGGCTGTCCCTTTAGATCGATTGTCCTCTCAGCCTATCAAAAGGACCTAATGGACATGCTATGTCTGGTAATCACCTCATCGTATAGATCGACGACCGCCGCGTCGGAGGCTGGGATATTCTATAAGCATGTGTATAGTACATATGAAATGACATCATTGGCCCATGGCGACACGTGTTGCCAGCCAGTCTGGCCGGGATAGGATACTACTTGTGATCCTTGGAGGCGTAAAAACCTCCTGGTCCTGTGAAAGACAGGTAGAACGATAATAGCAATTCAGTGGTATGCGTGGTCACACCCTTTCTGACCTCATGCTGTCACCTTGAAGTTTAAAAAATTGCACTTCTGAATTATTATAACCTTGCATTTGTATTTTATCGAACGTCAGTTCTGTAACTTGATATTTGCTATTTCAGTGCCCGACTCTAGGAATGAATAAATTACAAATATTTCAATGTCAGGTCTCCTTACGTTGCTATAAAGAATTCAACTTGATTAAAAGGCTGAAGGATAATTAGGGACCGCCCAAAAACTATACGTCACGGTATTTTGAACACTTTTTCCACCCCTCCCCTTTCTCGTCACAGATACGAACACCCCCCTCACCTTTGAAGTCAGAATTTTTCTTCGATTTCATTTTATGACCGCCTAAAATAAAACACGAGATATACAAACATAATAATTTACCAGATATCACAGCCCAAAATCGTCTAAAAAAGGGGAAGTAGCGTAATTTTTCACGAAAATAGGGAAATAATAGGGGGATGAATGGTTTTAAATAAAATTAATGTATAAATACCATATTAAATTTAATATGAAACGCTTCAGATTTAAAGTTGAAATATATTGCATTTAAAACAAAATAATTGCATTTTCAATCAAGAAAGAGGAATTTTCAAACCAGAACTCTTCCGCTAAAAAAGATGGATTTTCAATCCAAAAGGACGAATTTTCTATCCAAAAAGACGAATTTTCAACATAACAGTTTAAGTTTCGAACAAGAAAGATAACTCTGTGACAAAATATCTGAATTTTCAACAAAATAATTGAATTTTAAACCACATAGCTGCGTCTTGAAAAAAATTAATTATCAACCAAACTCTTCCATTTGCAACCAAACAGATGAACTTTCAAGCGAAAGGGACGAATTTTTAACAAACAACTTATATTTTTAACCAAATACTTTAATTTTTAACCTGCAAGAAGGAATTTTGAATCAAATGGTCAAATTCAATAAAAAAGATTAAACTTCAACCCAAGAAGATGAATTTATTAGAAAACAGTTGAATTTTCAATCCAAAAGGATGAATGTTTAACTTTCAACGAAATTTACAATCCAAAATATTAATTCTTAAAAAAATATATAATAGTTAATATTTCAACCAAATATATATTTTAATTTTAAATCAACAATAGTCGAATTTAACTAAAAAGAAGAATTCTCAACATAAAATATAATAGTTGATATTTCAACCAAAAATAACGAATTAAAAAAAAAAGTTGGATCCTCAATGTAAACAGATTAATTTTTAACGAAACAAGTTGCATTTTTAAGCAAGAAAGATAACATTTCTACAAAAAGAGATGAATTTTCAAACTCAACGGACGAAATTTCAACAAAAGTGTTGAATTTTCAACTAAGGAAGATTTTGTATTTAAGAGAGAAAAAAACTTCAAAAAATTGTTGAATTGTCTGCAAAACAGTTAATATTTCTACCCGAAAATATGAATGTTCAACCAAAAAATTAATTTTCAACCAAATTGTTCAATTTTGCACAAAATTTCAACACAAAATAACGAATATGGACCACAAAAAATAGTTCAATCTTAAACTAAAAAAATAATTTTCTTATAAAATAGTTTTTATTTTTTGAACTAATTAGTTGAATTTTCTATCAAGAAGACTATTTTTCTACCAAAAAAGACGAATTTACAACAAAATACATGCATTTTCGAACAAAATGTTAAATTTTCAACTAAAAACGATCAATTTTCAACCAATGATAGAATAGTTCCATCAGTTACAAAAATTAATTTTCAGTTACAAAAACTAATTTTCAAATTTAAGAATTTTAAATTAGATCAAAATCAAATTCAAAATCCTATTTAACGTCCAATACTCAAGTTAATGTATAGAATTCTTGAAAATAAAACTAAATAAAAAATAAAACTGCTTTAATTTTTCTTACCATGATAAGGGTGCTGTATGAGCACAGAAACGTTGGTAAATATTATAAATGCTTTCATATTGTGATTTGATAATTATAAAACTAAAAAAGACGAAAGAAATAAAAAAGAGAAGGAAGGGGATTTGGTTGGTTGCCTTCTCATTTTTCTTTCCTCTTTTTTATTTTTGTCGAAAGAAACAAATTTCTTTGTTTTTAGGAATTGCAATAGGAGCATTTTTTGGTGGTTGTCCAAATTTGATCGTTGGATTCTTGTTTTATTTTCAGGAATTATATACATTAACTAATTTTCAACAACAACAAAAAAAGAATTTTTAACAAAGTAGTTAAATCTTTAACAAATAATATGAACGTTTAAACAAGTAGTTCAACTTTCAACCAAGTTTGTTGAATTTTCAAGATGAATTCCCAATGAAAAATCTAATAGTTTAATTTTCAACTAAAACGATAAATTTTCAGCTAAAAATGGGCTAGTTAATTCTTAGTTACGAAAATTATTTTTTAATTGAAAAAAACACGAATTTTCAACAAAATAGTTCAATATTCAACCAAGTAGTAGAATTTTTAACCAAAAGAGATGAATTCTCATCCAAAAATATAATAGTAGTATTATCAATTTGAAAAAATTACCTCTCAACGAAAAAAAAGGTTTGATCTTATCATTGGGTTCTATTAATTGTATTAATTATAAAAAGGGAGAAAAAGGGGAAGTTTCTTGAAAACAGGGAAAAAAGAGAAATTCTATTAAAAAGAGGCAAAGAGAGGAATATGGGAAAGAGTGTTAAGTAGATACTTTACTTGTAATAAAAAGTCACTCATTTTCATTTTCTCAAGCATTTCAAAAAACAGTTATTCACATATACATTTTCCATGTGTGATGCCCCATTCTGCGTTAACTCCTCTACCCCTATGTCACAAAACCTGTTAACCCTTCACCCCCTGGCAGTGTGACGTAGTTCTTTTAACGCCCTCTTAGGAACTTTGGAATTCCTTCAGCACATTCGTTTGCGAAACAATGAATTTCCTTTTTAAGAAATCTTCTTCAATCCTATTGTGATTCATAGCAAAATTCTTCTTGATTGCTAAATAACTGTTTCGCAAATTCTATCTTATTGTTTCCGAGGATTAACTAAAAATAATCCCTTCAACCTGTTGGCCAAACTCAAATGTATGTGCGATGAAAGCATGAAAAAGCATTCATTGATGCGTCCCACTCGCAGATTTTATGAGCGATTATTTCGTATTATAATTTAGTGCAAAAACGTACACTTGACAGGTCGATCATCACCATACGGATTTTCATTCATAAGCCAAACGTTCGTCACGAATGATTGCACAATATTCTGTTCGAGGCTGTCGGGTCACAAGAGCCGTTAGCGCGCGAGGGCGTGGTGGTGGTCTCTTATAACGCATAGCTATTAACGCATTATCTGCAGCACAGAAAATGTGTACGCTTTACTTGTCATTCATTACACAGGTATGTGCAGCTGTGTAATGTATGTTCTCGAGCAATTGAGTTCGCACTTAGCTTATCGTTACATTAATTCGAATCTCGAAGGTAAAAAACAAGTTTGACATATGAACAGGAAAAGTAGTATCTCATTAATTGCGCACTCTCAGAGCAATTGAATAATAGTGAAATAACAAATATTGTGCTGGAGTTGAAGAAAAATGTTGAGCTACCAATTAATTTACTGTTGAAAATTCCTTTAAGTTACGATTTAAATTACTAATTGTGTGGGTGATAAATATTTATTCGGTTATATAAAATTCAATAGTGAATTTGCAAGAGAGATCAATCAGGGATTGATGAGGCATAACTTGTATAAAAATGAATGAATATCAAGGTATGATAAATCGCATTTAATGGCGTAGCAAATGTATTTTACAATGTTAGCATATATAACCATTGAGAGATTAACTCGAACAGCGTTAAACTGCTAATATACATATGTTACTCGGTAATAATTTATATACACCTAAGCAATAATTATATTCCTTTTAGCAAATAATTAATGTTTAGGCGTTGAGTACCGTCTACACGATCGATTGTAAATAACAGTAGGCCGTCATCCAGTTTTACTTATGTCCCTGTCTGTCATGTGTTTTCTTTCAGTGAATTAAAAGTAAAATCGTGTGCAAGAGTTACCAATAAACATTCCAATGATGTCTCTGCTGCGACGTGTATTCCGGTTATGCAACTGGTATCTTTCAGATATGTTTAGTAGGGTGGTCCAAAAAAATAAATAGTAGTTTATGTGCCAGGCGCGTAAAACTGTTTTTTTGTAGGTGAGGAGGATGTTTTCAGTAGGAGCAGTCGGCGAGACGTAGGCGAGCCGTAAGCGCAGTCGTAGGCGAGCTGAAGCCGAACCTGAAGGTGAGCCACAGGAAGCCGACTGCTCCTTCTGCAAACATCACTCGAACCAAAAAAAAAGTTTCCGCGCGCGCCCCATGAAATATTTTTTTCGGCATTGATACCAGACATTACTGAAAATTTTGGTAATTTTGTAAATTTCTGGTAATTTTCTAAATTTTCGGAAATTTATAATAATTTATCAGTAATTTATGGTATCTTGTCACTTGGTGCTGGTCCAATCGCTACTCACAATCCCTCTTTTAAACTAAACGTCAACGCGATAGTGAGTTTACAATTCCTGAAAACTGCCGTAAAATGTTTTTTCAAAGCAGTTGCGATGATTAACAATATGCCGCTGTAAGGAACGAAGAAAGGTATCAAGCAGCGACTTTATCATGGCTATTCCACTAGTATGACAATAAAATGTTGGTAGGCATTGCTAAAAATAAATTCACCTTTATTTTATTTAGAATACTGCCCTTAAAAATGAAAAAAAAACCTTCATGAGGGGTAGAGGAAACTTAGAGACTTTTGGCCTTAAATGATTAAAAGTGACCTTTTCAAAGTTAAAAAGTGTGACATTTATAGAAATATAATAACCCCTAAGCTTTTAAAAAATACATCTTAGAGCGACATTTTGCTTCTTTCACAGTTATTATTATTATTATACCATTAAGCCATTTCCCTTTCGGGTTAGGCGTGACTTGCTCGGTTGGAGAATAGTAGTGTGCATATGGGTAT